>JAGSMU010000418.1:0-46765 GCA_029286865.1 Teinopalpus imperialis
GCCTACGGGTCGCTGACGACGGCACGACGTGGTACCGTGTCGTCGTGATAGTTCCGCGAGGGTTCTGGGGTGCGATCTTCACGCACGCCCCCGACGGGCTATCCCAGCGAAGCGCAGGGGGTTGCGGTTGCGTTCCTTACGGAGATCCCGCGACCCCTCGCGAGCGTTGGTGGCGACCACCGTGGGGTTTTAGTCGGTGCGAGTCCGACATAACCCGCCCTTGCCCCGAGGAGATGGGTGAATGCGTAGGCATTTCCCACGCAAAAAAAAGGTTACAAAATCAGCACGAAAAACGAAGACATGAAAATTTTTACAAATGGAATAAAATAACGTAATTATGAAACTAAAAATAACTGATTACAACTAGACTAGAAATGGCCTAAATGCGGCGCAGGATGACTGTCTAACGATTATACTGAACAAATGCTACAACAAAAAACCAATTTGGAATGCTTAAGACTCTAATACACAAAGATATAGGTGGTTAGGGTTCGGTTAGGTTAGGTCAGGTTAGGTTAGGTTACAAAATCAGCACGAAAAACGAAGACATGAAAATTTTTACAAATGGAATAAAATTACGTAAATATGAAACTTAAAATAACTGATTACAACTAGACTAGAAATGGCCTAAATGCGGTGCAGGATGACTGTCTAACGATTACACTGAACAAATGCTACAACAAAAAACCAATTTGGAATGCTTAAGACTCTAATACACAAAGATATAGGTGGTTAGGGTTAGGTTAGGTTAGGTTAGGTAAGGTTACAAAATCAGCACGAAAAACGAAGACATGAAAATTTTTACAAATGGAATAAAATTACGTAATTATGAAACTTAAAATAACTGATTACAACTAGACTAGAAATGGCCTAAATGCGGCGCAGGATGACTGTCTAACGATTACACTGAACAAATGCTACAACAAAAAACCAATTTGGAATGCTTAAGACTCTAATACACAAAGATATAGGTGGTTAGGGTTAGGTTAGGTTACCCCCCCGAAGGGTTCTCGCTTTGTCGTAGAGGGGGGGCTTAGTAACCGTGGCTTGGTCACCCACGGTGAAGCTAAGAGGAACCCAAATGGCCGGCCTAAGGCGCTCTATGGCCGGCCCGAGGTGGCCGCTCCGGGAGGGCTCATAATGAGCTCACTTCGGAAGCGTGTCGGTGGACTGCTGGGGGTGGAAGTGGCGGAGCGAGGCCGCCTTCCCCACCCTCAGTAGCCGAGGCGGAGTCGCGGAGGGAGAGGAGTGTCGGTGTTGCGTTGCCGCTCTCCTATCCTCCGCGACTCAAGCGAAGTCGCACCGCATGATGCGGCTGTGGTGGGGCCGCGGGGAAGAGGAGTGTCGGTGTTTCGTTGCCGCTCGCCCTGTCCCCCGCGGCCGAACATCGGTCGGCGGTGGAGCCGCAGGCCAGATCCACCGCAGGGGGCTGGGCTTTCCTGGCCCCCATGGCCTCTGGGGGGCGGACTCGGGGGAGTCTGCTTCCCACCCACAGAGGAGGCTGAGATGGAAGGCGCGTCCGTGTTCCGGCGCGCCTTGCCAGAGAGGGGTGGAGAGGGGGATGTCCTCCCCCCGAAGGAGGGCCGGCTTGCCGGCCAGCGCAGGCAGGTCGCGGAGGTGTGCGAAAGCGTTCCCGTGGCCCCGTCATACGCGAAGAAGGTGGAACACCATGGGGTTTTAGTCGGTGCGAGTCCGACATAACCCACCCTCACCCCCGCAGGGGTGGGTATGCGTAGGCATTTCCCCATGTAAAAAAAAAAAAAAAAAGGTTAGGTTAATTCGCTGCCCCGAAGGGTTCTCGCTTTGTCGTGGCAGGGGGGCTTAATGCTGTGGCAGTCACCACGGTGAAGCTAAGAGGAACCCAAATGGCCGGCCTAAGGCGCTCTGTGGCCGGCCCGGAGTGGCGCTCAGGAGGGCTCATAATGAGCTCACCTCGGAAGCGTGTCGGTGGACTGCTGGGGGTGGAAGTGGCGGAGCGAGGCCGCCTTCCCCGCCCTCAGTTGCCGAGGCGGAGTCGCGGAGGAGAGGAGTGTCGGTGTTGCGTTGCCGCTCTCCTATCCTCCGCGACTCAAGCGAAGTCGCACCGCATGATGCGGCTGTTGTGGGGCCGCGGGGAAGGAGTGTCGGTGTTTCGTTGCCGCTCTCCCTGTCCTCCGCGGCCGAACATCGGTCGGCGGTGGAGCCGTAGACCAGATCCGCCGCAGGGGCTGGGTTTGCTTAGTGCTTCCTGGCCCCATGGCCTCTGGGGGCGGACTCGGGGAGTCCGTTTCCCACCTACAGAGGAGGCCGAGATGGAAGGCGCGTCCGTGTTCCGGCGTGCCTTGCAGGAGAGGGGTGGAGAGGGGATGTCCTCCCCGAAGGAGGGCCGGCTTGCCAGCCAGCGCAGGCGGGTCGCGGAGGTGTGCAGCGTTCCCGTGGCCCCGCCATACGCGACGAAGGTGGAACACCATGGGGTTTTAGTCGGTGCGAGTCCGACATAACCCATCCTTGCCCCCGCGAAATGGAGTATGCGTAGAGGCATTTCCCCGTAAAGGTTAATTCGCTGCCCTGGGTAACCATTAGGGGAGGCTCTGGCATACCATCGCGTGCCTCCCTACCTGCATCGCTGGGGCGTACTTGCACGACAGGTGCATCCGGTACGTGGGTCGGGACGCGTCTGTCCACCTGAGGGAGGTGAACTGTGGGGTTCCACAAGGATCCGTGTTGGGTCCGCAATTGTGGAACCTCGCGTACGACTTGCCCGGTCCTGCGGGTTGATCTCCCCGTCGGTGTTAGTGTCGTCTGCTATGCAGATGACACTCTGGTACTGGCCGACGGGGACAGCTTCGAAAGCACCATCCGGCTTGCTGAGCTTGGGGTGGCATGCGTCGTGGATAAAATCCACGAGCTGGGTCTCCGGATAGCGCCTCATAAGACCGAGGCGCTTTGGTTCCACAAACTCCCCAGAGGAGGGAACCGCAACTGTCGGTTCGCGTTGGTGACGTGCAAGTCCGGGTGGGACCGGTGATGAAATATCTCGGTCTCATCCTGGACGGTCGCTGGGGCTTCGAGGAGCACTTCGACCGCCTGGTCCCCAAGATCGAGAGGGTAGTGGGTGCCATGCACCAGCTGCTACCCAATCTCGAGGGGCCCCAGGAAGAGTCCGCCGCCTCTACGCGGGCGTCGTGCGATCGATGGCCCTCTATGGGGCGCCCGTATGGTCACATCGACTCACGGGCGTCCGTCGCTGCCAGAGCTAAGCTCAATAGCCTGCAGCGAAGGATAACCATCAGGATCGCACGAGGATATCGTACGATATCGTTCGAGGCGGCCACTGTCTAGCTCGGTTTCCACCTTTGGACATCTTGGCGGAGATGGATGCGCGGGTGTATGCCCGCCTTCGTCTTCCCAGGAGGAAGCCGAGCCCCTGAACTCTGGGCGAGTGCGAAGGCAGGAGCGCAGACGGGCGCTACGAGTGTGGCGCGAGAGGCTCCATGAGCCTCGTTTCTCGCGCCAGC
The DNA here is from genome assembly GCA_029286865.1 of Teinopalpus imperialis. Taxonomy (NCBI): domain Eukaryota; kingdom Metazoa; phylum Arthropoda; class Insecta; order Lepidoptera; family Papilionidae; genus Teinopalpus; species Teinopalpus imperialis. Next base: position 3,498 of record JAGSMU010000418.1, read on the forward strand.
GCACGGTCAACGCGCTCTTGCCGAGCTTCGAAGCCTGGCTGCGAGCGGGGAAGAGGCGCACGTCACCTACCGACTGACGCAGGTACTCACCGGGCACGGGTGTTTCGGTGAGTACCTGAACAGGATTGACGCGAATCGACAACGCAATGCCACCACTGTGGCGGGGACCGGGATTCCGCACAGCACACGCTCGCCGAGTGCCCTGCGTGGGAGTCGAGCGACGGATCCTGGTCAGAGGATCGGGCAAGATCTCTCTCCGCCAGTCGCAGTAGCGGCTGCGCTGGCGGATAAAGGCGCATGGAAGGCGCTGGTCTCCTTCTGTGAAGCCGTCATGGTACAGAAGGAGACCGCCGAGCGTGATCGGGAGAGGGCCGATCCCGCTCGGAGACGGCGACGCCGGGGCGGTGGCAACGTACGCTCCGGCCCGTCAGCCCTTTAGTCCCGGGCATAAGAATAGGGCTAAGGTACCCCTGCCTGTCGTACAAGGCGACTAAAGGGGATTTCGGGTTCGCGGGTGGTCAGGGTGGGGCTCTGACCACTCGGGAAGCAAACCAGGAAGGACAGCAGCTCGTAGTGGTCTCGAGTTGCCGTAGCACCGCGAGGGTGCGAGGGGAGGTCTGACCTCCCCAGGGACGTGCTCAGGCACCGTGCAGAGGGGCACCGGTGCGTTCCTATGGAGATCCCGGAGCCCCTCTAAATGCACCGAGGATGACCACCGGGGGTTTTAGTGGTTAGAGATACCACATAACCCTGTCTCTCCCCAGGAGGCAGGGTATCTTTCGAATTTCCCCGATAACAAAAAAAAAAAAAAAAGGTTAGGTTAGGTTGGGGTGCCACGTCAGAAAACCTCCTCGAGTGCCTGGTCGTTGAATTTCCCTTTGATACTATTGTATCCGGGGAAGGCAACATGAACCAGTGCACCCTGGGTACTGGTGATGATACGTTGTTGCCAGTGGCGAATGTTCTGACAGGGGATAGCTGCTCTGCTTGTCCCTCTGATAAGCGGAGGGCACTGCGGAGTAGCCCAGGGGTTGCATTTCCTCTTGATTTCCGTATCCGGAGGAAAGGCAACCAGACGATAGTGCGCATTGGGTAATGGTGACGATACGTCGTCCTCAGTTCCCAATGCGCGGGTGGAGGTTGCATTTCTCCTTGATCAAAGTATCCGGGGGAAAGGCAACAAAATGAAGGTGTGCATTGGGAACTGGTGGCGATACGTCGTTGGCAGTGTCTAATGCTCACAGTGTGGGGGGCGGGCTCGGTGTGCGTTTTTACTGCCACCGGGCATTCAACAAATCGAGCGTTGTGGGAGGTTGCATTTCTCCTTGATTTCTGAATCCGGGGGAAAGGCAACAAATGATGGTGGGTATTGGGAACTGGCGACGATATATCGTTTCCAGTGCCTAATGCTCATAGTGGAGGGACGGGCTCGGTGTGCGTTTTTACTGCCGCCGGGCACTCAACCGTCGAGCGTTGTGGGAGGTTGCATTTCTCCTTGATTTCTGTATCAGGGGGAAAGGCAACAAAATGAGGGTGCTCATTGGGAACTGGTGACGATACGTCGTCCTCAGTGCCCAATATTGCAGATGAAGAGTTGCTTTTCTCCTTGATTTCTGTATCCGGGGAAGGCAACAAAATGAGGTGCGCATTGGGAACTGGTGGCGACACGTCGCTCTCAATTATATAGCGAATGTACATTTCTCCTTGATCAAAGTATCCGGGGAAAGGCAACAAAATGAGGTGCGCATTGGGAACTGATGGCGATACGTCGTTCTCAGTGCCCAATGCGCGGGTGGAGGTTGCATTTCTCCTTGATCAAAGTATCCGGGGGAAAGGCAACAAATGATGGTGGGTATTCGGAACTGGTGACGATATATCGTTTCCAGTGCCTAATGCTCATAGTGGAGGGACGGGCTCGGTGTGCACTCACACTGCCGCCGGGCATTCAACCGTCCAAAACTGGGGAGTTACGTCGGCTTTCCCAGCGCGCCGTAACCCGTTGTACTCTCTTCAAGGACCCCAGCATTGACGATTATGGGGTACGTCGAAGTGCAGCGGAGCGGAGGCTTGCCTTAACCGGCCGGCCCGCGAAGGAAGTAAACCTCTATAAAAATCAGACAGCGAAGTCTTAAAAACCTGTGGGTACCAGGCGACCCCCACAGCAAGTAGCCTTGTCTCTGGAATAGGCGTCACCCGGAGACCGACATTTTATTTCGTCCTAACTCGTGGGAATAGATATGGAACATACAAAAAACCAAGAGAGAGAAGGAGACTTAGCGAAAAGCGCTGAGTCTGTAATAACAGTCGACGGTCCCTCAACATCCAGGACCAGAGCCAGGAGGGAAGATCAGTGTCTGCGGGACCAGTAGCCCCGGCACGGGACAGGCGTGGACGCTTTGCGCGCCCAAGTACGCCTGTGAGTTTGGGCGGTGAGTGACGGCGGAAGATCCGATGTCTTCACTCAGGTCCGCAACCTCGGAGGTGTCCGCAAGGACAAGCAGGAAGAGGAGAGCCAAGCCTGCGACTGTCGTGGCAGACAAATTTCAGGCAGTCGCAGTCTCAGGTACGGACACGGAGGTGGTCGCTGACGAGGAGGATGGCATCTGGGATCCAACGGTGGCCCAGAGCTTGACGAGGGCTAAGGCTGGCCTTCAAAACCCGCAGATCTGGAGCGGGAGATGGAGGCCAAGTCGACCACAGACCTGGATGCCTTCATCCGGTCGTCCTTGCTGGCGGTGGACAAGGTTGCCGACCGTCGGGCAACCTCAAGGGCTCATTCGTCCACAGCCTACGAATGGCGACCCGATTTGTGGAGGCGGCCACATCGGAACTGGCACGGAGGGTGGCCCAGCCCCCAACGTCGAGAGGCTCGAGCGGGAGAATGCTGAGCTTCGCTCGCAGACCAGCTGACTCTCGGCAGAAGGGCGGGAAACGGAGGAGCTCGGCGCTCTCCGGATGCGAGGGGAACATCAGGCAGCCATGCCTCCTCCTCAGCGGGCCCCTAGCGCTCCGAGGACAAAGAACGCAGAGGAAGGGCTGATGGAGCGCTTGGGGCGCTCGTAGAGGCAAGATTGGCTGCCTTCGAGGCAAGGGTATTCCCGGAGAGAACAGCTGGCCTCCCTGAAAGCGAGACCGGGCAAACTTCCGCGAGTGTAGTGCCACTAAATCCGCAGCCGGTGCAGGAGGCACCGTCGCACTCGCGGACGAAGAAGAAGCCCTCTCACCCTCCGGTGGCTGAGCTGCCTCCAGTGGTGACACCGAGGCCACTAATGGAGGTACCCGCAAGCACATCGTGGGCACAGGTGGCCAAGAAGGCCAAAAAGCCTAAGGCCCAACAGGCAGCGGCCCCTGCGGCCACCAAGGCAAAAGCCAAAATAAAGGCGAAGCCCATACGCACACCGTCCACAGCTGCCGTGACGGTGACGCTGCCGACTGGCTCCTCCACCACTTACGCAAAAGTGATGGAGGTAGCCAAGTCGAAGATAAGGCTGGCGGACATCGGCATCGAGACTGTTCGCCAAAAACGGGCTGTGACCGGTCATCACCTCTTGGAGATCAGCGGTCCCGAGGGCAGTTCGAAGGCGGACGGTCTTGCGGCAAAATGCGTGAGGTCCTTTCAGAGATGGATGTCCGGGTGGCCGCCCGGTCAAGTCGGGCGACATTCGGGTGAAGGACCTCGACGATGCCGTCAGCCCGAGCGAGGTCGCAGCGGCTGTGGCTAAGGCAGGAGGGTGTTCGGTGGACGACGTTAAGGTCGGAGATGTCCACCGAACACCCATGCGTTTGGGCACGTGCTGGTACGGTGCCCCGCGGCAGCGGTGCACAAGTTGGTGACCGCCGGACGCGTATGCGTGGGCTGGGGTTCTGCTCGGGTAGGCAGCCTAAGACAGGCCCATGCACTGCTTCCGGTGCCTGGAAAGGGACACGTGGGCAGTAGGTGCCCTAACCAGGTAAATCGGAGCACGCGTTGCTACGCTTGTGGGGAGACCGGGCACAGGGCCAGGAGTGCAGAGCCCCTGCTCTCAAATGTCCACTGTGCTCGGACCTGGGGCTGCCCTCTAACCATCGTCTTGGTAAGAGGTGCGCCCCACCACAGAAGAGGTAGGAAGGACAAGGAGAGTCCTCCTGCCTCCACAAGCGTGGCAGTTCCGGCGGCACCAGCCGCAACCCCGAGCACCAGCTCGGGAATGGAGATCGTAGGCCTCTTCGCACCCCTCAAGGTCCTTCAGAGCAACCTGAACCACTGCCGCAATGCTCAGCATTTGTTTATGCAGACCATTGCGGAGTGGGGGTTGCTCTGGCAGCGGAGCCCTATGCCGTGCCGAACCACCCTCGCTGGTTCGGCGATGAGCTGGGATCCGTGGCGATCTACTGGGGGGGTGGTGAGGGTGTCCCACCCTGCTCCCTATTGGGAAGGGGTCAGGGCTTCGTTGCAGTGCAATGGGGCACCCTGGCCATAGTTGGCTGCTACGTCTCTCCCGCGAGGTCCCTCGCCGACTACGAGGTGTACCTGGACGAGGTGGCACTCTGCGTTCGCAGGTGCCTCCCTCGTCCGTCGATTGTCCTGGGAGACTTCAACGCCCACTCCAGGGCGTGGGGAGTGGGCCAGCGACAGTCCGAAGGGAGAGACGGTGATGGAATGGGCGGCTGGATTGGACCTCCGACTGGCAAATCGGGGTCCGTAAGCACGATGCGTGCGGTGGCAGGGGAGTCGGTCGTGGTTCTTACATGGGCGACTCCCGCTGCGATGCGCATGTTGTCGGGTTGGCGGGTTGCAGAGGAGGTGGTCACATTATCCGACCACCGCCACATTATTTCGATCTTGCAATCCGCCGTCCCGACTATGCCTCCAGCCGCCAAGAAGGCAGTCACACGCGACGTTGGTGTCTCAAGCGGCTAGACCGAGACTTGCTCGGGGCCGCCGCCAACGTTGCAATATGGCCAGAAAGCGCCGAAGAGGTTCCGTCCGATCCGGAAGTGGAAGCGAACTAGTTCCGGGACACGATGACGCGTATTTGTGACGCGTCGATGCCCCGGACCGGTCGCCCCAAGCGCAGGGCGGTGTACTGGTGGTCGGCAGAGATCGCGGAGCTGCGAGCGATCTGCTTGCGGAGCCGCCGCCAGTACACCAGAGCCCGAAGGAGGCGAAGGCGAGCTCCGAGTGAGGAGATAGCCAGACTTTACGAGGTGTATCGAGCGGCCACGAAGGCGTTGCAGGAAGCTATCAGCAACGCCAGGTCTCGGTCCTGGAGAGAGCTCTTGGAGGGACTCAACGAGGATCCGTGGGGGCGTCCGTATAGGATGGTGCTAGGAAAGCTCCGTCCTTGGACGCCCCCGGTGACGGAAACTCTCGATCCGGCCCTCTTGGGAAGAGTGATTAGCTCGCTCTTTCCGGAGGGCCGGTCAAGTCCCTCAGTCTACCCCCATTTTTCGTGCGAGTGGAGAGACGAGATGGGGGTGACCGCACAGGAGTTGGACCGAGCCGTGGGCCGCTTGAGAGGCCGGAACACCGCGCCGGGACCCGACGGAATTCCCGGCCGGGTCTGGGTGTTGAGTCTGGCTACCCTCGGGAACAGGCTGAGGCAGCTGTTCACCAGCTGCCTCCGTAACTCCTCGTTCCCTAGGGCCTGGAAGGAGGCCCGAATGGTCCTCTTGAAGAAGGCAGACAGAGTCGCCGATTCTCCCTCTGCGTACCGTCCCATATGCCTGTTGGACGAGGCTGGCAAGTTATTCGAGAGAATTCTTGCCACCCGTCTCAACGGGCATCTGTCGCGTGTCGGTCCCGATCTCGCCGAAAACCAGTTCGGTTTCCGACGGGGCGTTCCACCATCGACGCGGTGATGCGCGTCCGCTCCCTGTCGGAGCAGGCTGTGTCAGGGCGGCGTGGCGTTGGCGATAAACATTGATATCGTCAACGCCTTTAATTCCCTGCCCTGGGACGCATTAAAGGAGGTACACCATGGTGTTCCCCTACCTGCACGGCGTGATCGCGGACTACTTGCGCGACAGGTACATCTTGTACGTGGACCGAGACGGTACGAGGATCGGAGGAGATCCAGTGTGGGGTTCCACAGGGGTCGGTTTTGGGCCCGTTACTGTGGAATCTCGCCTACGACTCTGTTCTGCGAGTCGAGCTCCCGCTGGCGTTAATGTCATCTGTTACGCTGACGACACGTTGGTGGTCGCCAGCGGGGACTCCTTCGAGAGGACCAAGGAGCTCGCCGAGCTTGGGGCGGAAATCGTCGTCGCCAAAGTCCACGAGTTGGGACTGGAGGTAGCGCCTCACAAGACCGAGGCGCTATGGTTCCACAAGCTGCCGCGCAGCAGGAACCACCCGACTCGTGCGTCCGAGTAGGTGAGTCTGAAGTCAGAGTGGGGCGGTACATGAAGTACCTAGGCCTCACTCTGGACAGTCGCTGGGGCTTCGAAGAGCATTTCGAGCGCCTGGTCCCCCGGATCGAGAGGGTAGCGGGTGCGATGCACAGACTGCTGCCCAATCTCGGGGGACCGAGTGAGGAAGTCCGCCGCCTCTACGCTGGGGTCGTACGATCCGTAGCCTTGTACGGGGCGCCCATCTGGGCGAAGAGGCTGGCCATCCGACGCTGTAGGACGAAAATCTACAGCGTCCAGCGTAGGATAGCCGCTGGAGTCGTACGAGATACCGGACGGTATCGTTTGAGGCGGCGACAATCCTGGCTCGCTTTCCACCTCTGGATATACTGGCGGACATGGACGCGAGGGTGTATCACCGAATTCGCGTCCTACGCCAGAGCGGTGGGGGCGAGCCAGAAGAGGCGCTCGAGGCGGTAAAACGGCAGGAACGACGTATCGCATTCGCGACGTGGCGCGCAAGGCTCCGCGAGGAGCACTATGCGCGCAAACGCGTCGTCGGAGCATTCCTGCCGGTCTTCGAAGCCTGGATGCGGCGACGAGAAGGAAGACTCACCTACAGACTTACGCAGGTGATCACCGGGCACGGTTGCTTCGGTGATTACCTGTAGGATCGGTCGCGAGGCGACGGCGAATTGCTTCCACTGTGGCGGCAACGACCAAGACTCCGCATCACACACGCTTGCTGCTTGCCCTGCGTGGGAAGCCGAGCGGCGGGTCTTGGTTGGCCACATTGGACCGGAACCTGTCCTGCCAGCAGTCGTGTCGGCGATGCTGCGCGGGGAATCGGCGTGGAGGCCGTAGCCTCCTTCTGCGAGACCGTAATGGTCCGAAAGGAGGCTGCCGAGCGATAGAGAGAGGACCGATCCTGCTCGAAGACAGGGCCGACGCGGCGCTCGCGCGCCTCGTCACGGCCCTCCCGGTGATCCCCTACCGCAAACGGGGCCTACGGGTCGCTGACGATCAGGTAGAATCCGACCGTCCAGTAATAGCGACCCCGAGGAGGACGACGGCACGACGTGGTACCGTGTCGTCGTGATAGTTCCGCGAGGGTTCTGGGGTGCGATCTTCTCGCACGCCCCGGACGGGCTATCCCAGCGAAGCGCAGGGGGTTGCGGTTGCGTTCCTTACGGAGATCCCGCGACCCCTCGCGAGCGTTGGTGGCGACCACCATGGGGTTTTAGTCGGTGCGAGTCCGACATAACCCATCCTTGCCCCGCAGGGGTGGGTATGCGTAGGCATTTCCCCATGTAAAAGGTTAGGTTAGGTTACAAACCCCCGAAGGGTTCTCGCTTTGTCGTAGCGGGGCTTAGTAATAAATGGCAGTCACCACGGTGAAGCTAAGAGGAACCCAAATGGCCGGCCTAAGGCGCTCTGAGGCCGGCCCGAGGTCTTTCCGCTCGGTGACTCTTTAGGCTAGCCTAGGATGCGTGTCGGTGGACTGCTGGGGGCGGATGTGGCGGAGCGAGGCCGTCTTCCGCCCTCAGTAGCCGAGGCGGAGTCGCGGAGGGAGCGGAGTGTCGGTGTTTCGTTGCCGCTCTCCTATCCTCCGCGACTCAAGCGGGGGTCGCACCGCTGATGCGGCCGTGGTGGGGCCGCGGGGAAGAGGAGTGTCGGTGTTTCGTTGCCGCTCTCCTATCCTCCGCGACTCAAGCGGGGGTCGCACCGCTGATGCGGCCGTGGTGGGGCCGCGGGGGAAGAGGAGTGTCGGTGTTTCGTTGCTGCTCTCCCTGTCCTCCGCGGCCGAACATCGGTCGGCGGTGGAGCCGCAGACCAGATCCACCGCAGGGGGCTGGTTTTGCTTAGTGCTTTCCTGGCCCCCATGGCCTCTGGGGAGCGGACTCGGGGGAGTCCGCTTCCCACCTACAGAGGAGGCCGAGTTGGAGGGCGCGTCCGTGTTCCGGCGCGCCCTGCCTGGAGGGGTGGAGAGGGGGATGTCCTTCCCCCGGAGGAGGGGCCGGCTTGCCGGCCAGCGCAGGCGGGGTCGCGGAGGTGTGCAGCGTTCCCGTAACCCGCCATACGCGACGAAGGTGGAACACCATGGGGTTTTAGTCGGTGCGAGTCCGACATAACCCATCCTTGCCCCCGCAGAGCAGGTATGCGTAGGCATTTCCCCATGTAAAAAGGTTAGGTTAGAAAATCAGCACGAAAGACGAAGACATGAAAATTTTTACAAATGGAATAAAATTACGTAATTATGAAACTAAAAATAACTGATTACAACTAGACTAGAAATGTCCTAAATGCGGTGCAGGATGACTGTCTAACGATTACACTGAACAAATGCTACAACAAAAAACCAATTTGGAATGCTTAAGACTCTAATACACAAAGATATAGGTGGTCAGGGTTAGGTGAGGTTAGGTCAGGTTAGGTTAGGTTACCCCCCCGAAGGGTTCCCGCTTTGTCGTAGCGGGGGGGCTTAGTAACCGTGGTGTGGAGTTAACCACGGTGAAGCTAAGAGGAACCCAAATGGCCGGCCTAAGGCGTTCAAAGGCCAGCCGGCCCGGGGAGCCGCTCCGGGCGGGCTGGAGCTGGGCCCGCCCTGGATGCGTGTCGGTGGGCTGCGGGGTGCGGATGGACAGGTGAGGCCGTCTTACGCACCATCCGCAGCCGAGGCGGAGTCGGGGAATGGGGTGGCGGTGCGGGGACTGTTAGCAGCGGTACCGCGCATCGTCGCCCCCACCCTCCGCACATCCCGAGACGGAGTCGCGGAGGGAGGGTAGTGTATCTCCCTATCCTCCGCGACTCAGGCGGGGGTCGCACCGCTGATGCGGCCGTGGTGGGGCCGCGGGTTCAGTGGAGTGTCGGTTGATCCTGCCGCTCTCCCTGTCCTCCGCGGCCGAACATTGGTTGGCGGCGGAGCCTAACACCAGATCCGCCGCAGGGGGCTGGGACTTTCCTGGCTCCCATGGCCTCTGGGGGGCGGACTCGGGGGAGTCCGTTTCCCACCTACAGAGGAGGCCGAGATGGAAGGCGCGTCCGTGTTCCGGCGCGCCTTACAGGAGAGGGGTGGAGAGGGAGATGTCCTCCCCCCGAAGGAGGGGCCGGCTTGCCGGCCAGCGCAGGCGGGGTCGCGGAGGTGTGCGAAAGCGTTCCCGTAACCCCGCCACACCATGGGGTTTTAGTCGGTGCAAGTCCGACATAACCCTGCTGCCCCGCAGTGGTTATCGTAGGCATTTCCCCATGTAAAAAAAAAAAAAGGTTAGGTTAGAGTTAGGTTAGGTTAGAAAATCAGCACGAAAAACGAGACATGAAAATTTTTACAAATGGAATAAAATTACGTAATTATGAAACTAAAATAACTGATTACAGCTAGACTAGAAATGGCCTAAATGCAGTTGCAGGATGACTGTCTAACGATTACACTGAACAAATGCTACAACAAAAACCAATTTGGAATGCTTAAGACTCTAATACACAAAGATATAGGTGGTTAGGTTAGGTTAGGTTAGAGTTAGGTTACAAAATCAGCACGAAAAACGAAGACATGAAAATTTTTACAAATGGAATAAAATTACGTAATTATGAAACTAAAATAACTGATTACAACTAGACTAGAAATGGCCTAAATGCGGTGCAGGATGACTGTCTAACGATTACACTGAACAAATGCTACAACAAAAACCAATTTGGAATGCTTAAGACTCTAATACACAAGATATAGGTGGTTAGGTTAGGTGAGGTTAGGTCAGGTTAGGTTAGAGTTAGGTTACAAAATCAGCACGAAAAACGAAGACATGAAAATTTTTACAAATGGAATAAAATTACGTAATTATGAAACTAAAAATAGCAGTTACAACTAGACTAGAAATGGCCTAAATGCAGTTGCAGGATGACTGTCTAACGATTACACACTGAACAAATGCTACAACAAAAACCAATTTGGAATGTAAGACTCTAATACACAAAGATATAGGTGGTTAGGTTAGGTTAGGTTAGGTTAGGTCAGGTTAGGTTAGGTTACACAAAATCAGCACGAAAAACGAAGACATGAAAATTTTTACAAATGGAATAAAATTACGTAATTATGAAACTAAAATATCTGATTACAACTAGACTAGAAATGGCCTAAATGCGGCGCAGGATGACTGTCCTAACGATTACACTGAACAAATGCTACAACAAAAACCAATTTGGAATGCTTAAGACTCTAATACACACAAAGATATAGGTGGATTTAGGGTTAGGTTAGGTTAAGGTTAGGTTAGGTTACAAAATCAGCACGAAAAACGAAGACATGAAAATTTTTACAAATGGAATAAAATTGCGTAATTATGAAACTAAAATAACTGATTACAACTAAGACTAGAAATGGCCTAAATGCGGTGCAGGATGACTGTCTAACGATTACACTGAACAAATGCTACAACAAAAACCAATTTGAATGCTTAAGACTCTAATACACAAAGATATGGGTGGTTAGGTTAGGTTAGAGTTAGGTTAGGTTAAGGTTAGGTTAGGTTAGAAAATCAGCACGAAAAACGAAGACATGAAAATTTTTACAAATGGAATAAAATTACGTAATTATGGAAACTAAAATAACTGATTACAACTAGACTAGAAATGGCTAAATGCAGTTGCAGGATGACTGTCTAACGATTACACTGAACAAATGCTACAACAAAAACCAATTTGGAATGCCAAGACTCTAATACACAAGATATAGGTGGTTAGGTTAGGTTAGGTTAGAGTTAGGTTACAAAATCAGCACGAAAAACGAAGACATGAAAATTTTTACAAATGGAATAAAATTACGTAATTATGAAACTAAAAATAACTGATTACAACTAGACTAGAAATGGCTAAATGCAGTTGCAGGATGACTGTCTAACAGTTACACTGAACAAATGCTACAACAAAAACCAATTTGGAATGCTTAAGACTCCTAATACACAAAGATATAGGTGGTTAGGGTTAGGTTAAGGTTAGGTTAGGTTAGGTTAGGTTAGGTTACCCCCGAAGGGTTCTCGCTTTGTCATGGCAGGGGGGCTTAGTAACCGTGGCTTCGTCACTCACGGCGAAGCTAAGAAGAACCCAAATGGCCGGCCTAAGGCGCTCTGAGGCGGCCCGAGTGGCCGCTCGAGGAGGCTCGTAATGAGCTCACCTCGGAAGCGTGTCAGTGGACTGCTGGGGGTGGAAGTGGCGGAGCGGGCCGCCTTCCCGCCCTCAGTAGCCGAGGCGGAGTCGCGGAGGAGAGGAGTGTCGGTGTTTCGTTGCCGCTCTCCTATCCTCCGCGACTCAAGCAGGGTCGCACCGCATGATGCGGCTGTGGTGGGGCCGCGGGGAGAGGAGTGTCGGTGTTTCGTTGCCGCTCTCCTGTCCTCCGCGGCCGAACATTGGTTGGCGGCGGAGCCTAACACCAGATCCGCCGCAGGGGCTGGGTTGGCTTAGTGCTTTCCTGGCCCCATGGCCTCTGGGGGCGGACTCGGGGAGTCCGTTTCCCGCCTACAGAGGAGGCCGAGATGGAAGGCGCGTCCGTGTTCCGGCGCGCCTTGCAGAAGGGTGGAGAGGGGATGTCCTCCCGAAGGAGAGCAGCTTGCCGGCCAGCGCAGGCGGGGTCGCGGAGGTGTGCGAAAGCGTTCCCGTGGCCCCGCCATACGCGACGAAGGTGGAACACCATGGGGTTTTAGTCGGTGCAAGTCCGACACTTAGCCACCCTTGCCCCCGCAGGGAGATGGGTATGCGTAGGCATTTCCCCATGTAAAAAGGTTAGGTTACAAAATCAGCACGAGAAACGAAGACATGAAAATTTTTACAAATGGAATAAAATTGCGTAATTATGAAACTAAAAATAACTGATTACAACTAGACTAGAAATGGCCTAAATGCAGTTGCAGGATGACTGTCTAACGATTACACTGAACAAATGCTACAACAAAAACCAATTTGGAATGCTTAAGACTCTAATACACAAAGATATAGGTGGTTAGGTTAGAGTTAGGTTAGGTTAGGTTACAAAATCAGCACGAAAAGCAAGACATGAAAATTTTTACAAATGGAATAAAATTACGTAATTATGAAACTTAAAATAACTGATTACAACTAGACTAGAAATGGCTAAATGCGGCTGGGATGACTGTCTAACGATTACACTGAACAAATGCTACAACAAAAACCAATTTGGAATGCTTAAGACTCCTAATACACAAAGATATAGGTGGATTTAGGTTAGGTTAGGTTAGGTCAGGTTAGGTTAGGTTAGGTTAGGTTAAGGTTACAAAATCAGCACGAGAAACGAAGACATGAAAATTTTTACAAATGGAATAAAATTACGTAATTATGAAACTAAAAATAACTGATTACAACTAGACTAGAAATGGCCTAAATGCAGTTGCAGGATGACTGTCTAACGATTACACTGAACAAATGCTACAACAAAAACCCATTTGGAATGCTTAAGACTCTAATACACAAAGATATAGGTGGTTAGAGGTTAGGTTAGGTTAGGTTGGGTTACAAAATCAGCACGAAAAACGAAGACATGAAAATTTTTACAAATGGAATAAAATTACGTAATTATGAAACTTAAAATAACTGATTACAACTAGACTAGAAATGGCTAAATGCGGCTGGGATGACTGTCTAACGATTACACTGAACAAATGCTACAACAAAAACCAATTTGGAATGCTTAAGACTCTTATACACAAAGATATAGGTGGTTAGGTTAGGTTAGGTTAGGTTAGAGTTAGGTTACAAAATCCAGCACGAAAAACGAAGACATGAAAATTTTTACAAATGGAATAAAGTACGTAATTATGAAACTAAAATAACTGATTACAACTAGACTAGAAATGGCCTAAATGCGGCGCAGGATGACTGTCTAACGATTACACTGAACAAATGCTACAACAAAAACCAATTTGGAATGCTTAAGACTCTAATACACAAGATATAGGTGGTTAGGTTAGGTTAGGTTAAGGTTAGGTTGGGATTTACAAAATCAGCACGAGAAACGAAGACATGAAAATTTTTACAAATGGAATAAAATTACGTAATTATGAAACTTAAAATAACTGATTACAACTAGACTAGAAATGGCCTAAATGCGGCGCAGGATGACTGTCTAACGATTACACTGAACAAATGCTACAACAAAAACCAATTTGGAATACTTAAGACTCTAATACACAAGATATAGGTGGTTAGGTTAGGTTAGAGTTAAGGTCAGGTTAGGTTAGGTTACAAAATCAGCACGAAAAACGAAGACATGAAAATTTTTACAAATGGAATAAAATTACGTAATTATGGAAACTAAAATAACTGATTACAACTAGACTAGAAATGGCTAAATGCGGTGCAGGATGACTGTCTAACGATTACACTGAACAAATGCTACAACAAAAACCAATTTGGAATACTTAAGACTCTAATACACAAAGATATAGGTGGTTAGGTTAGGTTAGGTTAGGTTAGAAAATCAGCACGAAAAACGAAGACATGAAAATTTTTACAAATGGAATAAAGTACGTAATTATGAAACTAAAAATATCTGATTACAACTAGACTAGAAATGGCTAAATGCGGCGCAGGATGACTGTCTAACAGTTACACTGAACAAATGCTACAACAAAAACCCATTTGGAATGCTTAAGACTCTTATACACAAAGATATATAGGTGGATTTAGGGTTAGGTTAGGTTAGGTTGAGTTACAAAATCAGCACGAAAAACGAAGACATGAAAATTTTTACAAATGGAATAAAATTACGTAATTATGAAACTAAAATATCTGATTACAACTAGACTAGAAATGGCCTAAATGCGGTGCAGGATGACTGTCTAACGATTACACTGAACAAATGCTACAACAAAAACCAATTTGGAATGTAAGACTCTAATACACACAAAGATATAGGTGGTTAGGTTAGGTTAGGTTAGAGTTAAGGTTAGGTTAGGTTACAAAATCCTTTGAAAAACGAAGACATGAAAATTTTTACAAATGGAATAAAATTACGTAATTATGAAACTTAAAATAACTGATTACAACTAGACTAGAAATGGCCTAAATGCAGCGCAGGATGACTGTCTAACGATTACACTGAACAAATGCTACAACAAAAACCAATTTGGAATGCTTAAGACTCTAATACACAAAGATATAGGTGGTTAGGTTAGGTTAAGGTTAGGTTAGGTTACAAAATCAGCACGAAAAACGAAGACATGAAAATTTTTACAAATGGAATAAAATTACGTAATTATGAAACTAAAATAACTGATTACAACTAGACTAGAAATGGCTAAATGCAGTGCAGGATGACTGTTTAACGATTACACTGAACAAATGCTACAACAAAAACCAATTTGGAATGCCAAGACTCTAATACACAAAGATATAGGTGGTTAGGGTTAGGTTAGGTTAGGTTAGGTTAGGTTACAAAATCAGCACGAAAAACGAAGACATGAAAATTTTTACAAATGGAATAAAATTACGTAATTATGAAACTTAAAATAACTGATTACAACTAGACTAGAAATGGCCTAAATGCGGTGCAGGATGACTGTCTAACGATTACACTGAACAAATGCTACAACAAAAAACCAATTTGGAATGCTTAAGACTCTAATACACAAAGATATAGGTGGTTAGGGTTAGGTTAGGTTAGGTTAGGTTAGGTTAGGTTACAAAATCCAGCACGAAAAAACGACGACATGAAAATTTTTACAAATGGAATAAAATTACGTAATTATGAAACTTAAAATAACTGATTACAACTAGACTGAAATGGCTAAATGCGGCGCAGGATGACTGTCTAACGATTACACTGAACAAATGCTACAACAAAATACCAATTTGGAATGCTTAAGACTCTAATACACAAAGATATAGGTGGTTAGGGTTAGGTTAGGTTAGGTTAGGTTACAAAATCAGCACGAAAAGCGAAGACATGAAAATTTTTACAAATGGAATAAAATTACGTAATTATGAAACTTAAAATAACTGATTACAACTAGACTAGAAATGGCCTAAATGCAGTGCAGGATGACTGTCTAACGATTACACTGAACAAATGCTACAACAAAAACCAATTTGGAATGCTTAAGACTCTAATACACAAGATATAGGTGGTTAGGTTAGGTTAGGTTAGGTTAGGTTAAGGTTACAAAATCAGCACGAAAAGCAAGAAGACATGAAAATTTTTACAAATGGAATAAAATTACGTAATTATGAAACTAAAAATAACTGATTACAACTAGACTAGAAATGGCCTAAATGCGGTGCAGGATGACTGTCTAACGATTACACTGAACAAATGCTACAACAAAAAACCAATTTGGAATGCTTAAGACTCTAATACACAAAGATATAGGTGGTTAGGGTTAGGTTAGGTTAGGTCAGGTTAGGTTCCCCCCCTCCCCCCCGAAGGGTTCTCGCTTTGTCGTAGCGGGGGGGCTTAGTAACCGTGGCTTGGTCACCCACGGTGAAGCTAAGAGGAACCCAAATGGCCGGCCTAAGGCGCTCTGAGGCCGGCCCGAGGTAGCCGCTCAGGAGGCTCATGTGAGCTCACCTCGGAAGCGTGTCGGTGGACTGCTGGGGTGGAAGTGGCGGAGCAGGCCGCCTTCCCCGCCCTCAGTAGCCGAGGCGGAGTCGCGGAGGGAGAGGAGTGTCGGTGTTGCGTTGCCGCTCTCCTATCACCTCCACTGATGACTCTTTGAGGAGTCACCGCATGATGCGGCTGTGGTGGGGCCGCGGGGAAGAGGAGTGTCGGTGTTGCGTTGCCGCTCTCCTATCCTTCGCGGCCGAACATCGGTCGGCAGTGGAGCCGCAGACCAGATCCGCCGCAGGGGCTGGGTTGGCGCCAGTGCTTTCCTGGCCCCATGGCCTCTGGGGGCGGACTCGGGGAGTCCGTTTCCCACCTACAGAGGAGGCCGAGATGGAAGGCGCGTCCGTGTTCCGGCGCGCCTTGCGGAAGGGGTGGGGGGATGTCCTCCCCGAAGGAGAACCAGCTTGCCGGCCAGCGCAGGCAGGGTCGCGGAGGTGTGCGAAAGCGTTCCCGTGGCCCCGCCATACGCGACGAAGGTGGAACACCATGGGGTTTTAGTCAGTGCAGGTCGGCACCAGCCCTGCCCCTTTGCAAGTATGGGTATGCGTAGGCATTTCCCCATGTAAAAAAAGGTTAGGTTACAAAATCAGCACGAAAAGCAAGAAGACATGAAAATTTTTACAAATGGAATAAAATTGCGTAATTATGAAACTAAAATATCTGATTACAACTAGACTAGAAATGGCTAAATGCAGTGCAGGATGACTGTCTAACGATTACACTGAACAAATGCTACAACAAAAACCAATTTGGAATGCTTAAGACTCTAATACACAAAGATATAGGTGGTTAGGTTAGAGTTAGGTTAGGTTAGGTCAGGTTAGGTTAGGTTACAAAATCAGCACGAAAAACGAAGATGTGAAAATTTTTACAAATGGAATAAAATTACGTAATTATGGAAACTAAAAATAACTGATTACAACTAGACTAGAAATGGCCTAAATGCGGTGCAGGATGACTGTCTAACGATTACACTGAACAAATGCTGCAACAAAAACCAATTTGGAATGTAAGACTCTAATACACAAAGATATATAGGTGGTTAGGTTAAGGTTAGGTTAGGTTAGGTTACAAAATCAGCACGAAAAACGAAGACATGAAAATTTTTACAAATGGAATAAAATTACGTAATTATGAAACTTAAAATAACTGATTACAACTAGACTAGAAATGGCTAAATGCGGCGCAGGATGACTGTCTAACGATTACACTGAACAAATGCTACAACAAAAACCAATTTGGAATGCTTAAGACTCTAATACACAAAGATATAGGTGGTTAGGGTTAGGTTAAGGTTAGGTTAGGGTTAGGGTTAGGTTACAAAATCAGCACGAAAAACGAAGACATGAAAATTTTTACAAATGGAATAAAATTACGTAATTATGAAACTAAAAATAACTGTTTACAACTAGACTAGAAATGTCCTAAATGCGGTGCAGGATGACTGTCTAACGATTACACTGAACAAATACTACAACAAAAACCCAATTTGGAATGCTTAAGACTCTAATACACAAAGATATAGGTGGTTAGGGTTAGGTTAGGTTAGGTTAGGTTACAAAATCAGCACGAAAAACGAAGACATGAAAATTTTTACAAATGGAATAAAATTACGTAATTATGAAACTAAAATAACTGATTACAACTAGACTAGAAATATGGCCTAAATGCGGCGCAGGATGACTGTCTAACGATTACACTGAACAAATGCTACAACAAAAACCAATTTGGAATGCTTAAGACTCTAATACACAAAGATATAGGTGGTTAGGGTTAGGTTAGAGTTAGAGTTAGGATTAGGTTAGGTTACAAAATCAGCACGAAAAACGAAGACATGAAAATTTTTACAAATGGAATAAAATTACGTAATTATGAAACTAAAATAACTGATTACAACTAGACTAGAAATGGCCTAAATGCGGCGCAGGATGACTGTCTAACGATTACACTGAACAAATGCTACAACAAAAACCAATTTGGAATGCTTAAGACTCTAATACACAAAGATATAGGTGGTTAGGTTAGAGTTAGGTTAGGTTAGGTTACAAAATCAGCACGAAAAGCAAAGACATGAAAATTTTTACAAATGGAATAAAATTACGTAATTATGGAAACTAAAATATCTGATTACAACTAGACTAGAAATGGCCTAAATGCGGCGCAGGATGACTGTCTAACGATTACACTGAACAAATGCTACAACAAAAACCAATTTGGAATGCTTAAGACTCTAATACACACAAAGATATAGGTGGTTAGGTTAGGTTAGGTTAGGTTAGGTCAGGTTAGGTTCCCCCTCCCCCGAAGGGTTCTCGCTTTGTCGTAGCGGGGGGCTTAGTAACAAATGGCTTGGTCACCCACGGTGAAGCTAAGAGGAACCGTGGCCGGCCTAAGGCGCTCTGAGGCCGGCCCGAGGTGGCACTCGGGAAGAGCTCATGTGAGCTCACCTCGGAAGCGTGTCGGTGGACTGCTGGGGTGGAAGTGGCGGAGCAGGCCGCCTTCCCGCCCTCAGTAGCCGAGGCGGAGTCGCGGAGGAGAGGAGTGTCGGTGTTTCGTTGCCGCTCTCCTATCCTCCGCGACTCAAGCGGGGGTCGCACCGCATGATGCGGCTGTGGTGGGGCCGCGGGGAAGAGGAGTGTCGGTGTTTCGTTGCCGCTCTCCTATCCTTCGCGGCCGAACATCGGTCGGCGGTGGAGCCGCAGACCAGATCCACCGCAGGGGCTGGGTTGGCTTAGTGCTTTCCTGGCCCCATGGCCTCTGGGGGCGGACTCGGGGAGTCCGTTTCCCACCTACAGAGGAGGCCGAGATGGAAGGCGCGTCCGTGTTCCGGCGCGCCTTGCAGGGTGGAGAGGGGATGTCCTCCCCGAAGGAGGGGCCAGCTTGCCGGCCAGCGCAGGCAGGTCGCGGAGGTGTGCGAAAGCGTTCCCGTGGCCCCGCCATACGCGACGAAGGTGGAACACCATGGGGTTTTAGTCGGTGCAAAGTCCGACATAACCCACCCTGCCCCGCGAAGTGGGTATGCGTAGGCATTTCCCCATGTAAAAAAAAAGGTTAGGTTACAAAATCAGCACGAAAAACGAAGACATGAAAATTTTTACAAATGGAATAAAATTACGTAATTATGAAACTAAAAATATCTGAATACAACTAGACTAGAAATGGCTAAATGCGGCGCAGGATGACTGTCTAACGATTACACTGAACAAATGCTACAACAAAAACCAATTTGGAATGCTTAAGACTCTAATACACACAAAGATATAGGTGGTTAGGTTAGGTTAGGTTAGGTTAAGGTTAGGTTAGGTTACAAAATCAGCACGAAAAACGAAGACATGAAAATTTTTACAAATGGAATAAAATTGCGTAATTATGAAACTTAAAATAACTGATTACAACTAGACTGAAATGGCCTAAATACGGCGCAGGATGACTGTCTAACGATTACACTGAACAAATGCTACAACAAAAACCAATTTGGAATGCTTAAGACTCTAATACACAAAGATATAGGTGGTTAGGTTAGAGTTAGGTTAGGTTAGGTTAGGTTACAAAATCAGCACGAAAAACGAAGACATGAAAATTTTTACAAATGGAATAAAATTACGCAATTATGAAACTTAAAATAACTGATTACAACCAGACTAGAAATGGCCTAAATGCGGCGCAGGATGACTGTCTAACGATTACACTGAACAAATGCTACAACAAAAACCAATTTGGAATGCTTAAGACTCTAATACCAAAGATATAGGTGGTTAGGTTAGGTTAGGTTAGGTTAGGTTACAAAATCAGCACGAAAAACGAAGACATGAAAATTTTTACAAATGGAATAAAATTACGCAATTATGAAACTAAAAATATCTGATTACAACTAGATTCAGAAATGGCCTAAATGCGGCGCAGGATGACTGTCTAACGATTACACTGAACAAATGCTACAACAAAAACCAATTTGAATGCTTAAGACTCTAATACACAAAGATATAGGTGGTTAGGGTTAGGTTAGGTTAGGTTAGGTTAGGTTAGGTTAGGTTCCCCCCCGAAGGGTTCTCGCTTTGTCGTAGCGGGGGGGCTTAGTAACCGTGGCTTGGTCACCCACGGTGAAGCTAAGAGGAACCCAAATGGCCGGCCTAAGGCGCTCTGAGGCCGGCCCGAGGTGGCCGCTCCGGGAGGGCTCGTAATGAGCTCACCTCGGAAGCGTGTCGGTGGACTGCTGGGGGTGGAAGTGGCGGAGCGAGGCCGCCTTCCCCGCCCTCAGTAGCCGAGGCGGAGTCGCGGAGGGAGAGGAGTGTCGGTGTTTCGTTGCCGCTCTCCCTATCCTCCGCGACTCAAGCGGGGGTCGCACCGCATGATGCGGCTGTGGTGGGGCCGCGGGGGAAGAGGAGTGTCGGTGTTTCGTTGCCGCTCTCCCTATCCTTCGCGGCCGAACATCGGTCGGCGGTGGAGCCGCAGACCAGATCCGCCGCAGGGGGCTGGGTTGGCTTAGTGCTTTCCTGGCCCCCATGGCCTCTGGGGGGCGGACTCGGGGGAGTCCGTTTCCCACCTACAGAGGAGGCCGAGATGGAAGGCGCGTCCGTGTTCCGGCGCGCCTTGCAGGAGAGGGGTGGAGAGGGGGATGTCCTCCCCCCGAAGGAGGGGCCAGCTTGCCGGCCAGCGCAGGCGGGGTCGCGGAGGTGTGCGAAAGCGTTCCCGTGGCCCCGCCATACGCGACGAAGGTGGAACACCATGGGGTTTTAGTCGGTGCAAGTCCGACATAACTCCACCTTGCCCCCCGCAGGGGTGGGTATGCGTAGGCATTTCCCCATGTAAAAAAAAAAAAAGGTTAGGTTACAAAATCAGCACGAAAAACGAAGACATGAAAATTTTTACAAATGGAATAAAATTACGTAATTATGAAACTAAAAATATCTGAATACAACTAGACTAGAAATGGCCTAAATGCGGTGCAGGATGACTGTCTAACGATTACACTGAACAAATGCTACAACAAAAAACCAATTTGGAATGCTTAAGACTCTAATACACAAAGATATAGGTGGTTAGGGTTAGGGTTAGGTTAGTTAGGTTAGGTTAGGTTACAAAATCAGCACGAAAAACGAAGAAATGAAAATTTTTACAAATGGAATAAAATTACGTAATTATGAAACTAAAAATAACTGATTACAACTAGACTAGAAATGGCCTAAATACGGCGCAGGATGACTGTCTAACGATTACACTGAACAAATGCTACAACAAAAAACCAATTTGGAATGCTTAAGACTCTAATACACAAAGATATAGGTGGTTAGGGTTAGGGTTAGGTTAGGTTAGGTTAGGTTACAAAATCAGCACGAAAAACGAAGACATGAAAATTTTTACAAATGGAATAAAATTACGTAATTATGAAACTAAAAATAACTGATTACAACTAGACTAGAAATGGCCTAAATGCGGTGCAGGATGACTGTCTAAGATTTACACTGAACAAATGCTACAACAAAAAACCAATTTGGAATGCTTAAGACTCTAATACACAAAGATATAAATGGTTAGGGTTAGGTTAGGTTAGGTTACAAAATCAGCACGAAAAACGAAGACATGAAAATTTTTACAAATGGAATAAAATTACGTAATTATGAAACTAAAAATAACTGATTACAACTAGACTAGAAATGGCCTAAATGCGGCGCAGGATGACTGTCTAACGATTACACTGAACAAATGCTACAACAAAAAACCAATTTGGAATGCTTAAGACTCTAATACACAAAGATATAGGTGGTTAGGTTAGGTTAGGTTAGGTCAGGTTAGGTTAGGTTACAAAATCAGCACGAAAAACGAAGACATGAAAATTTTTACAAATGGAATAAAATTACGTAATTATGAAACTAAAAATAACTGATTACAACTAGACTAGAAATGGCCTAAATGCGGTGCAGGATGACTGTCTAACGATTACACTGAACAAATGCTACAACAAAACCAATTTGGAATGCTTAAGACTCTAATACACAAGATATAGGTGGTTAGGGTTAGGTTAGGTTAGGTTAGGTTACAAAATCAGCACGAAAAACGAAGACATGAAAATTTTTACAAATGGAATAAAATTACGTAATTATGAAACTAAAAATATCTGATTACAACTAGACTAGAAATGGCTTAAATGCGGTGCAGGATGACTGTCTAACGATTACACTGAACAAATGCTACAACAAAAAACCAATTTGGAATGCTTAAGACTCTAATACACAAAGATATAGGTGGTTAGGTTAGGTTAGTTAGGTTAGGTTAGGTTACAAAATCAGCACGAAAAACGAAGACATGAAAATTTTTACAAATGGAATAAAATTACGTAATTATGAAACTAAAAATAACTGATTACAACTAGACTAGAAATGGCCTAAATGCGGTGCAGGATGACTGTCTAACGATTACACTGAACAAATGCTACAACAAAAACCAATTTGGAATGCTTAAGACTCTAATACACAAAGATATAGGTGGTTAGGTTATGGTTAGGTTAGGTTAGGTTAGGTTAGGTTACAAAATCAGCACGAAAAACGAAGACATGAAAATTTTTACAAATGGAATAAAATTACGTAATTATGGAAACTAAAAATAACTGATTACAACCAGACTAGAAATGGCCTAAATGCGGCGCAGGATGACTGTCTAACGATTACACTGAACAAATGCTACAACAAAAACCAATTTGAATGCTTAAGACTCTAATACACAAAGATATAGGTGGTTAGGGTTAGGTTAGGTTAGGTCAGGTTAGGTTACAAAATCAGCACGAAAAACGACGACATGAAAATTTTTACAAATGGAATAAAATTACGTAATTATGAAACTTAAAATAACTGATTACAACTAGACTAGAAATGGCCTAAATACGGCGCAGGATGACTGTCTAACGATTACACTGAACAAATGCTACAACAAAAAACCAATTTGGAATGCTTAAGACTCTAATACACAAAGATATAGGTGGTTAGGTTAGGTTAGGTTACAAAATCAGCACGAAAAACGAAGAAATGAAAATTTTTACAAATGGAATAAAATTACGTAATTATGAAACTAAAAATAACTGATTACAACTAGACTAGAAATGGCCTAAATGCGGTGCAGGATGACTGTCTAACGATTACACTGAACAAATGCTACAACAAAAAACCAATTTGGAATGCTTAAGACTCTAATACACAAAGATATAGGTGGTTAGGTTAGGCTAGGTTAGGTTAGGTCAGGTTAGGTTAGGCTAGGTTAGGTTAGGTCAGGTTAGGTTAGGCTAGGTTAGGTTAGGTCAGGTTAGGTTAGGTTACAAAATCAGCACGAAAAACGAAGACATGAAAATTTTTACAAATGGAATAAAATTACGTAATTATGAAACTAAAAATATCTGATTACAACTAGACTAGAAATGGCCTAAATGCGGCAGGATGACTGTCTAACGATTACACTGAACAAATGCTACAACAAAACCAATTTGGAATGCTTAAGACTCCTAATACACAAAGATATAGGTGGTTAGGTTAGGTTACAAAATCAGCACGAAAAACGAAGACATGAAAATTTTTACAAATGGAATAAAATTACGTAATTATGGAAACTAAAAATAACTGATTACAACTAGATTCAGAAATGGCCTAAATGCGGCAGGATGACTGTCTAACGATTACACTGGAACAAATGCTACAACAAAACCAATTTGGAATGCTTAAGACTCTAATACACAAAAGATAGGTGGTTAGGTTAGGTCAGGTTAGGTTAGGTTAGAGTTAGGTTAGGTCAGGTTAGGTTAGGCTAGGTTAGGTTAGGCTAGGTTAGGTTAGGCTAGGTTAGGTTAGGTCAGGTTAGGTTAGGCTAGGTTAGGTTAGTTAGGTTAGGTTAGGCTAGGTTAGGTTAGAAAATCAGCACGAAAAACGAAGACATGAAAATTTTTACAAATGGAATAAAATTACGCAATTATGAAACTAAAAATAACTGATTACAACTAGACTAGAAATGGCCTAAATACGGCGCAGGATGACTGTCTAACGATTACACTGGAACAAATGCTACAACAAAACCAATTTGAATGCTTAAGACCTCTAATACACAAAGATATAGGTGGTTAGGTTAGGTTAGGTTAGGTCAGGTTAGGTTAGGTTAGGTCAGGTTAGGTTAGGTCAGGTTAGGTTAGGTCAGGTTAGGTTAGGTCAGGTTAGGTTAGGCTAGGTTAGGTTAGGTTAGGCTAGGTTAGGTTAGTTAGGTTACAAAATCAGCACGAAAAACGAAGACATGAAAATTTTTACAAATGGAATAAAATTACGCAATTATGAAACTAAAAATAACTGATTACAACCAGACTAGAAATGGCCTAAATGCGGCGCAGGATGACTGTCTAACGATTACACTGAACAAATGCTACAACAAAACCAATTTGAATGCTTAAGACCTCTAATACACAAAGATATAGGTGGTTAGGTTAGGTTAGGTCAGGTTAGGTTAGGTCAGGTTAGGTTAGGTTAGAGTTAGGTTAGGTCAGGTTAGGTTACAAAATCAGCACGAAAAACGAAGACATGAAAATTTTTACAAATGGAATAAAATTACGTAATTATGAAACTAAAAATATCTGATTACAACTAGATTCAGAAATGGCCTAAATGCGGTGCAGGATGACTGTCTAACGATTACACTGAACAAATGCTACAACAAAACCAATTTGAATGCTTAAGACCTCTAATACACAAAGATATAGGTGGTTAGGTTAGGTTAGGGTTAGGTTAGGTTAGGCTAGGTTAGGTTAGGCTAGGTTAGGTTAGGTTAGGTTAGAGTTAGGTTAGGTTAGGTTAGGTTAGTTAGGTTACAAAATCCCAGCACGAAAAACGAAGACATGAAAAAAAAAAAAAAGGTTAGGTTAGGTTACAAAATCAGCACGAAAAACGAAGACATGAAAATTTTTACAAATGGAATAAAATTACGTAATTATGAAACTAAAAATAACTGATTACAACTAGATTAGAAATGGCCTAAATGCGGTGCAGGATGACTGTCTAACGATTACACTGAACAAAATGCTGCAACAAAAACCAATTTGGAATGCTTAAGACTCTAATACACAAAGATATAGGTGGTTAGGTTAGGTTAGGTTAGGTTAGAAAATCAGCACGAAAACGAAGACATGAAAATTTTACAAATGGAATAAAATTACGTAATTATGAAACTAAAAATAACTGATTACAACTAGATTCAGAAATGGCCTAAATGCGGCGCAGGATGACTGTCTAACGATTACACTGAACAAATGCTACAACAAAAACCAATTTGGAATGCTTAAGACTCTTATACACAAAGATATAGGTGGTTAGGTTAGGTTAGGTTAGGTTACAAAATCAGCACGAAAAACGAAGACATGAAAATTTTACAAATGGAATAAAATTACGTAATTATGAAACTAAAAATATCTGATTACAACTAGACTAGAATGGCCTAAATGCGGTGCAGGATGACTGTCTAACGATTACACTGAACAAATGCTACAACAAAAAACCAATTTGGAATGCTTAAGACTCTAATACACAAAGATATAGGTGGTTAGGGTTAGGTTAGGTTAGGTTAGGGTAGGTTAGGTTACAAAATCAGCACGAAAAAACGACGACATGAAAATTTTACAAATGGAATAAAATTACGTAATTATGAAACTTAAAATAACTGATTACAACTAGACTAGAAATGGCCTAAATGCGGCGCAGGATGACTGTCTAACGATTACACTGAACAAATGCTACAACAAAAAACCAATTTGGAATGCTTAAGACTCTAATACACAAAGATATAGGTGGTTAGGGTTAGGTTAGGTTAGGTTAGGTTACAAAATCAGCACGAAAAACGAAGACATGAAAATTTTTACAAATGGAATAAAATTACGTAATTATGAAACTAAAAATATCTGATTACAACTAGACTAGAAATGGCCTAAATGCGGTGCAGGATGACTGTCTAACGATTACACTGAACAAATGCTACAACAAAAAACCAATTTGGAATGCTTAAGACTCTAATACACAAAGATATAGGTGGTTAGGGTTAGGTTAGGTTAGGTCAGGTTAGGTTAGGTTAGGTTAGGTTAGGTCAGGTTAGGTTAGGTTAGGTCAGGTTAGGTTAGGTCAGGTTAGGTTAGGGTTAGGCTAGGTTAGGTTAGGTTAGGTTAGGTCAGGTTAGGTTAGGCTAGGTTAGGTTAGGTTAGAGTTAGGTTAGGTTAGGGTTAGGCTAGGTTAGGTTAGGCTAGGTTAGGTTAGGCTAGGTTAGGTTAGGCTAGGTTAGGTTAGAAAATCAGCACGAAAAACGAAGACATGAAAATTTTACAAATGGAATAAAATTACGCAATTATGAAACTAAAAATATCTGATTACAACTAGATTCAGAAATGGCCTAAATGCGGCGCAGGATGACTGTCTAACGATTACACTGAACAAATGCTACAACAAAACCAATTTGGAATGCTTAAGACTCTAATACACAAAGATATAGGTGGTTAGGTTAGGTCAGGTTAGGTTAGGCTAGGTTAGGTTAGGCTAGGTTAGGTTAGGTCAGGTTAGGTTAGGTTAGGCTAGGTTAGGTTAGGGTTAGGTTAGGTTAGGTTAGGGTTAGGCTAGGTTAGGTTAGGTCAGGTTAGGTTAGGCTAGGTTAGGTTAGGCTAGGTTAGGTTAGGCTAGGTTAGGTTAGGCTAGGTTAGGTTAGGTCAGGTTAGGTTAGGCTAGGTTAGGTTAGGGTTAGGCTAGGTTAGGTTAGGCTAGGTTAGGTTAGGTTACAAAATCAGCACGAAAAACGAAGACATGAAAATTTTACAAATGGAATAAAATTACGCAATTATGAAACTAAAAATATCTGATTACAACTAGATTCAGAAATGGCCTAAATGCGGTGCAGGATGACTGTCTAACGATTACACTGAACAAATGCTACAACAAAACCAATTTGAATGCTTAAGACTCTCATACACAAAGATATAGGTGGTTAGGCTAGGTTAGGTTACAAAATCAGCACGAAAAACGAAGACATGAAAATTTTACAAATGGAATAAAATTACGCAATTATGAAACTAAAAATATCTGATTACAACCAGACTAGAAATGGCCTAAATGCGGTGCAGGATGACCGTCTAACGATTACACTGAACAAATGCTACAACAAAACCAATTTGGAATGCTTAAGACTCCTAATACACAAAGATATAGGTGGTTAGGCTAGGTTAGGTTAGGTCAGGTTAGGTTAGGCTAGGTTAGGTTAGGGTTAGGCTAGGTTAGGTTAGGTTAGGCTAGGTTAGGTTAGGCTAGGTTAGGTTAGGTCAGGTTAGGTTAGGCTAGGTTAGGTTAGGTCAGGTTAGGTTAGGTCAGGTTAGGTTAGGTCAGGTTAGGTTAGGTTAGGTCAGGTTAGGTTAGGGTTAGGCTAGGTTAGGTTAGGCTAGGTTAGGTTACAAAATCAGCACGAAAAACGAAGACATGAAAATTTTACAAATGGAATAAAATTACGTAATTATGAAACTAAAAATAACTGATTACAACCAGACTAGAAATGGCCTAAATGCGGCAGGATGACTGTCTAACGATTACACTGGACGGTCGCTGGGGCTTCGAGGAGCACTTCGACCGCCTGGTCCCCAAGATCGAGAGGGTAGTGGGTGCCATGCACCAGCTGCTACCCAATCTCGGGGCCCCAGGAAGGAGTCCGCCGCCTCTACGCGGGCGTCGTGCGATCGATGGCCCTCTATGGGGCGCCCGTATGGTCACATCGACTCACGGGCGTCCGTCGCCGCAGAGCTAAGCCCACAGCCTGCAGCGAAGGATGGCCATCAGGATCGCACGAGGATATCGTACGATATCGTTCGAGGCGGCCACTGTCCTAGCTCGGTTTCCACCTTGGACATCTTGGCGGAGATGGATGCGCGGGTGTATGCCCGCCTTCGTCTTCCCAGGAGGAAGCCGAGCCCCTGGATGCGGGCGAGGTGCGAAGGCAGGAGCGCAGACGGGCGCTACGAGTGTGGCGCGAGAGGCTCCATGAGCCTCGTTTCTCGCGCCAGCGCATCGGTCAACGCGCTCTTGCCGAGCTTCGAAGCCTGGCTGCGAGCGGGGAAGAGGCGCACGTCACCTACCGACTGACGCAGGTACTCACCGGGCACGGGTACCGGCGAAACCTGAACAGGATTGACGCGAATCGACAACGCAATGCCACCACTGTGGCGGGGACCGGGATTCCGCACAGCACACGCTCGCCGAGTGCCCTGCGTGGGAGTCCGAGCGACGGATCCTGGTCCAGAGGATCGGGCAAGATCTCTCTCCGCCAGTCGCAGTAGCGGCTGCGCTGGCGGATAAAGGCGCATGGAAGGCGCTGGTCTCCTCTGTAGCCGTCGGTACAGAAGGAGACCGCCGAGCGTGATCGGGAGAGGGCCGATCCCGCTCGGACGGCGACGCCGGGGCGGTGGCAACGTACGCTCCGGCCCGTCAGCCCTTTAGTCCTGGCATAAGAATAGGGCTAAGGTACCCCTGCCTGTCGTACAAGGCGACTGTGGCAGATTTCAACCGCGGTCAGGATGGGGCTCTGACCACCCGGGAAGCGAACCCGGAAGGACGGCAACTCGTAGTGGTCTCGAGTTGCCGTAGCACCGCGAGGCGAGGAGGTCTGACCTCCCAGGGACGTGCTCAGGCACCGTGCAGAGGGCACCGGTGCGTTCCTATGGAGATCCCGGAGCCCCTCTAAATGCACCGAGGATGACCACCGGGGGGGTTTTAGTGGTTAGGAATACCACATAACCCTGTCTCTCCCCCAGGAGGCAGGGTATCTTTCGAAGATTTCCCCCCCGATAACAAAAAAAAAAAAAAAAGGTTAGGTTAGGTTAGGTTACAAAATCAGCACGAAAAACGAAGACATGAAAATTTTTACAAATGGAATAAAATTACGTAATTATGAAACTAAAAATAACTGATTACAACTAGACTAGAAATGGCCTAAATGCGGCGCAGGATGACTGTCTAACGATTACACTGGAACAAATGCTACAACAAAACCAATTTGGAATGCTTAAGACTCTAATACACAAAGATATAGGTGGTTAGGTTAGGTTAGGTTAGGTCAGGTTAGGTTAGGTTAGGTTAGGTCAGGTTAGGTTAGGTCAGGTTAGGTTAGGTTAGGTTAGGTCAGGTTAGGTTAGGCTAGGTTAGGTTAGGCTAGGTTAGGTTAGGTCAGGTTAGGTTAGGCTAGGTTAGGTTAGGCTAGGTTAGGTTAGGCTAGGTTAGGTTAGGTTAGGTTAGGTTAGGTTAGGTCAGGTTAGGTTAGGCTAGGTTAGGTTAGGTTACAAAATCAGCACGAAAAACGAAGACATGAAAATTTTTACAAATGGAATAAAATTACGCAATTATGAAACTAAAAATAACTGATTACAACCAGACTAGAAATGGCCTAAATGCGGCGCAGGATGACTGTCTAACGATTACACTGAACAAATGCTACAACAAAACCAATTTGAATGCTTAAGACTCTAATACACAAAGATATAGGTGGTTAGGTTAGGTTAGGTTAGGTCAGGTTAGGTTAGGCTAGGTTAGGTTAGGCTAGGTTAGGTTAGTTAGGTTAGGTTAGGTCAGGTTAGGTTAGGCTAGGTTAGGTTAGGTTAGGCTAGGTTAGGTTAGGTCAGGTTAGGTTAGGTCAGGTTAGGTTAGGTCAGGTTAGGTTAGGCTAGGTTAGGTTAGGTTAGGTCAGGTTAGGTTAGGTCAGGTTAGGTTAGGTTAGGTTAGGTTAGGTTAGGTTACAAAATCAGCACGAAAAACGAAGACATGAAAATTTTTACAAATGGAATAAAATTACGCAATTATGAAACTAAAAATAACTGATTACAACCAGACTAGAAATGGCCTAAATGCGGCGCAGGATGACTGTCTAACGATTACACTGAACAAATGCTACAACAAAACCAATTTGAATGCTTAAGACTCTAATACAAAGATATAGGTGGTTAGGTTAGGTTAGGTTAGGTCAGGTTAGGTTAGGCTAGGTTAGGTTAGGCTACAAAATCAGCACGAAAAACGAAGACATGAAAATTTTACAAATGGAATAAAATTACGCAATTATGAAACTAAAAATAACTGATTACAACCAGACTAGAAATGGCCTAAATGCGGCGCAGGATGACTGTCTAACGATTACACTGAACA
Organism: Teinopalpus imperialis; assembly: GCA_029286865.1. Lineage (NCBI taxonomy): Eukaryota > Metazoa > Arthropoda > Insecta > Lepidoptera > Papilionidae > Teinopalpus > Teinopalpus imperialis. Next base: position 33,609 of record JAGSMU010000418.1, read on the forward strand.
AATGCTACAACAAAACCAATTTGGAATGCTTAAGACTCTAATACAAAGATATAGGTGGTTAGGTTAGGTTAGGCTAGGTTAGGTTAGGTCAGGTTAGGTTAGGTTAGGCTAGGTTAGGTTAGGTTAGTTAGGTTAGGTTAGGCTAGGTTAGGTTAGGCTAGGTTAGGTTAGGTTAGGCTAGGTTAGGTTAGGTCAGGTTAGGTTAGGCTAGGTTAGGTTAGGTCAGGTTAGGTTAGGCTAGGTTAGGTTAGGTTAGGTCAGGTTAGGTTAGGTCAGGTTAGGTTAGGTTAGGTTAGGTTAGGTTAGGTTACAAAATCAGCACGAAAAACGAAGACATGAAAATTTTACAAATGGAATAAAATTACGCAATTATGAAACTAAAAATAACTGATTACAACCAGACTAGAAATGGCCTAAATGCGGCGCAGGATGACTGTCTAACGATTACACTGGAACAAATGCTACAACAAAACCAATTTGAATGCTTAAGACTTAATACACAAAGATATAGGTGGTTAGGTTAGTTAGGTTAGGTTACAAAATCAGCACGAAAAACGAAGACATGAAAATTTTACAAATGGAATAAAATTACGCAATTATGAAACTAAAAATAACTGATTACAACCAGACTAGAAATGGCCTAAATGCGGTGCAGGATGACTGGTTCAACGATTACACTGAACAAATGCTACAACAAAACCAATTTGAATGCTTAAGACTCTAATACAAAGATATAGGTATTAGGGTTAGGTTACAAAATCAGCACGAAAAACGAAGACATGAAAATTTTACAAATGAATAAAATTACGTAATTATGAAACTAAAAATAACTGATTACAACTAGATTCAGAAATGGCCTAAATGCGGTGCAGGATGACTGTCTAACGATTACACTGAACAAATGCTACAACAAAACCAATTTGGAATGCTTAAGACTTAATACACAAAGATATAGGTATTAGGGTTAGGTTAGGTTAGGTTAGGTTACAAAATCAGCACGAAAAACGAAGACATGAAAATTTTACAAATGGAATAAAATTACGTAATTATGAAACTAAAAATAACTGATTACAACTAGACTAGAAATGGCCTAAATGCGGTGCAGGATGACTGTCTAACGATTACACTGGAACAAATGCTACAACAAAACCAATTTGGAATGCTTAAGACTCTAATACACAAAGATATAGGTGGTTAGGTTAGGTTAGGTTAGGTTAGGTTAGGTAAGGTTAGGTTAGGTTAGGTTACAAAATCAGCAATGAAAAACGAAGACATGAAAATTTTACAAATGGAATAAAATTACGTAATTATGAAACTAAAAATAACTGATTACAACTAGACTAGAAATGGCCTAAATGCGGTGCAGGATGACTGTCTAACGATTACACTGGAACAAATGCTACAACAAAACCAATTTGAATGCTTAAGACTCTAATACACAAAGATATAGGTGGTTAGGTTAGGTTAGGTTAGGTTAGGTAGGTTAGGTTAGTTACAAAATCAGCACGAAAAACGAAGACATGAAAATTTTACAAATGGAATAAAATTACGTAATTATGAAACTAAAAATAACTGATTACAACTAGATTCAGAAATGGCCTAAATGCGGCGCAGGATGACTGTCTAACGATTAATTGAACAAATGCTACAACAAAACCAATTTGGAATGCTTAAGACTTAATACACAAAAGATAGGTGGTTAGGTTAGGTTACAAAATCAGCACGAAAAACGAAGACATGAAAATTTTACAAATGGAATAAAATTACGTAATTATGAAACTAAAAATAACTGATTACAATCCAGACTAGAAATGGCCTAAATGCGGTGCAGGATGACTGTCTAACGATTACACTGAACAAATGCTACAACAAAACCAATTTGGAATGCTTAAGACTCTAATACACAAAGATATAGGTGGTTAGGTTAGTTAGGTTAGGTTAGTTAGGTTAGGTTAGGTTACAAAATCAGCACGAAAAACGAAGACATGAAAATTTTACAAATGGAATAAAATTACGTAATTATGAAACTAAAAATAACTGATTACAACTAGACTAGAAATGGCCTAAATGCGGTGCAGGATGACTGTCTAACGATTACACTGAACAAATGCTACAACAAAACCAATTTGGAATGCTTAAGACTCTAATACACAAAGATATAGGTGGTTAGGTTAGGTTAGGTTAGGTTAGGTTAGGTTATTAGGTTAGGTTAGGCTACAAAATCAGCACGAAAAACGAAGACATGAAAATTTTACAAATGGAATAAAATTACGTAATTATGAAACTTAAAATAACTGATTACAACTAGATTCAGAAATGGCCTAAATGCGGCGCAGGATGACTGTCTAACGATTACACTGAACAAATGCTACAACAAAACCAATTTGAATGCTTAAGACTCTAATACACAAAAGATAGGTGGTTAGGTTAGGTTACAAAATCAGCACGAAAAACGAAGACATGAAAATTTTACAAATGGAATAAAATTACGCAATTATGAAACTAAAAATAACTGGATTACAACTAGATTCAGAAATGGCCTAAATGCGGTGCAGGATGACTGTCTAACGATTACACTGAACAAATGCTACAAATAAAACCAATTTGGAATGCTTAAGACTTAATACACAAAAGATAGGTGGTTAGGTTAGTTAGGTTAGGTTAGTTAGGTTACAAAATCAGCACGAAAAACGAAGACATGAAAATTTTACAAATGGAATAAAATTACGTAATTGGCGAAACTAAAAATAACTGATTACAACTAGATTCAGAAATGGCCTAAATGCGGTGCAGGATGACTGTCTAACGATTACACTGGAACAAATGCTACAACAAAACCAATTTGGAATGCTTAAGACTCTAATACACAAAGATATAGGTGGTTAGGTTAGGTTAGGTTAGGTTAGGTTAGGTCAGGTTAGGTTAGGTTAGGTTAGGCTACAAAATCAGCACGAAAAACGAAGACATGAAAATTTTACAAATGGAATAAAATTACGTAATTATGAAACTAAAAATAACTGATTACAACTAGATCTAGAAATGGCCTTAAATGCGGTGCAGGATGACTGTCTAACGATTACACTGGAACAAATGCTACAACAAAACCAATTTGGAATGCTTAAGACTTAATACACAAAGATATAGGTGGTTAGGCTAGGTTAGGTTAGGTTACAAAATCAGCACGAAAACGAAGACATGAAAATTTTACAAATGGAATAAAATTACGTAATTGGCGAAACTAAAAATAACTGATTACAACTAGATCTAGAAATGGCCTAAATGCGGCGCAGGATGACTGTCTAACGATTACACTGGAACAAATGCTACAACAAAACCAATTTGGAATGCTTAAGACTCTAATACACAAAGATATAGGTGGTTAGGTTAGGTTAGGTTAGGCTAGGTTAGGTTAGGCTACAAAATCAGCACGAAAACGAAGACATGAAAATTTTACAAATGGAATAAAATTACGCAATTATGAAACTAAAAATAACTGATTACAACTAGACTAGAAATGGCCTAAATGCGGTGCAGGATGACTGGTCTAACGATTACACTGGAACAAATGCTACAACAAAACCAATTTGGAATGCTTAAGACTCTAATACACAAAAGATAGGTGGTTAGGCTAGGTTAGGTTAGGTCAGGTTAGGTTAGGTTACAAAATCAGCACGAAAACGAAGACATGAAAATTTTACAAATGGAATAAAATTACGTAATTATGAAACTAAAAATAACTGATTACAACTAGATTCAGAAATGGCCTAAATGCGGCGCAGGATGACTGTCTAACGATTACACTGAACAAATGCCACAACAAAACCAATTTGGAATGCTTAAGACTCTAATACACAAAGATATAGGTGGTTAGGTTAGGTTAGGTTAGGTTAGGTTAGGTTACAAAATCAGCACGAAAACGAAGACATGAAAATTTTACAAATGGAATAAAATTACGTAATTATGAAACTAAAAATAACTGATTACAACCAGACTAGAAATGGCCTAAATGCGGCAGGATGACTGTCTAACGATTAATTGAACAAATGCTACAACAAAACCAATTTGAATGCTTAAGACCTAATACACAAAAGATAGGTGGTTAGGTTAGGTTACAAAATCAGCACGAAAAACGAAGACATGAAAATTTTACAAATGGAATAAAATTACGCAATTATGAAACTAAAAATAACTGATTACAACTAGATCTAGAAATGGCCTAAATGCGGTGCAGGATGACTGGTCTAACGATTACACTGAACAAATGCTACAACAAAAACCAATTTGAATGCTTAAGACTCTAATACAAAGATATAGGTATTAGGTTAGGTTACAAAATCAGCACGAAAAACGAAGACATGAAAATTTTTACAAATGGAATAAAATTACGTAATTATGAAACTAAAAATAACTGATTACAACTAGACTAGAAATGGCCTAAATGCGGCAGGATGACTGTCTAACGATTACACTGAACAAATGCTACAACAAAACCAATTTGGAATGCTTAAGACTCTAATACACAAAGATATAGGTGGTTAGGTTAGGTTAGGTTAGGTTACAAAATCAGCACGAAAAACGAAGACATGAAAATTTTACAAATGGAATAAAATTACGTAATTATGAAACTAAAAATATCTGATTACAACTAGACTAGAATGGCCTAAATGCGGCAGGATGACTGTCTAACGATTAATTGAACAAATGCTACAACAAAACCAATTTGAATGCTTAAGACTCTAATACAAAGATATAGGTGGTTAGGTTAGGTTACAAAATCAGCACGAAAAACGAAGACATGAAAATTTTTACAAATGGAATAAAATTACGTAATTATGAAACCAAAAATAACTGATTACAACTAGACTAGAAATGGCCTAAATGCGGCAGGATGACTGTCTAACGATTACACTGAACAAATGCTACAACAAAACCAATTTGAATGCTTAAGACTCTAATACAAAGATATAGGTATTAGGTTAGGTTAGGCTAGGTTAGGTTAGGTTAGGTTACAAAATCAGCACGAAAAACGAAGACATGAAAATTTTACAAATGGAATAAAATTACGTAATTATGAAACTAAAAATAACTGATTACAACTAGACTAGAAATGGCCTAAATGCGGTGCAGGATGACTGTCTAACGATTACACTGAACAAATGCTACAACAAAACCTATTTGGAATGCTTAAGACTCTAATACACAAAGATATAGGTGGTTAGAGTTAGGTTAGGTTAGGTCAGGTTAGGTTAGGTTACAAAATCAGCACGAAAAACGAAGACATGAAAATTTTTACAAATGGAATAAAATTACGTAATTATGAAACTAAAAATAACTGATTACAACTAGACTAGAAATGGCCTAAATGCGGTGCAGGATGACTGTCTAACGATTACACTGAACAAATGCTACAACAAAAACCAATTTGGAATGCTTAAGACTCTAATAATAAAGATATAGGTGGTTAGGTTAGGTTAGGTTAGGTTACAAAATCAGCAATGAAAACGAAGACATGAAAATTTTACAAATGGAATAAAATTACGTAATTATGAAACTAAAAATAACTGATTACAACCAGACTAGAAATGGCCTTAAATGCGGTGCAGGATGACTGTCTAACGATTACACTGAACAAATGCTACAACAAAACCAATTTGAATGCTTAAGACTCTAATACACAAAGATATAGGTGGTTAGGCTAGGTTAGGTTAGGTTAGGTTACAAAATCAGCACGAAAAACGAAGACATGAAAATTTTACAAATGGAATAAAATTACGTAATTATGAAACTAAAAATAACTGGATTACAACTAGATTCAGAAATGGCCTAAATGCGGCGCAGGATGACTGTCTAACGATTACACTGAACAAATGCTACAACAAAACCAATTTGGAATGCTTAAGACTCTAATACACAAAGATATAGGTGGTTAGGTTAGTTAGGTTAGGTTAGGTTAGGTTAGGTTACAAAATCAGCACGAAAACGAAGACATGAAAATTTTACAAATGGAATAAAATTACGTAATTATGAAACTTAAAATAACTGATTACAACTAGACTAGAAATGGCCTAAATGCGGCGCAGGATGACTGTTCAACGATTACACTGAACAAATGCTACAACAAAACCAATTTGGAATGCTTAAGACTCTAATACACAAAGATATAGGTGGTTAGGTTAGGTTAGGTTAGGTTAGGTTAGGTTACAAAATCAGCACGAAAACGAAGATACGAAAATTTTACAAATGGAATAAAATTACGTAATTATGAAACTAAAAATAACTGATTACAATCCAGACTAGAAATGGCCTAAATGCGGTGCAGGATGACTGTCTAACGATTACACTGAACAAATGCTACAACAAAACCAATTTGGAATGCTTAAGACTCTAATACACAAAGATATAGGTGGTTAGGTTAGGTTAGGTTAGGTTACAAAATCAGCACGAAAAAACGAAGACATGAAAATTTTACAAATGGAATAAAATTACGTAATTATGAAACTTAAAATAACTTATTACAACTAGACTAGAAATGGCCTAAATGCGGCGAAGTATGAATTTCTATCGATTACATTGAACTAATGCTACAACAAAACCAATTTGGAATGCTTAAGACTCTAATACACAAAGATATAGGTGGTTAGGGTTAGGGTTAGGGTTAGGGTTAGGGTTAGGTTAGGTTAGTTAGGTTACAAAATCAGCACGAAAACGAAGACATGAAAATTTTACAAATGGAATAAAATTACGCAATTATGAAACTAAAAATAACTGATTACAACTAGATTCAGAAATGGCCTAAATGCGGTGCAGGATGACTGTCTAACGATTACACCGAACAAATGCTACAACAAAACCAATTTGAATGCTTAAGACTTAATACACAAAGATATAGGTGGTTAGGTTAGTTAGGTTACAAAATCAGCACGAAAACGAAGACATGAAAATTTTACAAATGGAATAAAATTACGCAATTATGAAACTAAAAATATCTGATTACAACTAGACTAGAATGGCCTAAATGCGGTGCAGGATGACTGGTCTAACGATTACACTGGAACAAATGCTACAACAAAACCAATTTGAATGCTTAAGACTCTAATACAAAGATATAGGTATTAGGTTAGGTTACAAAATCAGCACGAAAACGAAGACATGAAAATTTTACAAATGAATAAAATTACGCAATTATGAAACTAAAAATATCTGATTACAACTAGACTAGAAATGGCCTAAATGCGGTGCAGGATGACTGTCTAACGATTACACTGAACAAATGCTACAACAAAAAACAAATTGAATTCTTAACACTCTAATACACAAAGATATAGGTGGTTAGGTTAGGTTAGGTTAGGTTAGGTTAGGTTAGGTTAGGTTAGGCTAGGTTAGGTTAGAAAATCAGCACGAAAACGAAGACATGAAAATTTTACAAATGGAATAAAATTACGTAATTATGAAACTAAAAATATCTGATTACAACTAGACTAGAAATGGCCTAAATGCGGTGCAGGATGACTGTCTAACGATTACACTGAACAAATGCTACAACAAAACCAATTTGGAATGCTTAAGACTCTAATACACAAAGATATAGGTGGTTAGGTTAGGTTAGGTTAGGTTAGGTTAGGTTAGGTTAGGTTACAAAATCAGCACGAAAACGAAGACATGAAAATTTTACAAATGGAATAAAATTACGTAATTATGAAACTAAAAATAACTGATTACAACTAGACTAGAAATGGCCTAAATGCGGCGCAGGATGACTGGTCTAACGATTACACTGAACAAATGCTACAACAAAAACCAATTTGGAATGCTTAAGACTCTAATACACAAAGATATAGGTGGTTAGGTTAGGTTAGGTTAGGTTAGGTTAGGTTAGGTTACAAAATCAGCACGAAAACGAAGACATGAAAATTTTACAAATGGAATAAAATTACGTAATTATGAAACTTAAAATAACTGATTACAACTAGATTCAGAAATGGCCTAAATGCGGCGCAGGATGACTGTCTAACGATTACACTGAACAAATGCTACAACAAAAACCAATTTGGAATGCTTAAGACTCTAATACAAAGATATAGGTGGTTAGGTTAGGTTAGGGTTAGGTTAGGTTAGGCTAGGTTAGGTTAGGTTAGGTTAGGTTAGGCTACAAAATCAGCACGAAAAAACGAAGACATGAAAATTTTACAAATGGAATAAAATTACGTAATTATGAAACTAAAAATAACTGATTACAACTAGACTAGAAATGGCCTAAATGCGGTGCAGGATGACTGTCTAACGATTACACTGGAACAAATGCTACAACAAAACCAATTTGAATGCTTAAGACTCTAATACAAAGATATAGGTGGTTAGGTTAGTTACAAAATCAGCAATGAAAAACGAAGACATGAAAATTTTTACAAATGGAATAAAATTACGTAATTATGAAACTAAAAATAACTGATTACAACTAGATTCAGAAATGGCCTAAATGCGGTGCAGGATGACTGGTCTAACGATTACACTGAACAAATGCTACAACAAAAACCAATTTGAATGCTTAAGACTCTAATACAAAGATATAGGTGGTTAGGTTAGGTTACAAAATCAGCACGAAAACGAAGACATGAAAATTTTACAAATGAATAAAATTACGCAATTATGAAACTAAAAATAACTGATTACAACTAGACTAGAAATGGCCTAAATGCGGTGCAGGATGACCGTCTAACGATTACACTGAACAAATGCTACAACAAAACCAATTTGGAATGCTTAAGACTCTAATACACAAAGATATAGGTATTAGGTTAGGTTAGGTTAGGTTAGGTTAGTTAGGTTAGGTTACAAAATCAGCACGAAAACGAAGACATGAAAATTTTACAAATGGAATAAAATTACGTAATTATGAAACTAAAAATAACTGATTACAACTAGATTCAGAAATGGCCTAAATGCGGCGCAGGATGACTGTCTAACGATTACACTGGAACAAATGCTACAACAAAACCAATTTGAATGCTTAAGACTCTAATACACAAAGATATAGGTGGTTAGGTTAGGCTAGGTTAGGTTAGTTAGGTTACAAAATCAGCACGAAAAACGAAGACATGAAAATTTTACAAATGGAATAAAATTACGTAATTATGAAACTTAAAATAACTGATTACAACTAGATTCAGAAATGGCCTAAATGCGGCGCAGGATGACTGTCTAACGATTACACTGAACAAATGCTACAAATAAAACCAATTTGGAATGCTTAAGACTCTAATACACAAAGATATAGGTGGTTAGGTTAGGTTAGGTTAGGCTAGGTTAGGTTAGTTAGGTTAGGTTACAAAATCAAAGCACGAAAACGAAGACATGAAAATTTTACAAATGGAATAAAATTACGCAATTATGAAACTAAAAATAACTGATTACAATCCAGACTAGAAATGGCCTAAATGCGGTGCAGGATGACTGTCTAACGATTACACTGGAACAAATGCTACAACAAAAACCAATTTGGAATGCTTAAGACTCTAATACACAAAGATATAGGTGGTTAGGTTAGGTTACAAAATCAGCACGAAAACGAAGACATGAAAATTTTACAAATGGAATAAAATTACGTAATTATGAAACTAAAAATAACTGATTACAATCCAGACTAGAAATGGCCTAAATGCGGTGCAGGATGACTGTCTAACGATTACACTGAACAAATGCTACAACAAAACCAATTTGGAATGCTTAAGACTCTAATACACAAAGATATAGGTGGTTAGGTTAGTTAGGTTAGGTTACAAAATCAGCACGAAAACGAAGACATGAAAATTTTACAAATGGAATAAAATTACGTAATTATGAAACTAAAAATAACTGATTACAATCCAGACTAGAAATGGCCTAAATGCGGTGCAGGATGACTGTCTAACGATTACACTGAACAAATGCTACAACAAAACCAATTTGGAATGCTTAAGACTCTAATACACAAAGATATAGGTGGTTAGGTTAGTTAGGTTAGGTTAGGTTAGGTTAGGTTACAAAATCAGCACGAAAACGAAGACATGAAAATTTTACAAATGAATAAAATTACGTAATTATGAGACTAAAAATAACTGATTACAACTAGACTAGAAATGGCCTAAATGCGGTGCAGGATGACTGTCTAACGATTACACTGAACAAATGCTACAACAAAACCAATTTGGAATGCTTAAGACTCTAATACACAAAAGATAGGTGGTTAGGTTAGGTTAGGTTAGGTTAGGTTACAAAATCAGCACGAAAACGAAGACATGAAAATTTTACAAATGGAATAAAATTACGTAATTATGAAACTAAAAATAACTGATTACAACTAGACTAGAAATGGCCTAAATGCGGTGCAGGATGACTGTCTAACGATTACACTGAACAAATGCTACAACAAAACCAATTTGGAATGCTTAAGACTCTAATACACAAAGATATAGGTGGTTAGGCTAGGTTAGGTTAGGTTAGGTTAGGTTACAAAATCAAAGCACGAAAACGAAGACATGAAAATTTTACAAATGGAATAAAATTACGTAATTATGAAACTAAAAATAACTGATTACAACTAGACTAGAAATGGCCTAAATGCGGCGCAGGATGACTGGTTCAACGATTACACTGGAACAAATGCTACAACAAAACCAATTTGGAATGCTTAAGACTCTAATACACAAAGATATAGGTGGTTAGGCTAGGTTAGGTTAGGTTACAAAATCAGCACGAAAACGAAGACATGAAAATTTTACAAATGGAATAAAATTACGTAATTATGAAACTAAAAATAACTGATTACAACTAGACTAGAAATGGCCTTAAATGCGGTGCAGGATGACTGTTCAACGATTACACTGAACAAATGCTACAACAAAACCAATTTGAATGCTTAAGACTCTAATACACAAAGATATAGGTGGTTAGGCTAGGTTAGGTTAGGTTAGGTTAGGTTAGGCTACAAAATCAGCACGAAAAACGAAGATTACGAAAATTTTACAAATGGAATAAAATTACGTAATTATGAAACTAAAAATAACTGATTGCCAACTAGACTAGAAATGGCCTAAATGCGGCGCAGGATGACCGTCTAACGATTACACTGAACAAATGCTACAACAAAACCAATTTGGAATGCTTAAGACTCTAATACAAAGATATAGGTATTAGGTTAGGTTACAAAATCAGCACGAAAAACGAAGACATGAAAATTTTACAAATGGAATAAAATTACGTAATTATGAAACCAAAAATAACTGATTACAACTAGATTCAGAAATGGCCTAAATGCGGTGCAGGATGACTGGTTCAACGATTACACTGGAACAAATGCTACAACAAAACCAATTTGAATGCTTAAGACTCTAATACAAAGATATAGGTGGTTAGGTTAGGTTAGGTTAGGTTAGGTTAGGTTACAAAATCAGCATCGAAAACGAAGACATGAAAATTTTACAAATGGAATAAAATTACGTAATTATGAAACTAAAAATAACTGGATTACAACTAGACTAGAAATGGCCTAAATGCGGCGCAGGATGACTGTCTAACGATTACACTGAACAAATGCTACAACAAAACCAATTTGAATGCTTAAGACTCTAATACAAAGATATAGGTGGTTAGGTTAGGCTACAAAATCAGCACGAAAAACGAAGACATGAAAATTTTACAAATGGAATAAAATTACGCAATTATGAAACCAAAAATAACTGATTACAACTAGACTAGAATGGCCTAAATGCGGTGCAGGATGACTGTCTAACGATTACACTGAACAAATGCTACAACAAAAACCAATTTGAATGCTTAAGACTCTAATACAAAGATATAGGTGGTTAGGTTAGGCTACAAAATCAGCACGAAAAACGAAGACATGAAAATTTTACAAATGAATAAAATTACGTAATTATGAAACTAAAAATAACTGATTACAATCCAGACTAGAAATGGCCTAAATGCGGTGCAGGATGACTGGTCTAACGATTACACTGAACAAATGCTACAACAAAACCAATTTGGAATGCTTAAGACTCTAATACACAAAGATATAGGTGGTTAGGTTAGGTTAGGCTAGGTTAGGTTAGGCTAGGTTAGGTTAGTTAGGTTAGGTTAGAAAATCAGCACGAAAAACGAAGACATGAAAATTTTACAAATGAATAAAATTACGTAATTATGAAACTAAAAATAACTGATTACAACCAGACTAGAAATGGCCTAAATGCGGCGCAGGATGACTGTCTAACGATTACACCGAACAAATGCTACAACAAAACCAATTTGGAATGCTTAAGACTCTAATACAAAGATATAGGTGGTTAGGCTAGGTTAGGTTAGGCTAGGTTAGGTTAGGTCAGGTTAGGTTAGGTTAGGTTAGGCTAGGTTAGGTTAGGTCAGGTTAGGTTAGGCTAGGTTAGGTTAGGCTAGGTTAGGTTAGGCTAGGTTAGGTTAGGCTACAAAATCAGCATCGAAAACGAAGACATGAAAATTTTACAAATGGAATAAAATTACGTAATTGGCGAAACTAAAAATAACTGATTACAACCAGACTAGAAATGGCCTAAATGCGGTGCAGGATGACCGTCTAACGATTACACCGAACAAATGCTACAACAAAACCAATTTGAATGCTTAAGACTCTAATACAAAGATATAGGTATTAGGTTAGGTTAGGCTAGGTTAGGTTAGGTTAGGTTAGGTTAGGTAAGGTTAGGTTAGGTCAGGTTAGGTTAGGTTAGGCTAGGTTAGGTTAGGTTAGGTTAGTTAGGTTAGGTTAGGTTAGGCTAGGTTAGGTTAGGTTAGGTTAGGCTACAAAATCAGCACGAAAAACGAAGACATGAAAATTTTACAAATGGAATAAAATTACGTAATTATGAAACTAAAAATATCTGATTACAACTAGACTAGAAATGGCCTAAATGCGGTGCAGGATGACTGGTTCAACGATTACACTGGAACAAATGCTACAACAAAACCAATTTGGAATGCTTAAGACTCTAATACAAAGATATAGGTGGTTAGGTTAGGTTAGGTCAGGTTAGGTTAGGCTAGGTTAGGTTAGGCTAGGTTAGGTTAGGTTAGGTTAGTTAGGTTAGGTTAGGCTAGGTTAGGTTAGGTCAGGTTAGGTTAGGTTAGGCTAGGTTAGGTTAGTTACA
>JAGSMU010000419.1:0-28989 GCA_029286865.1 Teinopalpus imperialis
TTAAATTCACTCGGATTTGCTTTTTAGTATTGTATTTTCTAGTTGTTCTCTCTATGTTGTTCCTATTGATTTTGTTAGATTTATTTCGAATAGAATCGCCTTGTGGTCGAGCTGGATATATCTTCCGCCAGTCTCAGTTATCTATCCTACCAGTAGACTTGTCCGAGCAGGTAGTTACATCTACACAGCTGGAGAACCTCCACCTCCTCGGAAGGTGTCAAAGGGTGGAATCGGTTCCTGTGTTCAGTATATGAAACTCCATGTGTCAAGGACCGCCGCCACTTCTACCCCCTGGTATCTGTTGCTCTACTGCCCCACCATGTGCTCCACGCGTTTACGTCACCACCTAGTATCCCGCGCTTCCCAGTTCCTATACCTTTTACGGCTGCTCTAATCTTGTCCAGGTATGGTTCGATAGGTTTGTCTCCTTCTGGGTAGACAGACACCACCCTATCTCAGGCCCTGTCCTCAGTCTGGCAACAGCAATGTTTTCAGACATAGGTTGGGACACTGGATGACGTCTGGTGTCGTCGGAACAGTACAATGGCAGCCTTTACCACTTTCGGTATTAAGGTTCCTAGTGCATTGTACTGTTCTTGTCCCCGGATATTGCCTCATCTCCCCGATTCGTCCTATATAAGGCTCCTGGATCATGGCGAAGACATTATTTTGCGCCTGGCTGCTTCCGTGATTAGTTCGGCCGTAGTAGCTAGCTCCCTCCTCTGTAAGTTTGCCTGGATCGCGTGATATCGATGGTCGACGTTGTTTGGGCCTTTTGAGCCCGGGACCACCTTAGCAATAAGCTATGGTGGACCTTGCAATCAAACTCCCATTTCGCCTCACAGGGCAGTCCATGCTAAACGCGTTATGGTCTCTCTGTCCATTTTTTGCCCTCGAACAGTTTCGGCACGTTGGCATTTCTCAGAAGGTATTTCAGTGCACTCTGCTCTGAGATGCGGGCCTCCGCAATGGCTGCACATCTATCGTCTCGTGCATAGCCGCTTGCTGTGCCCATATCCTGGGCATCGTGAACGCACTGAATTGAGTGGGGATTGATCTTCTACCCTCACTCTCTGGAGATCGCGTGAACTATCCTGCTTGTAAAGGCGATTCCATATCGGGGAGACCTTCAGCACTACGTGCGATGTGAGCGGATTCCTTGTTTTTCTTCCTGTGCTTAACTTCCAATTCTCTTGCTTTCCTCGCTTATGTCGCTTTAAAGATGTTTGTTTTGGACCTTTAAAGCCATAACAATATCCTCGTCGTTGTTGTATTGCATCACGTCTCTAAGTATAATAAGTGGATCTTTGTTTTTAATTTCTTCAACTTTAAGATTGGTTCCTGCCTTTATTATATTTTCTTTTTTACCTTATTTATTTCATCCTGCGTACAACATCCTGCATAATTTTTCTATCTTTTTGCTTTCGGATTTTATCAATCTTTAGTCCTTCTTCCTTGGCATTTACTACTTTCCTTATTCTGTCCAGCACTTGGTCTCCTGTCTCTTTCTCATCGTTTGAGGTGATCGCAACTGAGTGCGGTATTCTCCGAAGGTAATCTCGTTGATGGTTTAAGCGCCACGCTTGCGTAGGCCTTCTATCTTCTTTAAATTCTTGCTTTTTTTAACTCTTCTTTTTAGCTTTTCCATTTCTTTCTTGTTGTTCTCTTCTAAAGCTTCCCGTGTTCCTCCTAGTTTTTCTTAAAAATATATGCTTTCTGTTTCTTCTTTTCTTTTTCTCCCTTTTTCCTTCTGAATCTTTCGTCTTCTTTTCTAACTCCTTTTCCTTCCTTTCTGTCCCTGGACTCCTGTCTTTCTGCCTCCTTGACCAGCTGATAGAGCCTCTCTATTGCCTGAGTGACCTCCGTCTTTATATCAGTCCTCAGATTTGCTTGAATTGTTCAAATTCAGCTTGGCTTTGCAATGGAGGCAGGCCCGAGCTTCCCTCAGTAAGCGATCCGCATGTTTGAGGTCACCTCATCTTTTGTGCCTCTTCCGGGCTGATGATCTGCAGTCCTTTTCTTTTGCATCCTGAGGGGTCGCTAACTTCTGTTTTGGCGGAGCGCCAGTGTATGATCTTGCCTGATTGTTTCTGTTCAACCAGAGACCCATCGTTAACAGCGGACCTTGACAACGACCCTCTAGGCTTGGAGGAGCACCTGCACTGCCCTTCACTGCTCACCACAGGTGGTAACTCGTGGGGATGACCTCTGCTTCTAGGGGCACGACATGTAAAGTCTTCTGTGACGCTCACAGATGTTGCCTTCGGAAGGTCCTCGCATGTGCGAGCTGGTGGCCTTTTTTTGTTGGTGTGCGTATTCCGATCATTTTTAGTCGAATATGAATTTTATATTTTTATGACTGGGTAGAAATCTACCTAAGTAATGAAGACTGGGAGGGTGGGCGGGCGATTTTTCCAATTTGTGCGTTTCTGTTCCAGGTTTCGGCTGATCTTCGTCGGTTGTGGACAGGGACCTACCGATCGGGAGCAAAAACAACACGAAAACTAACGAAAATAAAAACTTTATAAATCTAATATAATTACGTAACTAAGAAAACTTAAAAAACTGACAAAAACGAGAAAAATGACCTGAAAGCGGCGCAAGAAGACTTTAAAATGATTTAACTACTCAAATACTACTTTAAGACAAACTTGACATACACTAGGCGTTGTTATACCACGAAGATATTGGCAAATTCCTTTAAAATAGGACTTCACCACTACACCTCGGTTTGCTATAAATTTGTGATTTTTTCTAATTTTTGTGCGTTTCTGTTCCAGGTTTCGGCTGATTCGTCGGTTGTGGACAGGGACCTACCGATCGGGAGCAAAAACCTTACGAAAACTAACGAAAATAAAACTTTATAAATCCTAATATAATTACGTAACTAAGAAAACTTAAAAAACTGACAAAACAGGAAAAATGACTGAAAGCGGCGCAAGAAGACTTTAAAACGTTTAACTACTCAAATACTGCTAGGAACCCACAAACTTGACATACACTAGGCGTTATACCACGAAGATATTGGCAAATTCCTTTAAAATGGGACTTCACCACTACACCTCGGTTTTGCGCTTTATAAATTTGTGATTTTTTCCTAATTTTGTGCGTTTCTGTTCAGGTTTCCCGGCTGATTCGTCCGGTTGTGGACAGGGACCTACCGATCAGAACAAAACAACGAAACTAACGAAAATAAAACTTTATAAATCTAATATAATTACGTAATAGAAACTTAAAACGGCAAAACGAAAAATGACCTGAAAGCGGCGCAAGGAAGACTTTAAAATGATTTAACTACTCAAATACTGCTAAGACCCACAAACTTGACATACTAGGCGTTATGCCGAGATATTGGCAATTCCTTTAAGTAGGACTTCACCACTACACCTCGGTTTTGCTATAAATTTGTGATTTTTCTAATTTTGTGCGTTTCTGTTCAGGTTTCGGCTGATTCGTCGGTTGTGGACGAGGGACCTACGTCGGGGCAAAAACAACACACGAAACTAACGAAATAAAAACTTTATAAATCTAATATAATTACGTAACTGAAAATAAAAACTGACAAAACGAGAAAAATGACCTGAAAGCGGCGCAAGAGACTTTAAAATGGATTTAACTACTCAAATACTACTTTAAGACACAAACTTGACATACACTAGGCGTTATACCACACGAAGATATTGGCAAATTCAGCTAAAATAGGACTTCACTACACCTCGGTTTGCTATAAATTTGTGATTTTTCCTAATTTTGTGCGTTTCTGTTCAGGTTTCGGCTGATTCGTCGGTTGTGGACGAGGGACCTACGATCGGGGCAAAAACAACACGAAGCAAGTAAAAACTTTATAAATCTAATGTAATTACGTAACTAAGAAAACTTAAAACTGACAAAACAGAAAAATGGCCACAAGCTGGCGCAAAGAAGACTTTAAAATGGTTAACTTCTCAAATACTACTTTAAGACACAAACTTGACATTACACTGGGCGTTATACCACGAGATATTGGCAAATTCAGCTAAAATAGGACTTCACACCACCTCAGTTTGCTATAAATTTGTGATTTTTTCCTAATTTTTGTACAGTTTGGACAGGGACCACCGGGTATAGGGAATGGCTAACGAAAACAGCGAAAATAAAAACTTTATAAATCAATATAATTACGTAACTGAGAAACTTAAAGGCAAGTGGGAAATCGGAAAAACCTTGGCCTGAAAGCGGCGCAAGAAGACTTAAGGCCGGTCGTAAGCTATAATTACTGCCTGACTTGACACACTAAATTTATACGCAGAAGATATTGCTTAAATTCCTTCGTCGGACTTACCACCTCGGTTTGCTCAGGGCCTTGGTTTTTGTACGTTTTGTTCCAGAATTTCAGCTGATTCGTCTGCAGCCGGACAAGGTTCGATGGAGTAAAGCTGCGAAAACCAGCAAACTCAATCTAATAATTACGCTAAAACTTAAAACTGATAGAAAAACGAAAGCGGCGCAAGAAGATTTAGAATAAATACTTAGTTTCTGCTAAAACACAAACCTGACGCTAGGCGTTATACCACGAAGATATTGACGTTACAAAATGGGACTTCCTGCACACTCGGTTTTGCTATAGTTGTGATTTTTCCTGTGCGTTTCTGTTCCAGGTTTCGGCTGGTTGGATCAGTTTGGACAGGGACCTACTACCGATCAGGGCAAGAAGCTTGAAAACTAACGAAAATAAAACTTTATAAATCTAATATAATTGCAACTAAAGAAACTTAAAACTGATGAAATCGAAAAACGGCCTGAAAGCGGCGCAAAGAGACTTTAGAATGATTAAACTACTCAATACGCTTTCAAGAAACTTCTGCAAACTTGACATACACTTCGACGTTGTTATACCACGAAGATATTGGCAAATTCCTTTAAAATGGACTTCCACCTACACCTCGGTTTGCTATAAATTTGATTTTTCCTAATTTTACGTTTCAGGTTTCAGCTGATTCGTCAGTTTGTGGACGAAATTTCTACCGATCAGAACCATGTACCCCAACTAACGAAAATAAAAACTTTATAAATCTAATATAATTACGTAACTAGAAAAGAGCTTAAAACAGTGGGAATCAGAAAAACGGCTAAGCGGCGCAAGAGACTTTAGAATGGATTAAACTACTCAATTACTACTTCAAAACTTCTCGACTTACAATACACTAGGCGTTATACCGAAGATATTAGCTGGAATTCAACTTTAAAATGGGACCATACACTACACCTCGGTTTGCTACTAAATTTGTGATTTTTCCCTTTATTACGTTTCTGTTCCAGGTTTCGGCTGATTCGTCTTGATTTGGACAGGGACCTACGATCAGGGAGCAGAAACGAAACCTTAACGAAAATAAAAACTTTGCTCAAATCCTAGTAACTAAAGAAAACTTAAAAACTGATGGAGAATCGAGAAAAACGTGGCCCGGCCGCCAAGAGACTAGAATGATTAAACTACTCAATTACTAAAACTGGAAAAGGTATACCACGAAGATGACAGGCTAAATTCGCTGCGTGGACTTCACTACACCTCGGTTTTGCTATAAATTTGTACTTCTAATTTTTATTGCGTTTCTGTTTCCGGTTTCGGCTGATTCGTCGGTTGGACAGGGACCTACCGATCAGGGAGCAAAACAACGGAAACTAACCTGTCGCGGCTATAAATCATAATTACGTAACTAAAGAAAACTTAAAACTGACGGAGAAATCGAAAAAACGGCCTGAAGCAGGCGCAGAAGACTTTAGAATTAAACTACTCAATTACTGCGCACAAATTTCGGCACCCGGCGCTACTAGGCGACGTTATACGCAGAATAGCCAGCAAAATTCCTTCAAAATCATTCACACCTCGGTTTGCTGCTATAAATTTGCTTGATTTTTCCTAATAATTTTGTGCGTTTCTGTTCCAGGTTTCGGCTGATGATTCGTCGGTTGTGGACCGATCCGGGAAGAGCAAAACAACGCGAAAACTAACGAAAAGAAATAAAACTTTTATAAATCTAATATAATTACGCTTAACTAAAGAAAGCTGCATTGAGAAGTGAAAAACGGCCTGAAAGCGGCGCAAACTTTAGAAAGTTAAACTGCTGTTACTGCACAAAACTAAACTTGACTACACTGGAACAACCACCACGAAGATATTGTAAAATTCAACATAGGACTTACCACTACACCTCCGGAACACTTTATAAATTTGTGATTTTTCCTACCGTTTCGGACTGGTTGTTCAGGACGAGGTTCTACCGGAGAAATAAAAACACTAACGAAAATAAAAGCTTTCTCTAAATCTAATTACATGGCGAAAACTTAAAACTGGTAGAATCGAAAACGGTAATGAAAGCGAAGAGACTTTAGAATGATTAAACCTCAATTGCTACTTTCGAAACCTAACGGTATACGCGACGTTATACCAAAAGATATTAGCAAATTCCTTTAAACGCCACCACTACACCTCGGTTTTGCCTTTCTCGAACGCCCAGTTTTCGGCTTTTGTACGTTTCTGTTCCAGGGAACAGCGTAGGACTGAACGGACGGGACAGGGACCACCTACCGATCTTGGGAACAACGCAATAACGAAAATAAAAACTTTATAAATCAATTACGTAACTAAAGAAAACAAAACTGATGAAATCGAAAAACGGCGCAAGAAGACTAGAATGATTAAACTTCTCAATTACTACTTTAAAAGCTTTCGACTTGATACACTGAACGTTATACCACGAGATGTAAATTCGCTTGAAATGGACTTCACCTACCTCGGTTTTATAAATTTGTGATTTTTCTAATTTTGCGTTGTTCAGGTTTCGGCTGATTATTCGTCGGTTGCCCGGTGAGTTCAGAACCGTAACCTTGAAGAAATAAAACTTTATAAAATTACCGGCATACGTACGTAACTAAGAAAGCAAAACTGATGATGGAAATCGAAAAACGGCTGAAAGCGGCGCAAGAGACTAGAATGATTAAATACTCAATTGCACAAACACAAACGGCGCTACACTGGGTGCTACATGGTAAATTCCTTTAAAATAGGACTTCACCACTACACTCAGTTTTGCTACTCCGATTTGTGATTTTTCCTAATTTTGTGCGTTTTGTTTCCAGGTTTCGGCTGATTCGTCGGTTGTGGACCACCACCTGCGATCGGAACTACAACTAACGAAAATAAAACTTTCGATGCATGCAATACGAAAACTTTAAAGAAGCTGATGAAATCGGAAAAACGGCCTGAAAGCGGCGCAAAGAAGACTTAGAATGGTCGACTACTCAATTACTACAAACTTACAAACTTATTTTCTGGGCGTATACCACGATATTGGCAAATTCAGCACAAATAGGACTACCACCCTCGGTTTTGCTATAAATTTGTGATTTTTCCTATTTTGTGCGTTTCATTTCAGGTTTCGATGATTCGTCGGTGGACAGGGACCACCGATCGGGAGCAAAAACAACACAGCTAACGAAAATAAAAACTTTATAATATAGGCCCGCGTAACTAAAGCGCCGCTGATGAAATCGAAAAACGGCTGAAAGCGGCGAAGACTTTAGATTAAACTGCGTAATTCTACTTGCGCTTACAAACGTTGGTTGGTTAGGTTAGGTTAGAGTTAGGTTAAAGTTAGGTTAAGTTAGGATTGCGAGACTTAGGATTAGGTTAGGTTGAGTTAGGTTAGAGTTAGGTTAGGTTAGGTTAGGATTTAAGTTGAGTTAAATTTGGGTTAGGTTAGGTTAGGTTTAGGTTTGGGGTTGGGATTTAGGTTAGGTTGGGACATAGGTTAAGTTTAGGGGTTAGGTTGGGTTAGGTTAGGTTAGGTTAGGTTAGGTTAGGTTAGGTTAGGTTGGTTAGGATTTAGGATTTAGAGTTAGGTTAGGTTAGGATTTAAGTTTAGTTAGGTTAGGTTGCATTAGGGTTAGGTTAGGTTAGGTTAGGTTAGGTTAGGTTAGGTTAGGTTAGGTTAGGTTTTTTTTTTTTTTTTTTTATAGCCCCATTTCTGCTGGGTCTCGCATGTATAATCCTGACATGTATCGTCAGGGGACTTTTTTCATCATTTTTATATATTTCCAAACCCAATATTTATATCAGCTTTTAAAGGCATTTCTAACTGAATTGCGCTTTATAAATTACAATTTCTAATATCTTTCCTTAATACCTATGTACTTATTATACATCTATATGTCATTTTCATTATCACTATAGTTAGAAATATAAACTTATATTTTCTATTCTTCTATTTATTTTTATTTTTATTTTTATTTTTTTTTTTTTCCTTATTATTATATACCGAGTATACTAATATGTATGTATAACTTAACTTCTTCTTTATTTATTTATTCTTATTTATTACTTTGCTGGCTATATATTTACAAATAGATTCCTTATTTCTAATAATTTCGTGTATTATTATTTTTGCTTATTTTATTTCTAGTCTATCTCATTCTCTCTGCGTGGGACATTCTACTGTGACATCACTTTCCACCTTATCAATCTTCTACAGTACAGAAGACTCATTTATGCAAGAATGCTCTCGGAAACCACGCCGTGCCTGGCAACTTACCTAATGTCTGAGTACACCGGTGGGTTCAATCTCTCACAATCCTTATATGCATTAGCCGCGTGCGGCGGAAGATCTTAGTTGTTGAGGCTGTTTGAAGCGGCTCATCTTTGGTTCCATTTCAAGCGACCTCTCCACGGATCTGATGAACGACCGTATTAGTTGGGCTTTGTTTTAATTTGTTTGCTGCCTCTTTTGCCAATATCCAGCTCTTTCGTTGCCTTCCGGCATGCGCCTTGATCCAGGCAAAAGATATATCCTTATTCTGAATTTGGCGGCGCTTTATGTTTGCACGCGATTGTACGGCAAGATGGTAATGTGGATGCGTATGACGTCTCCAGTGCAGATCTCAGTCGCTGCATATGCCAAACCTTCCTGGCGTGTCAGGATCATCTTAGTGGCTGTACATGGCCCAGTTCAGCCTGGTATGCCGACAGTACGGTGACGGACGAGCGGCTTTGATCTCGCTTCGTTGTTCCATAAGGTTCTTTATCGGATTGTTTGGTTGTTTTAGCCCTCGACTTGGTCTTGGTTTATCAAATCATGAACCTCGGCTATGCTCAGCGGATGGGGAGTTTTGTCATATGCAACCATCTGGCTACCTTGCTCCTTCTTGACCTCTAGAAGAGTACGCCTCCCTGAAATTCGATGTCAGGTAGGCCAGCAGTACCAGGGCTGCATTTTAAGAGACAGAACATATGCCCTTATTAAACCTTTGGACATTGTTCAGCTGCTTTTGCACCCTATTTTTCTTGTAGCCGGTGCCCTTTGCGGGCATACAAAATACCAGCTCCACGGTCGCGGTGTATAGTCCGGATGATTTCCGGAGTGGAGGCCCCAGCTAATTCATCGGCTGCTTATATATATTGATAGCTTTCTTACTCTACCTCCACTACGTGTCTATTGAAGGTGAGTTTGCGCTATCGATGTGGAGGCCAAGATTTTGATGTCGTCAGACATGCCAATATCAACCCACCCATCCTCAGTCTTGGAACATCATGTTTTCGGTTTTCGGGTGACTACCATGGCACGGTCTTTGACGGACCAAAAGTTCAGCTTATTCTTGATGCCCCAATCCCGAACATAGCGGGGCTGTGCATTGGCCTGTCGTTCTATTTCCTGCGCCGAGTTCCCGTAGATACCAGGACAGCGTCATCCGCCGACGCTTGGCGTAGTCGCCACGACGTTCAAGTCCTGTGATAGAGGTCAAAGGAGCAGGTTCCATAAAAAATGGGGCCGCCGATAGATCCACCGCGGCAACTTTGTGGCATTTTCATTATACTCAATGCCATATCTGACGGTGACTTTCTGTTGTGTAAGTAACTGTCAAGAATTCTCCTGATGATGTTAATTGGGCACTTTACCTGTGCCAATCGGACTCAGTCATAGGGCGCATGGGCATCGAGAGGCTCCTCTATGTCCAGGGGACACCATTTGTGGTGTCTTTTTGGCGCGATCTTTTGGCGTATATGGTTCACTAGAACATAGAGGAGTCCCTCAGTCTTTTGGGGTGCATGAATCCGTATTGACGAGACTGATACGCTGGGAGGATACCGCTTCAGCCTACCACAATCCAGCTTCTCAGTATCTTTCCATCACTGGCAACAATCCTATTGGCGGTAGGCTTTAGGGTTAGCGTAGTTTTCCTTCCCAGGCTTACGCAGTACTACTACAGTCGCTTCTTTCCAAAGAGTCGGAAAGTGCCAGCTCTAGGCATTTGTTGACAGAGTGATATAGGAAAAACTCTGGATCACTAGATGGCATGACTGCAGATATCGGCAGTAGAACCATCAGCACCCAGGGCCTTCTTTGGGTTAAACGACTCTGTAGCAGTTCGAAGCTCCTGCGCAGTGAACGGAGGGTCCTTCTCCATCGTGTTCTCTGAAGCGATTTGACGAAGGCTCAGCTTCCCTCTTATCCGTCGATGGTCGGGTGTATCTTCTTCCGTTAATCATCGGGTAGAAGGCCTCTGTCAATACTTTTGCTGGTCCCTAGGTCAAAAGTTCTTCATCTTTTCAGCGGCAAATCCTCTTGTCGTTTGGCGGTCCTACTCATCACTCTATAGATTCCTTCCCATACTCCCTCCTTATCCTGTTTCCCCACAGAGACCCTTTCCAGCTTTCGATTTGCTTTTTTAGCATATTTCTCTGCATAATTTTCTTTTATTTGCAGGTACTCTTCTACGACTTTCGCTCGCCAGTTCCGGGGCTGCTGGCAGTTCGTCGCTTCTTAGTGAGGACCTCTTTCTTCATCAAGTAGAGCTCCACGGAACATCCATGGCGAATTACCGCAGTTTTGTTTAGTTTCCACTTTCGGTAGGGTATCCTCCATACCTTTTGATAATACAGGTATACCCTCCGTCAAAGAATCCAAATCCTTTGCATTCTAACTTTTCCCAGATTTTCCTGCCATTTATGGCATTTTCCTCCTTCAGTTGGTCTAGCTTCTCATGGGGGAATTGATCCAATTAGCCCTTTGGTTACCCATAAATTCGTGTCGTTGTGCTGTATTGCTCTTTTGCTTTATGCAAGCCTGATGTTAAAAGGTCAGTGTGTTGTGGTCGGAACTTGTGATAGTTTCGTCCACTGTCAGTCCTCTACCAAGTTGAGCATCTCGAGAACGGGCTGTGACATCAATAAAGCTGGAGAGCGTTTTGTTGCCTCTGATGGTATCGAATGTGGGGATATCTCCCTCATTGAGCACATACAACCCCATTTCGTCTATGGTTCCATGTTTCTTCACCTCTCTGATCTAAAATATTGCCGCCCCACCATGTATATTCTTGGCATTTGCGTCGCCTCCTAATAAAACAATTTTGAAACATGACTCCTTTTGTATATTCTTCACTGCTCCAGGTGGCTCTATGGGTTGTTCATGGCTCAAAGTAGTATGAAACCACAGCGATTTCCCAGGCACGAGTTCGGATCCTACCACCACGATGTTATTTGTGGTGAGTTTGGGGAATGTCTTATCTCCAAGTTATCGTCATAGACGGCAATAGCCGCCTTGACAACCCCTTCTCCTGGCTCATTACTCTGGAAGATCCTCACCTTTGTAGCTTTTCATACACTGGAGTTGCCCACATAAGGCTCCTGGAGCAATTAAAGGCCACTTTCCTGTTATCAACTATCATTAGTTCTGCTGTGGCTAATTCCTTTCGTTAAGGTTGGCCTGGAATACTTGGTAGGGCCTCTGACCATTATTAGTGATGGTTACGTTGGATGCGCTTTGGTCCTAGAGACGCCCTTAGCAATAAGCTGTGGTGGCGCGGGCGTATCCGCCTGATGGGACCTCCTGATTAAATGTCACGTTGTGGTTCGCCACAGTTATTTTGCCCGGGTGCAGTTTAACGACGGTGCTTTACCAGCAAGTCGCTCCTCGCATTCACCGCTTGAGCTCCTCCGCAGTAACTGCATTTTTCAACAGTATCCTTGCAGGCTTCGGCTGTGTCCGTATCAGGCACAGTGAGCACTGTATCAACGGCGACTGGTCTTCAACCGCACGTTGCAGATCTATGTGTGCTCGACCCGCCGTGGTAAAGGCGCTGCCATACTGCTGGGAGACTTACAGCACGATGTGTGGTAGTATGTACGGATTTCTCGTTTTCCGTCTGTACCTCGCTGCAATTCTCCGTCCTGTTCTTTGATGTCTGCAGCAGAAGTGACCGTTTTGTTTTAAGTGCTTTCCACTGCTTCATGCTTCATTCGTGAATGGGCTAGCACATCTCACGCGCATAATCAAGAGGATCCTGTTCTGAGCCTCTTTGACACAGATTGCTGGTGTGACTGCATCACTAATTTGGTTAGGTTAGGTTAGGTTAGGTTAGGTTGCGTTTGGTTAGAGTTGGGATTAGGTTAGGTTAGGTTAAGGTTAGGTTAGGTTAGGTTAGGTTTTTTTTTTTTTTTTTTTTTTTCTTAATCTTATGTTTAATCATGGTGGCACAATTTTAAATTCTAATTGGATAATATGTTTATATGGTATCAGCTTTTTGATTCGCTTGTTGGGAGTATGTATCCTGGCAGAACGCTATTTGTTACGTTTCTGCCTGATTCCACATATCCCATAAATTCCACCGGGGATTTTACTTTCCCCGATGGCCGTTTATTGACTTATTTTTACATTGTAAATAAAAGATGGCTGCAATGCAATAAAATAAAATAATATCTTAACTATTGATTCTTTGAGACGTAGGGTGTACAGCTGCTAATGGATACAGGTTGGCGCTACCTGGTCTCATACCCATAAACCATACGAAGTACTGTACAGTTGGGATTAGTTATTGAATAAGCAAGTATATATATAAGTTGTGTCCGAATAAAACTAATGTATCGCTAAATTAAGGGAATACGAGCTTCTGTATTGAAACCGCATTACTGCCAGATTCTCGAGTCTCCGAGGCGCTCGACTAAATAATCTTATAACTAACACAGAAAGTTACATATCTTAAATATTGATTACATATACAAATATTAAATCAAATGTTTTAACCTATTCTTACACCTATAATTTTACTTAGAATGAATAATTTTACATGAAAGATGTATACACACCTTGAATAATATAAACAATACTCCTTATGCAAAATTAAACGCACATGCAAGCGCTTAACCGTGGGAACCGGCGTGACAAGGCCACGCTTTCTCCGCCGCCGGCGCACGCTCGAGGGAGCGAGGCGCGGCGCGAGGGGCGCGGTGCGCTGTCGGTTTGTGGAAACAAAGATTTAGAATAGAGATTTAAGGATCGACGGATGGCTCGAGCTGTGCCGAGACCGCCGTGCTCAGCGGTGCTCTCGCCGTTAGATGCGATGCACCGTTCGCAATCAGGAAGGGCGTCGGCATATCTTAAACACAAATGAACGTAATTAATTAATTGCGTTGTTACAGAGCTGGCATAATACAAATTAATAAATGAAAATAGCATGATCGCAACGATAAACATGGTATATGACAGCGTTATATGAGGCAAAGGACAATCATTTTATATACTGGGTATCTCTTCTATATTAATGCTAATTTCTTAAAGCTAGAACTATTTTAGGATTATGAGAAGAACTACAGAAATAATAAATGCGTTAATTTAAACAATTGAACCGCGTCGCCGCGTAAAATAGACACCGCTTGGGCCCCAGTCCCTTTGCGGAATGCGCGAGGGCTGAAGGGCGGGGCAGAGCGACACGCAACGCGCTATCGGTTGTGGGAACAAGATTTAAAATAATTTGTAAGAAGCGATGAACAATTTAAACGTGCCACGACGCCTCCCGAGCGGCGATGCTCGCAGTTGAATACGGACATCGTTCGCAGCCCAGGAATGTCGGCGGCATGTGCCATATGTAAACACTAGTTTGACATAATTTATATAATGCAAAAACAACAATTATTTATCTATATACAAATTATCTATTCTAAATTAGTGATAATTTCTTAAAGCTAGACCTATCTTAGAATTTGTAAAGATTACAAATAAAAAGAGAAGAAATATGTAAATGCGATAACATAAACAATTGGACTGCGTCGCCGCATCTAAAATAGACATCGCTTGAGGCCCCGGTCCCTTCGCGGCGGGCGCAGAGGCAGGGCGAAACGGGCGACGCAGCGCCGTCAGTTGTGAAAGTAAAAATGTATACAATAAAAATTTAAACGGTGCCGAGGCCGATCCCGCATGCTCAGCGGTGCTCGCCATGGATACGATACCGTTCGCAACGGGAAGGGCGGCGGTACGTAATTAGACACAAATTTGACGTGATTAATTAATTGAATGCTTGCAAAGCTGGCCCAATATAATTTAATAAAGAAAAATAGCAAGATTGTAAAGAAAATAAACATAAATATGACAACATTATACACAGCAAAAGAGACCAGCTTAACAATTCTTTTGTATACAAGTATCTATTCTATATTGATGCTAATTTCTTAGAGCTAGACCTATCATAGGATTTTGAAAAGTAATTACAAAAATAAAGAAATTATTACTACGATAACAGGTTAGGTTAGGTTAGGTTAAGGTTAGAGTTAGGTTAGGTTAGGTTAGAGTTAGGTTAGGTTGATTAGAGTTAGGTTAGGTTGGGGTGCCACGTCAGAAAACCTCCTCCGAGTTCCTGTCGTTGAATTTCCCTTTGATACTATTGTATCGGGGAAAGGCAACGCCAGGTGTGATGCACCCTGGGCACTGGTGATGATACGTTGTTGCCAGTGGCGGAAAATGTTCTGACAGGGGATAGCTGCTCACGTGTCCTGGTAAGCGGAGGCACAGCAGGTGGCAGAGAGTTACATTTCCTCTTGATTTCCATATCGGAGAAAAGGCAACCAGACGATAATTGCGCATTGGGCACTGGTGACGATACGTCGTTCTCAGTGCCCAATGCGAGGTGGTTGCATTTCTCGTTGATCGTATCCCGGGGAAAGGCAGCAACAACATGGTGTGCATTGGGAACTGGTGGCGATACGTCGTTGGCAGTGCCTAATGCTCACAGTGAGAGGACAGGCTCGGTGTGCGCTTTTACTGCCGCCGGGCACTCAACCGTCGAAGCGTTGTGGGAGGTTGCATTTCTCCTTGATTTCTGTATCCGGGGAAGAGCAGCAAATGATAGTGGGTAGGAACTGGTGACGATATATCGTTTCAGTGCCTAATGCTCATAGTCAATTAAGGACGGGTCCGGTGTGCACTCACACTGCCGCCGGAACATTCCAATAAATCAAAAACTGGGGAGTTACGTCAGCTCTCCCAGCGCGCCGTAACCCGCTGTACTTTCGTCAAAGACCCCGAGGTGTTGACGATAATGGGGTACGTCGAAGTGCAGTGGAGCGGAGGGCTTACCTTAACTGGCCCGTTTGTGCCGCGAGGGTAAAATCTCTATAAGATCAGACAGCGAAGTCTTAAAAACCTGTGGGTACCAGGCGACCCCACAGTATGTAGCCTGTCACCGGGAATAGGCGTCACCCGGGACGACCTTTACTAGATGTCCTGTAATCGTGGGAATAGGCATGAGCAATATACAAAACAAAATGTGAGGGTAGATGGTGACGACGACACGAGCGACTCTATGCTGCTTGTAGAGTCATTCGATGGAGAAGAGTTTGCAGGCAGAAACGTCCTTCTAGGACGCAGATATTGATGTTGGTCTGGAGATGGGCCAGGAGGAAAGGTACAGCAGGGGCATAGTACGACTGCCAAAAGAGGGTCGAGGCGACCTCAACAACTGGAACTTCGTCGGCCCAAAGAGCCAAATAGCGTTGGTAGCCCGCTAAAGAAGCGGGAATGGATACAGGCGGAGGCGGAGTTAACATCGTCGTCTCGTCAGCTCCGGGCCGGCAGGATAACAACCCTGTCCCGGAGTCGTCGTCCAACGATGGCGACTTCGAGCCGGCGTCGGGACTGCAAAAAGAGGATCGAGGACAACGTCGGCGTCATCTCCATGGTGGCTGGTGGGACCTGGGCATCTGTGGGTGAAGAGCGCTGAAGGCTGCAGAGAACGTAAAAGCGAGACCGCAAGACTCTGCAGCGACAGCGCCGCTACCCTCCCGGAAGAGACGAGGAAGCTGCAGGCCGATAATACTCGTCTTCAAGACGGTGGGCGGGCATACGAAAGGTAGCCTGTTGGACAGGTAGATAGGCCTAGCCAGCAAGCAGAGGAGCGGACAAGAGGGAGCTCGTGCGTTCGATCATTGACCAGGTAGGGTCAATGATCAGCGCCAGGGTTACGCGGCGTTGGAGGACCGCCTTACCGGAGAAGCGCCTCCGTCCCCACTGGCGTCTGATAGAGACCGGATGCGGTGCCCGGTACTACATCCAGCTCTTCGCCCAGGCACCGGTCGCTGCAAACCACCTGTCAAGGCGGCCAGCAGCGTTAAGGCTCCGGCTGTCACGGGGTCTTCTGTGGCCCGAAACACCCCAAGGAGGGCAGGCGAGCCCATAAGGAAAGGCCAAAAGGCGGCAGCTGAGTCCCGAATTTCGCCATTGCCACGGTCTATGGAGCAGCGGTGGGGACTAAGGTGGTGAATAAAGGGACTGAAGAAAGGAGGGAAGGCGGCAGTGAAGAGTCCCGGCAGACCGAAGGGCGGTCAGGTGTGACTCCGCGATCCTCTGCTGTGGTGGTGACCCTGGGCCGGAGGCCTTTGGCTGCAGGCGTCTCATGCATGGCAATGCAAGGCGAGGCCAAAATCAGCCTGGCCTCCCTCGGTATTGCAGAGATGCGCTTCCGGATCTGCGCCACGGGGGCTCGGATGTTTGAAATCCCCTGGCGCGAACCTTGGGCAAAGGCGGATGCCCTCGCTCAAAAATTGGGCAGTGCTTTCAGCAGCGGGAAAAGAGGTCCGAGTATCCAGACCGTGAACTGCTGAAGTCAAGGTGTCCGGTCTGGACGACTCCGCACAGCAGAAGGATGTAGTAGCGGCGGTAATGAAGGCTGGCGGCTGTCCCAAGGACGTCGTCAAATGTAGTGAGTCCTGCGGTATCCCGCAGGCCTTGGGATGGCCTGGGTCCGGTGCCCCGTGGCTGCCGCCAAAAGGTGGCTGCCAGCGGGCGCATCATGATCTCATGGGTGGCGGCCGAGGTGAAGCTCGTGGAGCCCTCGCTTTGAGGAATTTCCGCTGTTTCGAGGCGGGACGTGAGGCTCAGTGCGACACGGATCGACCGGGGGCGCTGTGCTGCCGCTGTGGTCAGCCAGCACCGGACGACGCCGCTTTCCCGCGTTGTGCCGTGGCGTCGCCGCCGAAACTGGCGGACCACAGAATGGGGGAAGGCCTGCAAAGCGCCTTCCCAAAGCCGGAAAAAGGCCGGTCCGCCCGTTGCCACCTCGGCAACCAACCAGCCAGCCGATGGAGGAGAAGCGTCCCGGCCTGGGACCACTCCACAGCCGCCGCAGGGGAAGGTGAGAGCGTAGGCGTACTCATTTCCCCGCCCGACTCGAGCGATGGACACGGGGAGGTCTGTGTCCGCCATGGGTCAGCGAAGGTGAGCGCCCGGGTGATTTCCCCGCGCGCTCTCAAAACAGGGCAAAAGTCTGCCGGGGCCACGGCGGCGCCACCCGCTGTGCCACTGGAAGAACCTTTGCTTGTGCCGCATGCACAGTACTTGGGTGGAGCAGAACACCGTGGAGGTTTTAGTCGGTGCAGGTCCGACATAACCCGCCCTCGTCCCCGCGGAAGGTGGGTATGCGTAGGCATTTCCCGAAAAAAAAAAAGGTTAGGTTGGGTTAGGTTGGGGTGCCACGTCAGAAACCTCCTCGAGTGCCTGGTCGTTGATTTCCCTTTGATACTATTGTCCGGGAAGAGCAACGCAAGGACAGTGCACCCTGAGTTTTGTTGATGACGTTGTTGCCAGTGGCGAATGTTCTGACGAGGGGGATAGCTGCTCTGCGTGTCCCTCTGATAAGCGGAGGAGCACTGCGGAGTGGCAGAGGTTGCATTTCCTCTTGTTTAAATCCGGAGAAAGGCAGCCGAACGATAGTGCGCATTGAGAACTGTTTACGATACGTCGTTCTCAGTGCCCAATGCGCAGGTGGAGGTTGCATTTCTCCTTGATCAGTATCCGGGGGAAAGCAGCAAATGATAATTGTTGGGAACTGGTAACGTGCATATGTTCCAGTGCCTATCTCATAGTGGAGGGACAGGCTCTGGTGTGCACTCCACCTGCCACCGAACTCAACCGTCCAAAAACCTGAGAGGAGTTACGTGGGGACTCTCCCAGCGCCGTAACCCGCTGTGGCTGCCAGACCCCAGTGCTGACGATTATGGGGTACGTCGAAGTGCAGTGGGCGGAGGGCTTGCCTTAATTGGCCCGGCCCACGAGGGAGTGAAATCTCTATAAAAATCAGACAGCGAAGTCTTAAAACACCATGGGCACTGGGATGCTTCCGGTATGTAGTCTTGCCCTCAGGCGTAACCCGGGGGACAGAGCTTCTGTTTCGTCCACAAACGTGAGACAAAATGAGTACATATAAACAAAAACAACACGAGTGAATATAGCGATGATGATGCAGGTGACTCTATGCTAAGCGTGGAGTCGCTCCCAGAAAGGCTGAAAAGTGGCGGGAGAAAGCGTCCCTTCCATGGATGCAGGTGTCGGTTCTCTGTTTCGGCAGCAGGGCAGAATGGAAAGAGCTCGGGCATGTAGCAACATCTGCCAAGAGAAGGTCGAGGGCCCCAACTACGGGGCAATATGTTGGCCTCGCCCAGGCAAAATGGCGTTGGTGTCCGCTAAGGAAGCGGGTTGAGGGTGGAGAGGCGGTGGCGGAGGTCGTTTCAGCGTCTCCACGACAGCTCCGAGCCCGGCAGAATAACAACCCTGTCGGAGTCGTCGTCTAATGACAGCGACTTCGAGACGGCAACAGGCAAAAGAGGATAGAGGACAGCGTCGGCGTCATCCTGCCTGGCCTGGGTCTAAGAACCTAAAAGGGCATATGGGTGAGAAGGCGCTGAAGGAGGCTGGTGCGACGAAGGTCACCGCAGCTCTGCAGCGACGCTGTACCTCGAAGAGACAGGCAGCTGCAGGCGAACAACTCGCTTACAGGCGAAGTGTCGCAGCTGAGGCAGGAGGTGGCTGATCTGCGGATGCAAATCGACCGGCCCAGCCAACAAACTGAGGGAGCGGGCAGGAGGGCTCGTGCGCTCGATCATTGACCAGGTTGGGTCAATGATCAGCGCCAAATTTCGCGCTGGAGGACCGCCTCCTGCCGGGCGCCTCCGCCCCCATTAGCAACGGACAAGAGGCTGGAAGCAGTGCCCGGTCCCACATCCCAGCTCTTCGCCTTCCCAGGCGGGCAGACGCCTGTCATGGCGGCGGCTAGCGTTAAACCACGTATCGCCAGGGGTCTTCGGGCGAAAACACCTAAGGGAGGCGGGACGAAAGCCCATGAAAGATAGGCCAAAACGGCAGCTGGTCCGGCCTTCACCACCTGCGCTGGTCACGAACAATACGTGGACTGGTGGTGAAGAAGGGACTCAAGAAAGGAGGGAAGGCGGCGGTGAAGAGGTCCGGCGAACCCGAAGGGCGGTCAGAACCAGCGAACTCCGCGATGGTCTCTGGGCAATTGTGACCCCTGGAGCCGGAGGCAGCGGCTGCAGGCGTACATGCATAGACGTTATTACCGAGGCGAAGGCCAAAATCAGCCTGGCTCCCTCCCGGTGCCAACAGAAGATGCCCTTCCCGCATCTGCGGGATGGTGTTTGAAATCCCACAACGTTAGCGGAGCAAGAGCGAACATACGCTCAAAAATTGAGCGAGGTGCTCAGAAGCGGGGAAGGAGTCCGAGTATCCCGAGACCGGCGGGCCTGGCGGACTCGGGATGGCCAGTGCAGATGACTCCCGCAGCAGAGGACGTAATTGCGGCGGTAACGAAGGCTGGCGGTTGTCCCAAGGATGCTGTGAGTGCAGCGAGGTCCTGCGGTATCCCGCAGGCCTTAGGACAACCTGGGTCCGGTGCCCCGTGGCTGCCGCTAAAACGGTGGCTGCCAGCGGTATATGGTCTCATGGGTGGCAGCCGAGGGGTGAAGCTCGTGGAGCCCTCACCTCTGAGGTGTTTCCGCTGTTTGAGGCGGGACACGTGAGGCTCAGTGCGACGCACCGATCGACCGGGGGAGCTGTGCTGCCGCTGTGGTCGCCTGGCCACAAGGCGGCGCGGTATCCACTACCGCGATTGTGCCGTGTGCGTCTTTGCCAAAACCGGCGGACCACAGAATGGGGGGAGGCCTGTAACGCCTTCCAAGGGGCCGGGAAAAGGCCGGTCGCCGTTACCACCCTCAGCAACCGACCAGCCAGCGGATGGAGGAAGCGTCCGAGACCGGGACGCTCGGCAGCCGCCGCAGGGGAAAGGTGAGCGTAAGTACTCAATTCCCCTTACGACTCGAGCGATGGACACGGGGAGGTCTGTCGCTCAATTACGGAGGTCAGTGGTGAGAGCGCGCCCGGTGTTCCCGCGCGCTCTCAAAACAGAACAG
This sequence comes from Teinopalpus imperialis, assembly GCA_029286865.1. Classification (NCBI taxonomy): domain Eukaryota; kingdom Metazoa; phylum Arthropoda; class Insecta; order Lepidoptera; family Papilionidae; genus Teinopalpus; species Teinopalpus imperialis. Next base: position 20,498 of record JAGSMU010000419.1, read on the forward strand.
AGATGCCGGGGCCACACAACTGGCCGCCACCCGCTGTGCGCGGAAGAATGCTCACAGCGTACCCGCATGCACAGTACTTGGGTGCTTGAAGAGGAACACCGTGGGGTTTTAGTCGGTGCGAGTCCGACGCGCCCGCCCTCGTCCCCGCGGGGCGGCGGCGGTATGCGTAAGCATTCCCCACGAAAAAAGAGTTAGGTTAGGTTGGGATTGGGTTAGGTTAGGTTAGGTTGGGTTAGGTTAGGTTGGAAGTTGGGTTGGGGTGCCACGTCCAGAAAACCTCCTCGAAGTGCGGTCGTTGAATTTCGCGCATTTTTCTTGTCGGGGAAAGCAACGCCGGGACACCCTGGGCACTGGTGATGATACGTTTGGCGCGGGCGGATCTTCGACGGGATAGGCTGCTCTGCGTGCATCCTCTCTGGACAGCAGAGGGCACAGCGGAGTGGCAGAAATTGCATTTAACGTTCCCATATCCGGAGGAAAGGCAACCGAACTATGAACCGTTGATTTCGGGGCGACCGTCGTTCTCAGTGCCCAATGCGAGTGGAGGTTGCATTTCTCCTTGATGGATATCCGGGGGAAAGGCAACAAAATGAGAATGATACGTGGGAACTGGTGGCGATACGTCGGTGGCGTGCCTAATGTTCACAGTGTGGGGGACGGGCTCGGTGTGCACTTTACTGCCGCCGGGCACTCAACAAATCGGCGTCGTGGAAGGTTGCAATTCTCCTTGATTTCTGTATCGGGGAAAGGCAACAAATGATGGTAGGTATTATGAACGGTGACGATATATCGTTTCCAGTGCCTAATGCTCATGGTGGTGGGACGGGCTCGGTATTGCACTCACACTGCCGAGCCTCAACCGTCAAAACTGGGGAGTTACGTCGGCTCTCCCAGCGCGCCGTAACCCGCTGTACTTTCGTCAAAGACCCCAGTGTTGACGATGATATTAGGGTACGTCGAAGTGCAGCGGAGCGGAGGCTTGCCTTAATTGGCCGGCCCGCGAGGAGTAAACTTCTATAAAAATCAGACAGCAAAGTCTTGAAAACGCAAACGTTGAGCGGAGAGCCCCACAGTATGTAGCCTTGTCACCGGAATAAGAGCGTCGCGAGGGACCGACCTTTACTTCGTCCTATAATCGTGGGAACAAATATGGAATGAAAAAACGATAGCATGTCGGGTTGGTGATGAGGGAGAGAGTGACTCTATGCAAAGCGTGGAGTCTCTCCAAAGAGAACAGAAAGAGTGCAGAGGCGGCCATCTACGGACGCAAGTTCTGAGTCCAGTTACGGGCCATGATGAGGAGGCGAGAATCACAGTGGCAAGAACATCTGCCAAAGAGGCCGAGGAGGCCTCCGACTACGGGGTATGTCGGACTAGCTCAGGCGAGCTGCGCTTTAATTGCCGCCAATAGAGAGGAAGGATGGAGCAGGGCAGGAGATTGCATCCACGGCTCGACGGCTCCACGACCGACAGGATGACAGACATTATCAGGTCGTCGTCGAATGACCAGACTTCCAGGCGGCGTCGCACGCTGGGAAAGAAAATCGAGGATAACATCGCCCTTATAACTAAGGTTGCCTCCAAGTCAAAGAACCTGGAAGGGCACGTGGGTTCAGAAGTGCTGAACGACACTGCAGAAGCGATCAGGGTGGTGCAGATACTGCAAGTCGCTGCACCCTGAGAAACGAAGAGGCTGCAAGCGAGCAACACGTCCGCCTGCAGGGAGTTCGACGATGCGCAAGAGGTAGCAAAATGCGGTTTGAAATGGAGCAACCTTAAACGCGGCCCAGTCTCCAGCAGAAACGAGGATCTGGTACGTTCCATCATTTGTCAGAAGTGGGACAATGACGCGAATTCACGGATCTGGACCGCTCTCCCGAAAGCGCCTCCGTCCTCGTTGGCGGGATAGGACAAGTGCGTTACCTACCGCCTCAGCCAGTCCATCAACATACCCGGCTCCGGCTGCCCCGAAGCCGCCTGTCATTGCGGCTACCGGTGAACGGGCGAGTCGTCGCTTTAAGGTTCTGTGGCTCCGAAGAGGGGAAAGGGCAAGGGAAAGGGTAAGCACAGCGAACCCACTAAAAGGGAGTTCGGACGATTCCTGGGCGTCTTTCATGCGCCTTACCTCAGTCCATGGAAGACGGACTGGGTGGTAGAAAGGGGGCTTAAGAACAAGAGCGGCAAGGTTGCTAAGAGTCCTGGTAATCCTGCACCGAAGGCCGTAAAGATTGCCACACCTCGGTCGACCGCTGTCGTGGTGACACTGGCGCCGGAAGCGGTGGCGGCAGGTGTTACCTATGCGGATATTCACCGGGCGAAGGAAAGTCGATCTCTCTGCCCTCGGGATAACAGAACTGCGGTTCCGCACATGCGCCACGAGGGGCTCGTATGTTCGAGATCCCCGGCGCAGACAGCAACGACAGGGCTGTTGTACTTACCGCCAAATTGAAGGCGCTCGCAGACAAAAGGTGTGCGGATAACCAGACCGGCTAAGACAGTGGGATCAGAGTTGCTGGTCTGGATGACTCCGCCACTTTGGAGGAAGTGGTGACAGCCGTGGCGAATGATTGGCTGCCGCTGGACGGTGAAATGTAGCCAATCTAAGGGATCAGGCTGGACTTGGGATGGCCTGGGTCCGTGTCCTGTGGCGGCAGCCAAAAAGGTTGCAGATGGCGGAAGGCTGTTGATCTCGTGGGTCTCAGCCGTGGCGAAGCTAATGGAGCCACACCTCTGAGGTGCTTCGCTGCCTGGAGTCGGGACATGTGAGGGCCCAGTGCGACGCCGCAATCGACTCGGGGAGCTGTCTTCCGTTGTGGTCAGTCTGGCCACAAGGCAGCGCAGTGTTCCGCCAACCGAGCGCTGTGTGTGTCATGGCCAAAACCGGCCGACCATAGGATGGGAGGAAGGGGCCTGCACCGCGCTTACTCCCAAAGAGAGGAAAAGGCCAGCTCGCACGTTGCCACCGAAGCAACCGGCGTAGCAATCACAGGTGGAGGCGATGGAGGAGGATCGAAACCGGCCTCTCGCAATGAACGCCGAGCCTTGAACGTAGTTCGGAAGACGATCAACCACTGTGCTAGAGCACAAGATCTGCTCTTTCCGGTATGGCACAGTGGTTGACCCACGTAACCGTCGTTTCGGGAACCCTACCTGTGGTTCCAGATAGGGATGGCTGGAGCGGGGAGACGACGAGGACTGGTCGCGGTAGTTGCTCGGACGACTGCTGGTGCCCACCCATTGATTGGGTGGAGAAGGGTCGCGGGTTCGTTGCGGCGCGGGTGGGGGGATAGTCATTATTGAGCGTTGTCCCTACAGCAGAAGCCGCTCCGAGTTCGAGGGACTCTTCGGCAGGAGAACTCCATATGGCAGGAGTCATCCTCATCATTTTTGGTGATGGGTGCGAACGCCAGCACCAAAAACACCGTTTACAGGGCTGTTCTGCCAGCGATACGCGGGGACGTTCCTGGAGGGTGGGCACTGTCCGTAGGACTATGTCTGCTCAACCGAGGTTCAGACCCGCATGCGTTTCGGCCCAGGGGAGCTCGTTGTGGACCTAACCTTCGCCAACTTACATCCATGGCGCATTGGGTTCACGAGGTGAAGAGGAACAGGTGAGACACTTTATCGGACCATCTGTATATCCGCTTCAGCGTCTGCGGTCCGACGCGGCTCCGGTCCGATCCGGGCGAGCGGTCGTCCGACGGCGACGGTCCGCGATGGGCACTCAAAGCACTTGACGGGGAAGTTCTCATCTGGGGACTTCTGGGTACGGAATCGTGGGTTTTCCCGAAGGTGCAGCAACCACTGCGTGGAAGACGAAGCGGTGGCGCTTCGCGCGTCGATGACTCGCGTGTAACGATGCGTCGATGACGCCACGGTTGGGCCTCGACCGTACCGCCGAAAAGGCAGGTGTACTGGTGGTCCGCCGACGCCAGCTGAGCTGCGCACTGCGTGCGTAGTCGCAGGAACGGCAATTACACGAGGCAACGCCGGAGGAAGACGCCGTGACGATGCGAACACCGAGTCATCGTTGCGCATTGCTACAGGAGGCCAACTTCGCCTTCAAATCGCCATCGGCGAGCCAGGCTGGGGCGAGAAACTGACTGCTGGAACTCTGGACCGTGATCCGTGGGGTCGCCCTTACCCACATGGTGCGGAAACTTCGCCCATGGGCGGCCCCTCTGACGCGGAGTCTCCAGCCCAGTTCGTGGACGCGAGTGGTTGCAGCCCTGTTCCACGAGAGGGAGGACATACGCCGCCGACCATGGCTCCGACTGCGCAGGATGCGGTTGCTGGCAGGGACGGTGGTACCGCCAGTAACCCGGGAAGTTCGGGGCCGCGATTCTTCACGACTCCGTTCGAGAATACGGCTGACCAACGGTGTACATGGCCGTGCGTGGGTCTAATCCGGCGCACTCGAGGAGCAAACTCAGAGGACTATTCGATGCCTGCCTAACCTGGGAGCCGTTTTCCGCACGCAGGTGTGGAAGGCGGGCACGATAGTGCCTCTTGAGGAAGAGGGGCGCGAGGGATCGCCCTCTGTCGTACGTATAGTGCTGTTGGACGAGGTGGCAAAGCTCTTTGAGCGATGTCATTACCGATCGCCTCGTCCATCTGGTGAGGTCGGTCGGACTTGGACGATAACCAATTCGGTTTTCGCGAGGGCAGGTCCACGATACACGCGATCATGCGAGTGAAAGGACGGCGGAGGCGGATCGCCAGGGTGAAAGGTCGTCTTGGCGTTGTCTCTTGACATCGCCAACGCGTAACACCTTGCCCTGGGCTGCATCGGGGAGGCACTCCCGGTATCACCGGGTGCCGAACTACCTCCAACGCATGATCGCGCGTCGTATCTCTCGGAGGCAGGTCGGTGGCATATAGGTGTCGAAACGCGTGGCGCCGTCGCGTAGTCTCGTGCGGTGTCCCACAGGGTTCGGTTCTCGGACCGCTCACGCTGGAACGGCGTGGATTACGACTGGGTCCTCCGCGGTTCACTACTGCATTAGCCTCTGCGTGACTTGTTATACCGACGACACCTTGGTGACGGCAAGGGGCGGCACCTATAGAGATGCCTGCCCGATGCTACAGCGGGAGTGGCCCACGTAGTGGAGTCGTATCGAAGCTGGGTCTCGGGTGGCCCTTAACAAGTCCTGAGGCCTTGTGTTTCACGGGCCTCGGAACGCACCACCCTCAGGACTACATAGTAGTGGGAGGAGTTCGCATCGGCATCAAGTCCCAGATGAAATATCTGGGGCTCCGCTGCGTTCGTGGAACTGAGGCCTGGGCTTGTGCCCAGGCGCTGTTGCGTGCGGCGGCCGCAGTCGGCAGCTTGCTGCCGAATATCGGAAGTCGAATGCGGCTTGTCGGCGTCTGTACCTGGGCATGGGTGCGCTCCATGGCGCATACAGGAGACACCCGGTATTGGGTAGCCTCTGAATAGCCGGACAATCGCTCTTCTGCAAAGGCCCCAGAGGGCGATGGCGATCAGAGCGATCCGAAATTTTCCACGGTGTCCCATGAGGCGGCGTGTTGGCGTCCCCTCCTGGGAACTGGGCGAAAGTTCTCGCGTCCGTCTTCTTTTGGCGTGAGAGCTTGATTGCGGTGCGCGGATTCCCACCCGGGAGTTGGTACGGCGGCGAGGGCGGAGCGTCGAAGGGTCATGGTGCGGAGGGTGGCAACATGCTCTTCGACAGCGGGCCGGAACCAGGACCGTAGAGGCGGTACGTCAGGTTCTCGTGCGTATGGCGGACAGAGGTCACGGTGTGCTCACCTTCCGGTTGTGCCGCAGGTGCTTTCGGGGCATGGATGCTTCCGGGGAAGTACCTGCACTTGATCGAAGGCAAACGAGGAGCTGTCACCACTGTATGACGGCTGCCTCCAAGACACGGCCCAGCACACGCTGGAGGTGTGTCCTCGGTGAGCAGAACAGCGCCGAGCACTGAGTGCCGTAGTGGGCAACGACTTGTCGCTGGCGGTAGTTCGCGCCATGGTCGTCAGTCGGGAAGGGTGGGCAGCAGTGCAGGTGTACTGCGAGGCGGTGATGTCACGAAAGGAGGAGGCGGAGCGAGTTCGGGAGTCCAGCCGCCTCAGTCCAGTCCGCAGACGCCGCATCGGGCGAAGACGCAGAGCGGCAACAACCATTCCGCCTGATACGACTCGAGCTATGGGCCGGGGAGGTCCGTAGCTCAAAGTAGTCAGCGAGGAAGAGCGCGCCCCGTGTTTCCGACGCGCTCTCCGCCAAAAGGTTACCAACGGCCGGGGCCCGCAAGAGCGAGCCGCCACTGCTGTGCACGCGGACGAATGCGCAAAGCGGCGCCCGTATGCACAGCACTCGGTGGAGCGAAGGAACACCGTGGGGTTTTATCGGTGCGAGTCCGACGCAACCCGCTCTCGTCCCGCGAACTGGTATGCGTAAACATTTCTGAAAAAAAAAAAGGTTAGGTTAGTTAGAGTTGGGATTAGGTTAGGTTAGGTTGGGTTAGGTTGGGATAGTTGGGTTAGGTTAGGTTAGGTTGGGATTGAGTTGGGTTGGAGTTAGGTTGGGTTAGGTTAGGTTAGGTTAGGTTAGGTTAGGTTAGGTTAGGTTAGGTTAGGTTAGGTTGGGATTTAGGTTGGAGTTAGGTTAGGTTAGGTTGGGTTAGGTTAGGTTAGGTTAGGTTAGGTTAGGTTAGGTTAGGTTAGGTTAGGTTAGGTTAGGTTAGGTTGGTTAGGTTGGGATTGAGTTAGGTTAGGTTAGGTTGGGATTAGGTTAGGTTAGGTTAGGTTAGGTTAGGTTAGAGTTAGGTTAGGTTAGGTTGGGATTGGGGTTAGGTTAGGTTAGGTTAGAGTTGGGTTAGGTTAGGTTAGGTTAGGTTAGGTTGGTTAGGTTGGTTAGGTTAGGTTAGGTTAGGTTGGGTTGGGATTGGGTTAGGTTAGGTTAGGTTAGGTTAGGTTAGGTTGGGGTTTGGGACGGGTTGGGTTAGAGTTGGGATTGGGTTAGGTTAGGTTAGGTGGGATGAGTTAGGTTAGGTTGATTAGGTTAGGTTAGGTTAGGTTAGGTTAGGTTAGGTTAGGTTAGGTTAGGTTAGGTTAGGTTAGGTTGGGATTTAGGTTAGGTTAGGTTAGGATTAGGTTAAGGTTAGGTTTAGGACTAGGTTAGGTTAGGTTAGGTTAGGTTAGGTTAGGTTAGAGTTAGGTTAGGTTAGGTTAGAGTTAGGTTAGGTTAGGTTAGAGTTAGGTTAAGGTTGGGTTAGGTTAGGTTAGGTTGGGTTAGGTTAGGTTAGGTTAGGTTAGGTTAGGTTAGGTTAGGTTAGAGTTAGGTTAGGTTAGGATTTAGGTTGGGTTAGGTTAGAGTTAGGTTAGGTTAGAGTTAGGTTAGGTTAGGTTAGAGTTGGGTTAGGTTAGGTTAGGTTAGGTTAGGTTAGGTTAGGTTAGGTTAAGTTAGGTTAGGTTGAGTTAGAGTTAGGTTAGAGTTGGGTTAGAGTTAGGTTAGGTTAGAGTTAGGTTAAGTTGGGACTGGGACAGGTTATGAGTTAGGTTGGGATTGGGCTGGGTTAGGTTAGAGTTAGAGTTAGGTTAGGTTAGAGTTAGGTTAGGTTAGAGTTAGGTTGGGACTTGGGTTAGGTTAGAGTTAGGTTAAGAGTTAGGTTAGAGTTAGGTTAGAGTTAGAGTTAGAGTTAGAGTTTACAAGTTAGAGTTAGAGTTAGAGTTAGGTTAAGAGTTAGAGTTAGAGTTAGAGTTAGAGTTGGGATTTAGGTTAAGTTGGAGTTAGAGTTAGGTTAAGTTAGGATTAGAGTTGGAATGGGATTTAGAGTTGGTTAGAGTTAAGTTAGGTTAGAGTTAGAGTTAGGTTAGAGTTAAGTTAAGTTGGGATTAAGTTAGAGTTAAGTTGGGATTGGGATTAGAGTTAGAGTTAGAGTTAAGTTAAGAGTTAGAGTTAGATTTAGAGTTAGAGTTAGAGTTAGGACTAGGTTAGAAGTTAAGTTAGGTTAGAGTTAGGACTGAGTTAAGTTAAGAGTTAGAGTTAGAGTTAAGTTAGAGTTAGAGTTAAGTTAGAGTTAGAGTTAAGTTAGAGTTTATTTTATATTGTAAATATAATATATACGTACGAACAGCGTTCGCGCATATTTATATTACGTTAATGATCCTTCCGCAGGTTCCCCTACGGAAACCTTGTTACGACTTTTACTTCCTCTAAATGATCAAGTTTGGTCAACTTCCCAGCAACGCCGACGGCCGTGGAAGCCACCGCGTGTCGGTCGAAGACCTCACTAAATCATTCAATCGGTAGTAGCGACGGGCGGTGTGTACAAAGGGCAGGGACGTAATCAACGCGAGCTTATGACTCGCGCTTACTAGAATTCCTCGTTTATGGGGATAATTGCAAACCCCAATCCCCAGCACGAAGGAGTTTCAACGGGTTGCCCGGGCCTCTAGGCCAGGAGAACATGCTGATTCCTTCAGTGTAGCGCGCGTGCGGCCAGGACATCTAAGGGCATCACTAAATATAATAT
>JAGSMU010000420.1:0-28938 GCA_029286865.1 Teinopalpus imperialis
ATACGTACGAACAGCGTTCGCGCATATTTATATTACGTTAATGATCCTTCCGCAGGTTCCCCTACGGAAACCTTGTTACGACTTTTACTTCCTCTAAATGATCAAGTTTGGTCAACTTCCCAGCAACGCCGACGGCCGTGGAAGCCACCGCGTGTCGGTCGAAGACCTCACTAAATCATTCAATCGGTAGTAGCGACGGGCGGTGTGTACAAAGGGCAGGGACGTAATCAACGCGAGCTTATGACTCGCGCTTACTAGAATTCCTCGTTTATGGGGATAATTGCAAACCCCAATCCCAGCACGAAGGAGTTTCAACGGGTTGCCCGGGCCTCTAGGCCAGGAGAACATGCTGATTCCTTCAGTGTAGCGCGCGTGCGGCCAGGACATCTAAGGGCATCACAGACCTGTTATTGCTCAATCTCGATGCGGCTCGAAGCCGCCGGTCCCTCTAAGAAGAATTTTAATGCGTCGCCAGTGAGTTGCGTGACCGAAGCCACGCACACCTAAATGACGACGCGCCTATTTAACAGGCTAGAGTCTCGTTCGTTACCGGAATTAACCAGACAAATCGCTCCACCAACTAAGAACGGCCATGCACCACCACCCACCAGATCAAAGAAGAGCTGTTAATCTGTCAATCCTTCCGGTGTCCGGGCCTGGTGAGATTTCCGTGTTGAGTCAAATTAAGCCGCAGGCTCCACTCCTGGTGGTGCCCTTCCGTCAATTCCTTTAAGTTTCGGCTTTGCAGCCATACTCCCCGGAGTCAAAATCTTTGGTTTCCGGAAGCTGCCCGCCAGGCCATCGTAGTAACGTCGGCGGATCGCTAGATGACATATTTACGGTTAGAACTAGGGCGGTATCTAATCGCCTTCAGACCTCTAACTTTTCGTTCTTGATTGATGAAAACACCTTTGGCAAATGCTTTCGCTGATGTTCGTCTTGCGACGATCCAAGAATTTCACCTCTAACGTCGCAATACGAATGCCCCCAGTTATCCTATTAATCATTACCTCAGGTTCTGAAAACCAACAAAATAGAACCGAGATCATATTCTATTATTCCATGCACGAAATATTCAAGCGGCATTTTGAGCCCGCTTTGAGCACTCTAATTTGTTCAAAGTAAAATTGTCGGCCCATCTCGACACTCAACGAAGAGCACCGCGATAGGATTTTGATATTGAACCGTCGTTTTACCGACGGCTCACCGACGATATGCTCCGCAGACGTGTCAGTATCACCGCGGATGCGGTGCACCGACAACGCGGCGCACAAATGCAACTACGAGCTTTTTAACCGCAACAATTTTAGTATACGCTATTGGGCTGGAGTTACCGCGGCTGCTGGCGCAGACTTGCCCTCAATTGTTCCTCGTTAAAATATTTAAAGTGTACTCATTCCGATTACGAGGCCTCGTAAGAGTCCCGTATCGTTATTTTTCGTCACTACCTCCCGTGCCGGGAGTGGGTAATTGCGCGCCTGCTGCCTTCCTTGGATGTGGTAGCCGTTTCTCCAGGCTCCCTCTCCGGAATCGAACCCTGATTCCCCGTTACCCGTGACAACCATGGTAGTCGCAGAAACTACCATCGAAAGTTGATAAGGCAGACATTTGAAGATGCGTCGCCGGTGCAGGACCGTGCGATCGGCAAAGTTATCAGATTCATCAAAATTAACGACTTCGGACGCGAGGCCCTCCGTCGATTGGTTTTGATCTAATAAAAGCACTCATCCCATCACTGGTCAGAGTTCTGATTGCATGTATTAGCTCTAGAATTACCACAGTTATCCAAGTAACCGAGGTAAGATCTAGGAACCAAAACTGATATATTAGGCCATTCGCGGTATCGCCTTAATACGGCTTGCACTGAGACATGCATGGCAATCTTTGAGACAAGCATATAACTACTGGCAGGATCAACCAGGGCTGACAAGACGTGCGCTTCGAACGTACGCATCAACGAGCGCGCGACAGCCCACCGCAAGTGCGAAACTAGGTATTGGCGTTGCCGCTCGCACGTCAAGCGCGTGAACAGGGCGACCCGTCTCACACAGCGCGAGACACGTGCAACGCGATGCGCGAGCGTAATAAAACGCTCAGACGCACCGGTGACGTATATTACATGAATACGTATTCGGTCTGTTCACGGTAAGAATGGATATCTCACCACTCGCTACGCGTTCTTCCAGACTTACTGTGGACGGAGCATTCGCGTCGATTCATGGGAACGTTCGACAACGAGACTTTGTTTAAATACTTCACTTTATTACAACACGTTTAACACAAACGTTTTCTTGGGTCGTGATAGCCCGGTGTTAGAGATCATATCCGTGAACGAGAATTCAAATCATAAGTTACCGTCCCTCGAGCGCGCCCTTTATGGTGAGGCGCGCCCTCGGCGACGTGCGTGATTTAGCGATACTTTAACGACGTGGCGAAGACAAAGCTCGCACGCCGAAAGCAATACGCGTTAATTAAACGGACGCTATTGAACGTCTGACCGTGTATAATAACGGGGCGTCGCCCGACACAGTTTAATATTTCGACGACATGCACCGCTCGGCGCTTCGTCTAATATGTATGTACGACTGCAGGTATGTGTATCCGCGTAACATCTTTGTCGTGTCGAAACACGCCGAAGTGATTTATATTAGGTGGTTGTTATATATTTTATTGAATAATGTGTCCGGAACTGACTGAGGTTGTGTGTGTGTGTTTTTTTGTTTTACAATTTTTTGTATTTTGAACAAGCAAAAAGCTTCATGAAATATAAAGAGAATAAAGAATAGTCAATATCCTAATATTATATTCAAACCAATTAATTAAATAAATAAATATGACGCCGTGTTCGCGTATCGAAACATTGAAAATTATTACAAGTCCACATCGGTACGTGCGTTCGCGTATCGGATTGATTTAATTTTACAAGTTCATATCCCGATACCGGTGTACGCGTACAGATATCTATTACTGCACATCATTGCTTAATGTTTTGTTCATTCGTTCATTTGAACTATTTCCTGTTTCGTGTCCTTAAATGGACGCGCGTGTTCGCGTATCGAAACTTGTTTGAAAATTTTAGTCATCGGTGTGTAATATTGAAAAAATATATATCTAAAGTCCATATAGTTATTTTGACCTATTGATATATTTTATAATTTTGCTAACAAAGTGGCGAACGAGCGCACGCGTGCAATCGATTTGTGGCCCATAGTGCAGATGCGTTCGTCGTCACCAATAATAAGTCCTCGGATATATATAAGTTAGTCATGGCGCTGATGCTGGTATTCAGTGAGATGCGTGGTCGTTCTGTAACCAGAAACGCAAAAAGTGCAGTATAATTGTAACACGAATAAATAACATAAATAAATACCGGCAGCGTGTTCGCGTATCGAGAAACATTGAAAATTTTTCATTCACATCGGTGTGTAATATTGAAAAATATATATCATAAGTCATATAGTTCATTTTGACCTATTGATATATTAACATTTTATAACATTCAGAGTGGCGGAGCAGGCTTTAGTTCACCTGACGGTAAATGATTGATTGATTTGATGACCATAGTGCAGACCGTTCGTCGTCACCAATAATAAGAGTCATCGGATATATAGACTCGATAATCAACATCATGCTGGTATTCTGGCGGATGCGTGGTCGTTCTTAGCCGGAAACACAAAGTGCATATACTAATTCTAACAGATAAGTAATACAATAAATATGACGCGTGTTCGCGTATCAAAACATTTGAAAGTTTACAAGTCCACATCAGTACGTGCGTTCGCGTATCGGTGTATAATATTGAAAAATATATATCCTGCGGTGCACAAATTATGTACATTTCAACAAGCCGCCAATACATGAGTATCGACATGCACACTGTGCGTGTGATGGTCTATCTAGGATGAAATAAATTTCAATGTTCGTCGAATATATTATCGTTTATAACTTGTTCGAGTGGCGAACTGACGCACGCATTGATCTGATTTGATGTCCCCATGAACAGATGCGTTCGTCGTCACCAATAATAAGAGTCCTCCGGATATATAGACTCGATAATCAGCATCATGCTGGTATTCTGTGAGATGCGTGGTCGTTCTGTAGCCGGAAACACAAAGTGCATATACTAATTCTAACGAATAAATAATATAAATAAATATGACGCGTGTTCGCGTATCAAGGCACATTTGAAAATTTTTACAAGTCCGCATCGGTACGTGCGTTCGCGTATCGGTGTATAATGAAAACCATATATATCACAAGTCCATATAGTTAATTTGACTATTGATATATTATCATTTTATAACATTCAGAGTGGCGAACGAGCGCGCATTTGATCGAGATTGACGGCCCATAGTGCAGATGCGTTCGTCGTCACCAATAATAATAGTCATCGGATATATAGATTCGATAAGCAGCATTATGCTGGTATTCTGTAAAGAGATGCGTGGTCGTTCTGTAGCCGGAAACATAAAGTCGCATATACTAATTCTAACAGATAAATAACATAAATAAATATGACGCGTGTTCAGCGTATCAGAAACATTTAGAAATTTTTACAGTCCACATCCGGTACGTGCGTTCGCGTATCAGTTGAAGTTAATTTTACAAGTCCATATCGATACCGGTGTACGCGTACGGTTATCTATTACTGGACATCATTGTAATGTTTTCTTCTTTCGTTCATTTGAACTATTTCAAATGTGTCGCTTAAATGGACACGCGTGTTCGCGTATCGAAACATTTGAAAATTTTACAAGTCACATCGGTACGTGCGTTCTCGTATCAATTCAGCGCTATAAAATATGATATCAGACAAACGATCCGATCGTTCAACAACGATACGGGCGAATACGAATATACTATATATATATATATATATATATATCACATATATCGTCCGCTATATATAACATCGTCCTCAGACGAATCACCTGGCGGCGGGCTGAGTCTCAACAGATCCCGCTGGCGACGCTCGCTCTACCGAGCACAACGCCCCGCCAGAACGTAAGTCGTCTACAGACTATTCCGAGCTCCGACATCCGAACTGAGGTTAATTCGAAACCACGGTGCCGTGGTGCGTTTAAAACCGATAGCACCGCTCACCGAGATCCCGAGCCGACTCGACGTCGCACCGCACGAGTGCAGCGCGACTAGTAAAGTCACATTGTTTAGAGCCTCCCGACTCTCAGGCTCCACGAGTAAAGAACATATCCTTGCCGGATTCATTCAGGCTGGCTTCGGCCTTAGAGGCGTTCAGGCATAATCCGCGGATGGTAGCGCACCACCGGCCGCTCGGCCAGTGCATGAACCATCTCCGAAACTGCGGTTCCTCTCGTACTGAGCGAGGCCACTATCGCAACGATAGCCATCAGTAGGGTGAAACCGCCTGTCTCACGACGGTCTAAACCCAGCTCACGTTCGCGCGATTGGGTGAACGTCAACACTTGGCGAATTTTGCTTCGCAATGATAGGAAGAGCCAGCATCGAAGGATCAAAAGCAACGTCATATATGGAACGCTTAGCCGCCACAAGCCAGTTATCCCTGTATTAACTTTTCTGGCACCTCTTGCTAAAACTCTTTATACTAAAGGATCGATGGGCCATGCTTTCGCGAATCCTATGCGTACTGAACATCTGGATCAAGCCAGCTTTTGCCCTTTTGCTCCACGCGAGGTTTCTGTCCTCGCTGAAGGCTGTATAGGACACCTGCGTTATTCTTTGATGGGTCTTGCCGCTGATCGACTCCCGCCTGGCGAGTGTCCTCAGACCGGATCCGCGCCAGGTTGTCATGACGACGGGCGTTGCCGCCACGCCGCCACTCACCACGCTTAGGACAGAACACCGTGCGCTGCCGATAAAATCGACCGCGCACCTTTCCGCTTAACCGAGTAAGTAATGAAACCGTAAGTAGTGGTTTCGGCGACGACCGCGCGGGCGATCTCGCATACTGCACCTCTCATGTCTCCTTACAATGCCAGACTAAGAGTCAAATCAACAGGTCTTCTTTCCCCGCTGATTCTCCCAAGCCCGTTCCTTGGCTGTGGTTTCGCTAGATAGTAGATAGGGACGGTGAGTCTCGTTAATCCATTCATGCGCGTCACTAATTAGATGACGAGGCATTTGGCTACTTCTGCCGATCACAGTACCATCGCCGTAGCGACGTGATTTATAATCATCACGGATACCCGAGAGACGCCGCACTTGTCCCCATCTCCCGTCCTTTGGGCTTGGGGGATCAGCATTTTGCCGATTGATGGTAGGTGGTGGTTGCTAGATGTTATGGGAATTAGGCGTTTAAGCGGCTTAAAGCATGGCCGCAACCACCGTGGGCTCGGCAGCGGCCACTTGTTTATCGGCCACTCGCCTGGGGCCTGAGCCCCAGGCAGAGCAGCCGAACTTATTACCGAACTCCCGCTCCGATGGAGGTCGGGCGACCATTCCTGACGGATGGTCCGACGCTCGGTAACCGGTTTGCAGCTGAGCACCTGGCCCAGCTGCTTAGATCGCCGATCGTTTTCGCTAGGCCCCAACCGAAGTAAACGATTCGACTTGGTGGACACAAGTGTCCTCCCAATGGGGCTGTACGGGGAATCTCACCCCGTACCAAGCCCAGGTTACGTTCAGTGGAGAACGCTGCGCATACCGGACGAATCCAGCAAACCTGGTCACAAGCCTGACCGCCGCCACCCGAGGGTTACAGCGGTGGAAGTGCGCTTTCTCTCGCAGTTTTAGGATGTGCCAACGAGATCGAAGCTCCGCAACAGCCGCTAACGGTGCTTACTATTTTAGGCAATCCCCTCCTCCCGTATCAGTCTTGAGCAGCTGCGCCACGAGCAGGCTTCGGGCAGGAGTTGAGTCTCGATTGTCCGGCAGTCCCTCCAGACGTTCGAGACCCCATTGGCTAGCCTCGAAAGCTCGCGTATTGGATGGTGTCAGAATGGCTGGCTCTTCTTCTACCATCCACGCATCGGCTTCCGGGGCTATGGGTTGTCACAAATTCCCGCCCGTTAGGGCATAGCACTAAATCGTGCTACTTGGAGAGTTCACGGCACCCAAGTCCTTACAATGCCAGACTAGAGTCAAGCTCAACAGGGTCTTCTTTCCCCGCTGATTCTCCCAAGCCCGTTCCCTTGGCTGTGGTTTCGCTAGATAGTAGATAGGGACAGTGGGAATCTCGTTAATCCATTCATGCGCGTCACTAATTAGATGACGAGGCATTTGGCTACTTCTGCCGATCACAGTACCATCGCCGTAGCGACGTGATTTATAATCATCACGGATACCCACGAGAGACGCCACTTGTCCCCATCTCCCGTCCTTTGAGGCTTGGGGGATCAGCATTTTGCCGATTGATGGTAGGTGGTGGTTGCTAGATGGTATGGGGAATTAGGCGTTTAAGCAAGCTTAAAACGCCAGCCGCAACCACCGTGGGCTCGGCAGCGGCCCTTGTTTATCGGCCACTCGCCTGGAGCCTGAGCCCCGGGCAGAGCAGCCGAACTTGGTGCCGAGCTCCGCTCCGATGGAGGTCGGGCGACCATCCTGACGGATGGTCCGACGCTCGGTAACCGGTTTGCAGCTGAGCACCTGGCCCAGCTGCTTAAAATGCGCCGATCGTTTTCGCTAGGCCCCAACCGAAGTAAACGATTCGACTTGGTGGACACAAGTGTCCTCCCAATGGGGCTGTACGGAATACCACCCATGCCGTAGGTTACGTTCAGTGGAGAACGCTGCGCATACCGGACGAATCCAGCATACCTGGTCACAAGCCTGACCGCCGCTATCCTAGGGTTGCAGTGGTGGAAATGCGCTTTCTCTCGCAGTTCTTAGGATGTGCCAGCGAGATCGAAACTCCGCAACAGCCGCTAACGGTGCTTACTATTTTAGGCAATCCCCTCCTCCCGTATCAGTCTTTGATTTTGATTTGAGGCAGGAGTTGAGTCTCGATTGTCCGGCAGTCCCTCCAGACGTTCGAGACCCCATTGGCTAGCCTCGAAAGCTCGCGTATTGGATGGTGTCAGAATGGCTGGCTCTTCTTCTACCATCCACGCATCGGCTTCCGGGGCTATGGGTTGTCACAAATTCCCGCCCGTTAGGGCATAGCACTAAATCGTGCTACTTGGAGAGTTCACGGCACCCAAGCCATAGAGAGTCTTAAGAGAGTCATAGTTACTCCGCCGTTTTGGCAGATTTCTTCGTTGTTGACGTCTGCACTGGCAGAAATCACATTGCGTCAACACCCGCGAGGGCCATCGCAATGCTTTGTTTTAATTAGACAGTCGGATTCCTTGTCGTGCCAGTTCTGAGCTGACCGTTGAACGGCGGTCGTACAGGCGCGCATATCGCGCAAGAAACGAAACTAGACGCGACCGCGGCTGGAAGATCCATGAAGGCCAGAGCAACGGGTCGGATTCAGCCGCACGCCCGAGACGCACGAGCATCGACCAGGCCCGGCACCGGCCGCATCCGCTTCCGTCAAACCCGACACGCCCCGGTCCTCAGAGCCAATCCTTATTCCGAAGTTACGGATCCAATTTGCCGACTTCCCTTACCTACATTATTCTATCGACTGAGGCTCTTCCGCACAGCGGAGACCTGCTGCGGATATGGGTACGAACCGGCTGACATCTCCGTACATCCCTCACCTGAATTTTTCAAGGTCCGCAGGGGTATCCGGACACCGCCGCAAATGCGGTGCTCTTCGCGATTCCGAACCATATCTCCTTCCGCTAAGTTCCGTGGAACTCGAAGACGCTCAGGCAGAAAAACTCTTCCCGGACCCTCGGCGTCTTCGAAGGCCGCTTTGGGTTACCCGTCGAACACTCGCTTTGAAACGAGGGAACGATTATTGAAACGGTTCGGGTTCCGGAATAGGAACCAGTTCCTTCGCTCAAGGGCGTTATTTATCGAAATTCGAAAACGCCACATCGACGCGAAGATCTCTCCTTGAGCTTAGGATCGACTGACTCGCGAGCAACTACTACGTTCGCGAAACCCTTCTCACGTCAGTCCTCCAGAGACTCGCTGGGTATTTGCTACTACCAAGATCTGCACCGACGGAGGCTCCGAGGCGGCAAGCGCCAGACCCTTCTGCGCTCTCCGCCGCGCTCGATACTACTCGTTACGGCGTAATGACGGCATACGTTCCGCACGTCGCTATTGCCCACGTAACGGTAGTGTATAGGCAAAACGCTTCCGGCGCCATCCATTTTCAGGGCTGGTTGCTTCGGCAGGTGGTCGTTGCACACTCCTTAGCGGATTCCGACTTCCATGGCCGCCGTCCTGCTGTCATGAGCGACCAACGCTTTCATGGTGTCCCATAGGCGTTTTTAGGCGCGCTAACACTACGTTTGGTTCATCCCACAGCGCCAGTTCTAACGCAAAGGTGGCCCGCGGCACCGATCATCAGATCTCCGGCTTCATCGTTCGAGTAAGCCAGACTCCTGTTAAAGTTTGAGAATAGGTTGAAGAGTCGTTTCGGCCCCAATGCCTCTAATCATTCCCGCTTTACCGGATGAGACTGTTCGTCATCGACGCCAGCTATCCTGAAACTTCGGACGGAACCAGCTACTAGATGGTTCGATTAGTCTTTCGCCCTATGCAGTTCCGACGATCGATTTTGCGTCAGAATCGCTACGATTACTCCATCAGGGTTTCCCCTGACTTCGACTGACCAGGCATAGTTCACCATCGCCGGGTCCCAGCATCTCTGCTCCAGAGCGCCTACATTCACGGATTGGAAACGAGACGCCTCAGGAGTGCGAGGTCGATCAGAGACCGACGCTCCGCATCCTCCCTGAGCGCGCGACCCCAGTACGCCTTCACTTTTCGTTGCGCCTTTCAGTTTTAGCACAGCTCAATGACTCGCACATGCTGGAGCTCCTTGGTCCGTGTTTCCAAGACCACGGGTCCTGCAGGTGCTTTGAAACTGAATCATCGCCGACTGAGACGCGCACGGTCGAGACTGCGGCTGCGACAACAGACGCGCCGCACCGATGTCCGCACAACGGCAGGACCTCGATGACGCGACGTTATTCTTTGCGTCGGGCCGGACGCTTATGTAAGCAAAGTTGCGCGTGCGCGATTCGATGTCTTCTACCGTCCGACGGCCGGTCGATACCAAATCGCCGGTCAACCGTCCGCTTTGACACGGAACGGAATTGGGCTACCGGACAGCGCTTAGGCCGACGTCAGACGGGTCGCGATGCATTACTGAGAGAAGTGCACGCCGTCCGCGGACGTCGACGCCAGCCCGTGAAGACCGCGCTACCCGATTAAGGGACGGACTACATCAGGCGCGTGAGCGCGTACGCCGCGGAGTGACGATGAATCTCTCCGTTATTCGTTCATTCAAGTTTCGCGGGTTTGCCCTGAACGGTTTCACGTACTCGCCAGACTCTCTCTTTTAAAGTTCTTTCAACTTTCCCCTCACGGTACTTGTTCGCTATCGGTCTCGCGGTAATATTTAGCCTTAGATGGGTTACCACCCCTTAGGGCTGCACTCTCAAAGCAACCCGACTCTTAGGAGAGTCCCTCTCGCCGCCGCCCTCCGTCGCTACCCAATGGCACCCTCTGCGGAAAACGGCCCGTTCAAGACTGAACGGACCGCAGGAGTATCGACGACGAAAGCGGAACCTCCCGAACGCCACATCTCCGCGTTCGATACGACCGCGGATTCAGTGCTAAGGCTCTTTCACATTTACTCGCCGCTACTAAGGAAATCTGTTAAGTTTCTTTTCCTCCGCTTACTAATATGCTTAAATTCGGCGGGTGATCCTCCCTGATCTGAGATAACGGTAAAATCGAGGCGAGACACGATATCCGTCCAGCGCTACGACAACCGAACGACGCCTTGCGCCGTCGCCGCGGGGCTGACGCGACGGCGTCATAACGGTCGTAGAGGCATGCCTCTTCGGACGTCGAGTCCGCCTACTCATCGCGAGTGAGGATCAGAAGCGCGTAAGCGATACCGCACGAACGCACTCTCAGAGACGCCCTCTCTCCGTACTGTATTATATATACGAACATAAGCGACGACTGAGTCGTATATCGTCAAGCGTCGAACGCGCTCGCCAGCGTTCACGCCTAAACGTCTCCGTGGGCGAGTTAAACCCGCCGGGAACGAGACGGTACGTCACCGTATCGAAGATCGCGCGTACCCTCTATCGATTGTTACGTCGAAGAGTCGCGCGCGTCGATGGGTTTTGCCACTCGCGTAACGCTTTCAGCATGAAACGTCGCGCGTACGCGCGCCGCGCGTAACGCTCATTAACGATGTTATCGTTTATCTGCAATAATAATATGAAGCGGATGGCCGTGGTAGATACGCGATGCGCTGTTAGGCTAACATACCATCACATTACCGTCCAACGGAACCGTCAATTGTTCGAGAATACCGTCGCGCGAAACGAGCATGGAACGAACAGTGTGGTTAATATTTTTTAACAGCCGGCCCTCAGACAGGAGTGGTCTGGATATTTTCCACGGATGCAATGTGCGTTCGAAATGTCGATGTTCAAATGTGTCCTGCAGTTCACACTATGACGCGCAGTTAACTGCGTTCTTCATCGACCGCGAGCCAAGCCGATCCACCGTCAGGCGTCGTTTAAATAATGTTGTTGTCTTTACGGGTGCAGGAAGGATCGGGAGACACGGTTTTACCGCCGGTTTCCGCCCTGAAAGATCGTACTATCTTCAGGATCAGCGCCGCAGGCACGAGATCCCTCATCCATGCCTCGTGAGGAGGTTATCCTTCGCGCAATATTCGTTTATGTTTTCTTTTTTATTTCTTCATACAAAGAAAAAAGTATAAAAAACAAAACGAACGGAAAGAAAAAATCCAAAAGAACATGATATCATTAAGAAATGTATATGTGACCGTTGGTATTACGGTACTACGGACGTCAACGCGGTTACCATTTTACATGGCTCGCGTTAACGCCGTGAACATTCTAAGCCGCTGGATTTCGCTTTTGTATAGCGCGCGCACTCTTTTTACGGACCGAAACTCGATGGCGGATTCTTACCATTAATCAACGTTCCGTTTGGCAGTTATTGTCCCAGTGGGCGCTCATCCGACCGTCGGAGCGCCGCGCGTCAAACCGACGGCGCGCGATTTCCAGCACGCGACACATACGTCGCGGCGCACTAACTGACTCCTTGCGTCACTATCATCGAACTACACCGTACACGATTAGCTGGAGTCGGTGTCTGGAGTGTTTTCGTCGACGATGTTTACGTAACGTTAGAACGCACGCGTATATGTGCATTGCCAATGCCCTTGCTTTCACGGAACGACGGCGGCGGCGGTTATCGTCGCAATTGTTTAAACTTTCGTTTATTCCGGATTATTTATATTGTAAATATAATAAATATACGTACGAACGGCGTTCGCGCATATTTATATTACCGTTAATGATCCTTCCGCAGGTTCCCCTACGGAAACCTTGTTACGACTTTACTTCCTCTAAATGATCAAGTTTGGTCAACTTCCAGCAACGCCGACGGCCGTGAAGCCACCGATGTCGGTCGAGACCTCACTAAATCCATTCAATCGGTAGTAGCGACGGGCGGTACAAAGGAGCAGGGACGTAATCAACGCGAGCTTATGACTCGCGCTTACCTAGGAATTCCTCGTTTATGGGGGATAATTGCAAACCCCAAATCCCCAGCGAAGGAGTTTCAACGGAGTTGCCAGGCCTCTAGGCCAGGAGAACAATGCTGATTCCTTCAGTGTAGCGCGTGCGGCCAGACATCTAAGGGGCATCACAGACCTGTTATTGCTCAATCTCGATGCGGCTCGAAGCCGCCGGTCCTAAGAAAATTTTAATACGTCGCCAGTGAGTTGCGTGACCGAAGAAGCCACGCACGCACCTAAATGACGACGCCTATTTAACAGGCTAGAGAGTCTCGTTCGTTACCGGAATTAACCAGACAAATCGCTCCACCAACTAAGGAACGGCCATGCACCACCCACCGAATCAGAAAAGGCTGTTAATCTGTCAATCCTTCCGGTGTCGGGCCTGAGTAGAGATTTCCGTGTTGAGTCCATTAAGCCGCAGGCTCCACTCCTGGTGGTGCCCTTCCGTCAATTCCTTTAGTTTCAGCTTTGCGACCATACTCCCCGGGTCCAAAATCTTTGGTTTCAGGAAGCTGCCCGCCGAGCCATCGTAGTAACGTCGGCGGATCGCTAGATATTTATTTACGGTTAAACTAGGGCGGTATCTAATCGCCTTCAGACCTCTAACTTTCGTTCTGGCAGTTGATGAAGAAACACCTTTGGCAAATGCTTTCGCTGATGTTCGTCTTTACGCGACTTGATCCAGAATTTCACCTCTAACGTCGCAATACCGATTTTCAGTTATCTAGTAATCATTGCCTCGGGTTCTGAAAACCAACAAAATAGAGACCGAGATCATATTCTATTATTCCATGCGCAGGAAATATTCAAGCAGCATTTGAGCCCGCTTTAGAGCACTCTAATTTGTTCAAATAAAATTGTCGGCCATCTCGACGCCTCAACGAAAAGAGCACCGCGATGGGATTTGATATTGAACCGTCGTTTACCAGGCGGCTCACCGGCGATATGCTCCGCAGACATTGTCAGTATCACCGCGGATGCGGTGCACCGACAACGCGGCGCACAAATGCAACTACGAGCTTTTAACCGCAACAATTTTGGTATACACGCTATTGGAGCTGGAGTTACCGCGGCTGCTGGCGCAGACTTGCCCACTCGAACGTTTATCGTTAAAATATTTAAAAAGTGTACTCGTCCGATTACGAGGCCTCGTAAGGTCCCGTATCGTTATTTTTCGTCACTACCTCCCCGTGCCGGGAGTGGGTAATTGCGCGCCTGCTGCCTTCCATGGATGTGGTAGCCGTTTCTCAGGCTCTCCCTCTCCGGAATCGAACCTGATTCCCGTTACCCGTGACATGGTAGTCACCAGAAACTACCATCGAAAGTTGATACAAGGCAGACATTTGAAAGATGCGTCGCCGGTGCAGGACCGTGCGATCGGCAAAGTTATCCAGATTCATCAAAATTAACGACTTCGGACGCGGGCCCTCCGTCGATTGGTTTTTGATCTAATAAAGCACTCATCCATCACTGGTCAGAGTTCTGTTGCATGTATTAGCTCTAGAATTACCACAGTTATCCAGAAGTAACCGAGGTAAGATCTAAGGAACCAAAACTGATATATTGAAGACCATTCGCGGTATCGCCTTAATACGGCTTACTGAGACATGCATGGCTTAATCTTTGAGACAAACATATAACTACTGGCAGGATCAACCAGGGGGCTGACAAAGACGTGCGCTTCGAACGTACACGCATCAACGAGCGCGCGTACAACCACCACCAAGTGCGAAACTAGGTTGTGTGGCGTTGCCATCGCGTCAAGCGCGCGTGAACGAGGCGACCCGTCTCACACAGCGCGAGACACGATGCTAACGCGATGCGCGAGAGCGTAATAAAACGCTCAGACGCACCGGTGACGTATATTACATGAATACGTATTCGGTCTGTTCGGTAGAGAATGGATATCTCACCACTCGCTACGCGTTCTTCCAGACTTACTGTGGACGGAGCGTTCGCGTCCGATTCATGGGAACGTTCGACAAGCGAGACTTTGTTTAAAATGCTTCACTTTATTACAGCACGTTTAACACAAACGTTTTCTTGGGTCGTGATAGCCCGGTGTTGAAGATCATATCCGTGAACGAAGATTCAAATCATAGTTACGTATCGACGCGCCCTTTATGGTGAGCGCGCGCCCTCGGCAACGTGCGTGATTTAGCGATACTTTAACGACGTGGCGAAGACAAAGCTCTCGCACGCCAGAAAAGCAATACGCGTTAATTAAACGGACTTCATTGAACGTCTGATACATTGTATAACGGAGACGATCGCCCGACACAGTTTAATATTTCGACGACGTACCGCTCGGCGCTTCGTATATATAATAACCGTAATACGACTTCTGCAGGTAATGTATCCGCGTAACATCTTTGTCTCGTGTCAGAGAACACGCCGAAATTGATTTATATTAGGTGGTTGTTACCGTAATTTTTTACGGTGAATAATGTCCCGAACTTGACTGGGGTTGTTATTATTGTGTGTTTTTTTTTTGTTTTTTACGAAATTTTATGTATTTTGAACAAGCAAAAACCATGAAATAAAATAAAAGGAGCAATCAATATCTAATATTATATTCATAAACCAATTAATTAAATAAAATAAATATGACGCGTGTTCGCGTATTATCGAAACATTTGAAAATTATTACAGAGTCCACATCGGTACGTGCGTTCCGCGTATCGGATTGAAATTTAATTTTACAAGTTCGCGCCATCATTCACCGGTGTACGCGTACAGATATCTCAATACTGCACATCATTGTAATGTTTGTTCGTTCGTTCGAATTTGAACTATTTCCTGTTCGTGTCCGCGAAATGGACACGCGTGTTCGCAATATCAGAAAACATTTGAAAATTTTTTACAAGTCCACATCGGTGTAATATTGAAAAAATAATATACAAGTCCACATATGGATTGTTTGACCTATTGATATATTATAATTTTATAACATTCAAAGTGGCGAACAGGCGCACGCATTGATCGATTTGACTGACCCACATGGTACAGATCGTTCGTCGTCACCAATAATAAAGAGTCACTCGGATATATAGATTCGATAAGCAGCATGATGCTGGTATTCAGTGAGATGCGTGGTCGTTCTGTAGCCAGAAACACAAAGTGCAGTATAATTGTAACACGGAATAAATATATAAATAAATGGCGCGTGTTCGCGTATCAAGTATTGAAAATTTTTACAAGTCCACATCGGTGTGTAATATTGAAAAAATATATATCACAAGAATCCATATAGTTCATTTGACCTATTGATATATTAACATTTTATAACATTCAGAGTGGCGAACGAGCGCACAGTTCACCTGACGGTAAATGATTGATTGATTTGATGTCCCCATAGTGTGCAGATGCGTTCGTCGTCACCAATAATAAGAGTCCTCCGGATATATAGACTCGATAATCAGCATCATGCTGGTATTCTGTGAGATGCGTGGTCGTTCTGGGCAGCCGGAAACACAAAGTGCATATATAATTCTAACGAATAAATAATATAAATAAATATGACGCGTGTTCGCGTATCAGAAACATTGAATTTTTACAAGTCCACATCGGTACGTGCGTTCGCGTATCGGTGTCTCAATATTGAAAAAATATATATCACAAGTGTACAATTATGTACATTCAACAAGCCGCCAATACATGGTGTCGACATTGCACACTGTGCGTGTGATGGTCTCTAGGATGAAATAATTTCAATGTTCGTCGAATATATTATCATTTTATAACATTCAGAGTGGCGAACGAGCGCGCATTGATCGTTGATGTCCCATAGTGCAGATGCGTTCGTCGTCGCAATAATAAAGTCCTCGGATATATGAATGATAATTGGCATCATGCTGGTATTCTGTGAATGCGTGAAGGATCGTTCTGTAGCCGGAAACACAAAGTGCATATACTAATTCTAACGAATAAATAATATAAATAAATATGACGCGTGTTCGCGTGTATCAGAACATTGAAAAGAATTTTTACAAAAGTCCACATCGGTACGTGCGTTCGCGTATCGGTGTATAATAATGAAAAATATATCACAAGTCCGCCCTTAGTTAATTTGACCTATTGATATATTATCATTTTATAACATTCAGAGTGGCGAACGAGCGCGCATTGATCGATTTGACGGCCCATAGTGCAGATGCGTTCGTCGTCACCAATAATAATAGTCCTCCGGATATATGGAGTTCGATAAGCAGCATTATGCCGGTATTCTGTGAGATGCGTGGTCGTTCTGTAGCCGGAAACATAAAAGATGCATATACTAATTCTAACGAATAAATAACATAAATAAATATGACGCGTGTTCGCGTATCAGAAACACCCATTTGAAAATTTTTACAAGTCCACATCGGTACGTGCGTTCGCGTATCGGATTGAAGTTTAATTTTTACAAGTCCATATCGATACCGGTGTACGCGTACAGTTATCTATTACTGGACATCATTGTAATGTTTTCTTCTTTCGTTCATTTGAACTATTTCAAATGTGTCCTTAAATGGACACGCGTGTTCGCGTATCGAAACATTTGAAAATTTTTACAAGTCCACATCGGTACGTGCGTTCTCGTATCGATTCAACTATAAAATATGATATCGAACAAACGATATCTCCGATCGTTCAACAACACGATACGGAGCGAATACGAATATACTATATATATATATATATATATATATATATATATCACATATATCGTCCGCTATATATAACATCGTCCTCAGACGAATCACCTGGCGTAGGGCTGAGTCTCAACAGATCGCAGCACGACGCTGCTCTACCGAGCACAACACCCGCCAGGAACGTAAGTCGTCTACAGACTATTCCGAGCTCCGACATCAGACTGAGGTTAATTCGAAACCACGGTGCCGTGGTGCGTTTAAAACCGATAGCACCGCTCACCGAGATCAAATGGGCCTCGACGTCGCACCGCACGGTGCAGCGCGATGAAGTAAAGATCACATTGTTTAGAGCCTCCCGACTCTCAGGCTCCACAGTGAGCATATCCTTGCCGGATTCGACTGGGCTGGCTTCGTATAGAGGCGTTCAGGCATAATCCGCGGATGGTAGCTTCGCACCACCGGCCCATCGGCCGAGTGCATGAACCAAATGTCGAAACTGCGGTTCCTCTCGTACTGAGCAGTATTACTATCGCAACGACTAGCCATCAGTAGGGTAAACTAACCTGTCACGACGATTAAGCAGCCGTTTCCCTTTTGATGGTGAACAATCCAACGCTTGGCGAATTTTGCTTCGCAATGATAGGAAGAAACCGACATCGAAGGATCAAAAGCTTAACGTCGCTATGAACGCTTAGCCGCCACAAGCCAGTTATCCTGTGGTAACTTTCTGGCACTCACTAAAACAACATATAAGGATTGATGACGCTTTCTCAGTCCTATGCGTACTGAACATCTGGATCAAACCAGCTTTTGCCCTTTTGCTTCCACGCGAGTTTCTGTCACTCATGAAGGCAATATAGGACACCTGCGTTATTCTTTGACAGATGTGTACGCCAGATTATTCCCCACTTACAAGCGAAGTGTCCACTCCGGAACCGGGTCACGCGGGAGTTATTACGGCGACAGGCGTTTACCGCCACGCCGCCATCACACGCTTGGACGAAACACCATTGCCCGCCAGTAAAATCCGGCGCGACCGCGCACCGCTTTATAACCAGTAAGTAATGAAACAATGAAAGTAGTGGTTTTCAGCGACGACCGCGCGAACGATCTCCCTTATGCTACACCTCATGTCTCCTTACAATGCCAGACTAGAGTCAAGCTCAACAGGGTCTTCTTTCCCCGCTGGTTACCAAGCCCGTTCCCTTTGGCTGTGGTTCCTTTAGATAGTAGATAGGGACAGTGGGAATCTCGTTAATCCATTCATGCGCGTCACTAATTAGATGACCAGAGCATTTGGCTACCTTAAAGAGAGTCATAGTTACCCGCCGTTTACCCGCGCTTGCGATTTCTTTCACGTTGACATTCAGGACACTGGGCAGAAATCACATTGCGTCAACACCCGCGAGGGCCATCGCAATGCTTTGTTTTAATTAGACAGTCGGATTCCCTTGTCCGTGCACCAGTTCTGAGCTGACCGTTGAACGGCGGTCGTACAGGCGACGCGCCTATCGCGCAAGAAACGAAACAGACGCGACCTTACGGCTAGGAAGATCCGCGGAAGGCCGGAACATGATTCAGTTCAACCCGCACGCCCCGAGGAGACGCACGAGCATCGATGAATTACGGCACCGGCCGCATCCGCTTCCCGTCCAAACCCGACGCCCCGGTCCTCAGAGCCAATCCTTATTCCGAAGTTTGGATCAATTTGCCGACTTCCCTTACCTACATTCTATCGAGCTAAAGGGCTCTTCACCTTGGGGGCCTGCTGCGGGATATAGGGTACGAACCGGCGCGACATCTCCGACACATCCCTCACCTGAATTTTCAAGGTCCGCAGAGTATCCGGACACCGCCGCCGTGCAGTTATATTCGCGTTCGAACCATATCTCCCTTCTATAGAGTTGGCATGGAACTCGAACGCGCCGAACTGAAAAACTCTTCGGACCCCTCGGCGGCGTCTTCAGGCCACTTTGGGTTACCCGTCGAACACTCGCTTTAACGAGGGAACGGTTATTGAAACGGTTCCGCTGCCGGGTTCCGGAATAGGAACCGGATTCGCTCAAGGGCGTTGTTGAAAATTCGAAAAAACACGCACATCGACATAAGATCTCTCCTTGAGCTTAGGATCGACTGACTCGCGAGCAACTACTATTTCACGCGAAACCGCTACTACGTCAGTCCTCAGAGGCCTCGCTGGAGTATTTGCTACTACCACCAAGATCACCGACAGGCTCCAGGCGGAGCTCGCGCCGAACCCTTCTGCGCTCTCTCCGCCGCGCTCGTCCTACTCGTTACGGCGTAATGACGCATACGTTCCGCCGTCGCTATTGCCGTAACCGTCGTGTATAGGCAAAACGCTTCAGCGCCATCCATTTTCAGGGCTGGTTGCTTCGGCAGGTCGTTGCACACTCCTTAGCGGATTCCGACTTCCATGGCCACCGTCCTGCTGTCATGAGCGACCAACGCCTTTCATGATCCCATAGCG
Organism: Teinopalpus imperialis; assembly: GCA_029286865.1. Lineage (NCBI taxonomy): Eukaryota > Metazoa > Arthropoda > Insecta > Lepidoptera > Papilionidae > Teinopalpus > Teinopalpus imperialis. The sequence continues at coordinate 19,760 of JAGSMU010000420.1, forward strand.
TTTTTAGGCATATGCCGTTTGGTTCATCCCACAGCGCCAGTTCTGCGCAAAATTATTGCAGCGCAGTGTCGATCAGGCTTTATCGTTCGAGTAAGCCGGAGCTCTCCTGACCCCAAAAGTTTGAAATAGGTTGAGGTCGTTTCGGCCCCAATGCCTCATTCATTCGCTTTGCGGATGAGACTGTTCGTCATCGACGCCAGCTATCCTGAGGAAACTTCGGACGGAACCAGCTACTAGATGGTTCGATTAGTCTTCGCTATACCCAGTTCCGACGAATCGATTTGCGTCGGAAGTCGCTACGGTCCTCCATCAGGGTTTCCCCTGACTTCGACCCTGACCAGGCATAGTTCACCATCTTTCGAGATTCCCAGCATCTCTGCTCGAGCGCGCCTACATTCACGGATTGGAAACGAGACGCCTCGGGAGTGCGAAGGTCGATCGAGACCGACGCTCCATCCTCCCTGAGCGCGCGACTAGCGCGCGCCTTCCTCGTTGCACCTTTCGGTTTTAACACAACTCAATGACTCGCACACATGCTAGACTCCTTGGTCCGTGTTTCCAAGACCCAGGTCCTGCGAAATTGCCCAGAAACTGAATCATCGCCGACTGAGACGCACGGTTCCGAAGGACTGCACGGCTGCGACAACGAACGCGCCGCACCGATAATCCGCACAACGGCAGGACCTGTTGGCAGCAATTGCCGGAGGCCGAGACGCGCTTACGCTGCTTAAGTTGCGCGTGCGCGATTCGTGTCTTCTACCGTCCGACGGCCGGTCGGCTACCGTCGCGGTCCAACCGTCCGCTTTTGACACGGAACCTTGAATTGGGCTACCGGGCGGCGCTTGAAGGCCGACGTCAGGCAGATTCGCGATGCATACTGAGAGAAGTGCACGCCGTCCGCGGACGTCGACGCGCGCCAGCCCGTGAAGACCGCTACCCGATTAAGGGACGGACTACATCAAGAGCGTGAGCGCGTACGCCGCGCGGTGACGATGGTCTCTCCGTTCGTTCATTCGGTTTCGCAGGTTTACCCGGAACGGTTTCACGTACTCTTGAACTCTCTCTTCAAAGTTCTTTTCAACTTTCCCTCCGGTACTTGTTCGCTATCGGTCTCGCCGATATTTAGCCAGGTATGGGTTTACACGCACTTAGAGGACTGCCTCTCAAGCAACCCGACTCTTAGGAGAGTCCCTCTCGCCGCCGCCCTCCGTCGCTACGGGCTGGCACCCTCTGCGGGAAAACGGCCCCGTTCAAGACGAACTTGGACAAATTATGTGGCGACGAGAAAGCGGAACCTCCCGAACACCACATCTCCCGCGTTCAATACGACCGCGGGATTCGAATCTGGGCTCTTTCTACGCTCGCCGCTACTAAGGAAATCCTTGTTGATTTCTTTCCTCCGCTTGCAATGCTTAAATTCGGCGGGTGATCCTCCTGATCTGGGGCCAACGATAAAAATCAGGAAAGACACGGTATCCGTCAGCGCTACGACGACCGAACGACGCCGCCGTCGCCGCGGGGGCTGACGACATCATAACGTTGGTAGAGAGCCTCTTCGGACGTCAGGACGTTACGCCTACTCATCGCAGTGGATCGAAGCGCGTAAGCGATACACACAGACGCACTCTCAGACCCTCTCTCTCCGTACTGTATTATATACGAACATAAACGACGACTAGTCGTATATCGTCAACGTCGAACGCGCTCGCAACGTTCACGCCTAAACGTCTCCGTGGGCGGTTAAACCCGCCGGGAACGAGACGGTGTCACCGTATCGAATCGCGCATGCCCTCTATCGATTGTTACGTCGAAGAGTCGCGCGCGTCGATGGGACGCCGCTCGCGTAACATCAGCATGAAACGTCGCGTACGCGCGTGCGCTCCGACCAACGACAGTCGTGATATCGTTTATCGTATACAAAATATTTAAACGGACCGTGGTAGATGCGCGATGCGCTGTTAGGCTAACATACCATCATTGCCGTCCAACGGAACCGTCAATTGTTCGAGAGATGGCACCGTCAGCGCGAGCAACATAAGACGAACAGTGTGGTTAATATTTTTTAACAGCCGGCCCTCCAGACAGGGAGTGGTCCTGGATATTTTCCACGGACCGCAATGTGCGTTCGAAATGTCGATGTTCAAATGTGTCCTGCAGTTCACACTATGACGCGCAGTTAACTGCGTTCTTCATCGACCCGCGAGCCAAGTGATCCACCGTCAGGGTATCGTTTAAATAATGTTGTTGTCTTTACACGGGTACGGAAGGATCGGGAGACGCGGTTTTTACCCGCCGGTTTTCCGCCTGAAAGGTCATTTCATCTTCGGATCAACCGCGCCGCGAACACAGAGATCTATCCATGCCTCGTGAGAGAGACATCTTCGTAATATTCGTTTTGCTGTTTTGCTTTGTTTCTTCGCAAAGAAAAAAGTATAAAAAACAAAACGAACGGAAAGAAAAATCCAAAAGAACATGATATCATTAGAAATGTATATGTGACCGTTGGTGATACGGTACTACGGACGTCAACGCGTTCATTTTACATGGCTCGATTAACGTGAACATTCTAACCGCTGGATTTCGCTTTTTGTATGGCGCGCGCACTCTTTACGGACCGAGCTCGATTAAGCGGATTCTTACCATGTCAACGTTCCGTTTTACGGTGTGTCCCAGTGGGCGCTCGCTTCGACCGTCCGGAGCGCCGCGCGTCAAACCGACGGCGCGCGATTTGTACGCGACACATACGTCGCGGCGCACTAACGACTCCTTGCCGTCACTATCGTCGAACTACACCGTACACGATTAGCTGGGTCGGTGTTGCAGGTGTTTCGTCGACGATGTTTGTAACGTTAGAACGCACGCACGTATATGTGCGCGTACCAATCGCTGCCACTCACGGAGAACGACAGCGGCGGCGGCGGATATCGTCATAATTGTTTAAACTTTCGTTTATTCGGATTATTTATATTGTAAATATAATATATATACGTACGAACAGCGTTCGCGCATATTTATATTACGTTAATGATCCTTCCGCAGGTTCCCCTACGAAACCTTGTTACGACTTTTACTTCCTCTAAATGATCAAGTTGGTCAACCAGCAACGCCGACGGCCATTGAAGCCACCGCGTGTCGGTCGAAGACCTCACCTAAATCATTCAATCGGTAGTAGCGACGGTGTGTACAAAGGGCAGGGGACGTAATCAACGCGAGCTTATGATAGCTTACTAGAATTCACTCGTTTATGGGGGATTGCAAACCCAATCCCCAGCGAAGGAACAGCAGGTTGCCAGGCCTCTAGGCCAGGAGAACATGCTGATTCCTTCAGTGTAGCGCGCGTGCAGGCCAGGACATCTAAAGGGCATCACAGACCTGTTATTGCTCAATCTCGTGCGGCTCGAAGCCGCCGGTCCCTCTAAGAAGAATTTTAATACGTCGCCAGTGAGTTGCGTGACCGAAGCCACGCACACCCTAAATGACGCGACGCCTATTTAGCACAGGCTAGAGTCGTTCGTTACCGGAATTAATGAACCAAATCGCTCCACCAGCTTTAAGAACGACCATGCACCACCACCCACCGAATCAAGAAGAGCTGTTAATCTGTCAATCCCCTTCCGGTGTCAGGCCTGGTGAATTTCCCGTGTTGAGTCAAATTAAGCCGCAGGCTCCACTCCTAATTGGTGCCCTTCAAATCAATTCTTTAAGTTTCAGCTTTGCAACCATACTCCCCGGAGTCCAAAATCTTTGGTTTCGACTGCCCGCCGAGCCATCGTAAGTAACGTCGGCGGATCGCTGAACGTGACATATTTACGGTTAAGAACTGGGGCGGTATCCTGTCGCCTTCGAACCTCAACTTTCGTTCTTGATTGATGGCTTTGCTTTGGCAAATGCTTTCATGTTCGTCTTGCGACGATCCAAGAATTTCACCTCTAACGTCACCAGCTTCGTACCCCAGTTATCCCTGCTAATCATTACCTCGGGTTCTGAAAACCAACAAAAATAGAACCGAGATCATATTCTATTATTCCATGCACGAAATATTCAAGAAGCAGCATTTTGAGCCCGCTTTGAACTCTAATTTGTTCAAAGTAAAATTGTCGGCCATCTCGACACTCAACGAAGAGCACCGCGACCGGTTTTGATATTGAACCGTCGTTTTACCGACGGCTCACCGTGATATGCTCCGCAGACGCGTGTCATCACCCATGGATGCCGTGCACCAAACTGTATGACGCAAATGCAGCTACGACTTTTAACCGCAGCAATTTTTGGTATACGCTATTGGGCTACGGAGTTACCGCGGCTGCTGGCGCAGACTTGCCACTCAATTGTTCCTCGTTAAGTATTTAAAGGGTGTACTCATTCCGATTACGAGGCCTCCGTAAGAGTCCCGTATCGTTATTTTCGTCACTACCTGCTCCCGTGCCGGGAGTGGGTAATTGCGCGCCTGCTGCCTTCAGCGGATGTGGTAGCCGTTTCTGGAACCACATCGCCAGATCAGACCTGATTACTACGTGACCAAACCAAACCCTGGCGTGAGTCGCAGAAACTACCATCGAAAGTTGATAAGGCAGACATTTGAAAGATGCGTCGCCGGTGCAGGACCGTGCCGATCGGCAAAGTTATCAGATTCATCAAAATTAACGACTGGTGCGGGGCCCGCTATCGTCGATTGGTTTTGATCTAATAAAACTTACTCATCCATGCTGGTCAGAGTTCACGGTTGCGTAGCCATTAGCTCTAGAATTACACAGTTATCAAGTAACCGAGGTAAGATCTGAAGTCGAAGCGTTCGCCAGGCCATTCGCGGTATCACAGCCTTAATACGGCTTGCACTGAGACATGCATGGCTTAATCTTTGAACAAGCATATAACTACTGGCAGGATCAACCAGGGGCTGACAAAGACGGTGCGCTTCGAACGTACACGCATCAACGAGCGCGCGTACAGCCTACCACCAAATTGATGCGAAACTAGGTGTGTGGCGTTGCCTTTCGCGTCAAGCGCGTGAACAGGGCGACCGTCTCACACAGCGCGAGACACGTCGTGCAACGCGATGCGCAGGCGTAATAAAGCAACTCAGACGCACCGGTGACGGTATATTACATGAATAAACTGTTCGGACCTGTTCACGGTAGAGAATGGATATCTCACCACTCTTCAGCGTTCTTTGAGCTTACTGTGAACGGAGCATTCGCGTCCGATTCGTAGAACGTTCGACAGCGAGACTTTGTTTAAATACTTCACTTTATTACAACACGTTTAACACAAACGTTTTCTTGGAGTCGTGATAGCCCGGTGTTAGAGATCATATCCGTGAACGAATTCAAATCATAAGTTACCGTCCCTCAGGCGCGCGCCCTTTATGGTGAGGCGCGCGCCCTCGGCGACGTGCGTGATTTAGCGATACTTTAACGACGTGGCGAAGACAAAGCTCGCACGCCGAAAGCAATACGCGTTAATTAAACGGACGCTATTGAACGTCTGACCGTGTATAATAACGGAGACGTCGCCCGACACAGTTAATATTTCGACGACATGCACCGCTCGGCGCTTCGTCAATATATGTATGTACGACTGCAGGTATGTGTATCGCGTAACATCTTTGTCGTGTCGAAACACGCCGAAGTGATTTATATTAGGTGGTTGTTATATATTTTGTAGATAATGTCCCCGGAACTTGACTGAGGGTTGTGTGTGTGTGTTTTTTTTGTTTTGTTTATGTATTTTGAACAAGCAAAAACCATGAAATAAAGAATAAAGGAATAATCAATATCTAATATTATATTCATAAACCAATTAATTAAATAAATAAATATGACGCGTGTTCGCGTATCAGGCTGTTGAAAATTATTACAAGTCCACATCGGTACGTGCGTTCGGCGTATCGGATTAATTTAATTTTTACAAGTTCATATCGATACCGGTGTACGCGTACAGATATTACTGCACATCATTGTAATGTTTTGCATTCGTTCGTTCATTTGAACTATTTCCTGTTTCGTGTCCTTAAATGGACACGCGTGTTCGCAATATCGAAACATTTGAAAATTTTACAAGTCACATCGGTGTGTAATATTGAAAAATATATATCACCAGAATCCATATAGTTAATTTGACCTATTGATATATTATAATTTTACCAACATTGAAGTGGCGAACAGGCGCATTGATCGATTTGACGGCCCATAGTGCAGATGCGTTCGTCGTCATAATAATAAGAGTCACTCGGATATATAGATTCGATAAGCAGCATGATGCTGTATTCAGTGAGATGCATTAGTCGTTCTGTAGCCGAAACACAAAGTGCGAGTATAATTGTAACACGAATAAATAGCATAAATAAATATGACGCGTGTTCGCGTATCAACGGCTGTTGAAAATTTTACAAGTCCACATCGGTGTATGTATTGAAAAAATATATCACAAGATCCATATAGTTCATTTGACCTATTGATATATTAACATTTTATAACATTCAGAGTGGCGAACAGGCGCACACAGTTCACCTGACGGTAAATGATTGATTGATTTGATGTCCCATGAATTACGTTCGTCGTCACCAATAATAAGAGTCCTCCGGATATATAGACTCGATAATCCAGCATCATGCTGAAAGGTATTCTGTAGCCGAGATGCGTGGTCGTTCTGTAGCCGGAAACACAAAGTGCATATACTAATTCTAACGAATAAATAATATAAATAAATATGACGCGTGTTCACCGTATCAGAAGCTTGTTGAAAATTTTTACAGAGTCCACATCGGTACGATGCGTTCGCGTATCGGTGTATAATATTGAAAAATATATATCACAAGTGTACAATTATGTACATTTCAACAAGCCCATAATACATGAGTGTCGACGTGCACACTGTGCGTGTGATGGTCTATCTAGGATGAAGCCGTTTCAATGTTCGTCAGATATATTATCATTTTGCCATTCAGAGTGGCGAACGAGCGCACGCATTGATCGATTTGATGTCCCATAGTGCAGATGCGTTCGTCGTCACCAATAATAAGAGTCCTCCGGATATATAGACTCGATAATCAGCATGTGCTGGTATTCTGTGAGATCGTGTGGTCGTTCTGTAGCCGGAAACACAAAGGTCTATACTAAATTCAACGAATAAATAATATAAATAAATATGACGCGTGTTCGCGTATCAGAAACATTGAAAATTTTACAAGTCCCACATCCGGTACGTGCGTTCGCGTATCGGTGTATAATATTGAAAAATATATATCCTGAAGTCCATATAGTTAATTTGACCTATTGATATATTATCATTTTATAACATTCAGAGTGGCGAACGAGCGCACGCATTGATCGATTTGACGGCCCATAGTGCAGATGCGTTCGTCGTCATAATAATAATAGTCCTCCGGATATATAGATTCGATAAGCAGCATTATGCTGGTATTCTGTGAGATGCGTGGTCGTTCTGTAGCGGAAACATAAAAGTGCATATACTAATTCTAACGAATAAATAACATAAATAAATATGACGCGTGTTCGCGTATCGAAACATTGAAAATTTTTACAAGTCCACCATCGGTACGTGCGTTCGCGTATCGGATTGAAGTTTAATTTTTACAAGTCCATATCGATACCGGTGTACGCGTACAGTTATCTATTACTGGACATCATTGTAATGTTTTCTTCTTTCGTTCATTTGAACTATTTCAAATGTGTCCTTAAATGGACACGCGTGTTCGCGTATCAAGAACATTTGAAAATTTTTACAAGTCCACATCGGTACGTGCGTTCTCGTATCGATTCAACTATAAAATATGATATCGAACAAACGATATCTCCGATCGTTCAACAACACGATACGGAGCGAATACGAATATACTATATATATATATATATATATATATATATATATATATCACATATATCGTCCGCTATATATAACATCGTCCTCAGACGAATCACCTGGCGTAGGGCTGAGTCTCAACAGATCGCAGCACGACGCTGCTCTACCGAGCACAACACCCGCCAGGAACGTAAGTCGTCTACAGATATTCCGAGCTCCGACATCAGACTGAGGTTAATTCCGAAACCACGGTGCCGTGGTGCACGTTTTAAAACCGATAGCACCGCTCACCGAGATCAAATGGGCCTCGACGTCGCACCGCACGAGTGCAGCGCGACTAGTAAAGTCATTGTTTAGAGCCTCCGACTCTCCGGGCTCCACAATGAGCATATCCTTGCCGGATTCGACTAGGCTGGCTTCGGCCTTAGAGGCGTTCAGGCATAATCCGCGGATGGTAGCTTCGCACCACCGGCCGCTCGGCCGAGTGCATGAACCAAATGTCGAAACTGCGGTTCCTCTCGTACTGAGCAGTATTACTATCGCAACGACTAGCCATCAGTAGAATTAAACTAACCTGTCTCACGACGGTCTAAACCCAGCTCACGTTCCCTTTTGATGGGTGAACAATCCAACGGCAATTTTAGCCTTCACCAATGATAGGAAGAGCCGACATCAAAGGATCAAAAGCAACGTCGCTTCAGTTGCATTGCTTCTTGGCCACCTGTACCCGGCTTGTGGATGCTGGCACATCGTCCACTATTAGAGGCCTCAGTGCTTGGCCACCGGAAACAACTCCGCTACCGGAGGTGGGGAGGAGCCTCGTCGTTTTTCGTCTTCCGCGAGTGCAGCGGGACCGTCTGCACCGACTGCGGCAGCGGTTGTAGTTTACTCGCGGAAGGTTTCCCGGCCCGCACTCTAAGGAGCCGGGTTGCCCTCTCCGGAAAGATCTTTGCCTCGAGGCAGCCAATCTCTTACTCTACAAGCGCTCCCCAAGCGCTCATGTACCTACGTTGCTTGTCCTCAGGCGCTAGGGGCCGCTGAAGGAGGCATGGCTGCCTGAGGTTCCCCTCTTTATCCGAGCACCGAGCTCCTCCAGCCTCCCCACCTTCGTCGAGAGCTCGGCCAATTGCGAGCGAAGCTCGGCATTCTCCCACTCGAGCCTCTCGACGTTGGGTGGCTAAGGCCACCCTCCGTGCCAGTTCGATGTGGCCGCCTCCACAAATCGGGTCATTCGTAGGCTGTGGGCGATGACCCTTGAGGTTGCCCGATTTGTCGGCAACCTTGTCCACCACTTTCCAGCAGACTGACCGGATGAAGGCATCAGGTCCGTGGTCGGCAGCCTCCATCTTCTTGGCCAC
>JAGSMU010000421.1:0-28988 GCA_029286865.1 Teinopalpus imperialis
CTGTACCCGGCTTGTGGATGCTGGCACATCGTCCACTATTAGAGGCCTCAGTGCTTGGCCACCGGAAACAACTCCGCTACCGGAGGTGGGGAGGAGCCTCGTCGTTTTTCGTCTTCCGCGAGTGCAGCGGGACCGTCTGCACCGACTGCGGCAGCGGTTGTAGTTTACTCGCGGAAGGTTTCCCGGCCCGCACTCTAAGGAGCCGGGTTGCCCTCTCCGGAAAGATCTTTGCCTCGAGGCAGCCAATCTCTTACTCTACAAGCGCTCCCCAAGCGCTCATGTACCTACGTTGCTTGTCCTCAGGCGCTAGGGGCCGCTGAAGGAGGCATGGCTGCCTGAGGTTCCCCTCTTTATCCGAGCACCGAGCTCCTCCAGCCTCCCCACCTTCGTCGAGAGCTCGGCCAATTGCGAGCGAAGCTCGGCATTCTCCCACTCGAGCCTCTCGACGTTGGGTGGCTAAGGCCACCCTCCGTGCCAGTTCGATGTGGCCGCCTCCACAAATCGGGTCATTCGTAGGCTGTGGGCGATGACCCTTGAGGTTGCCCGATTTGTCGGCAACCTTGTCCACCACTTTCCAGCAGACTGACCGGATGAAGGCATCAGGTCCGTGGTCGGCAGCCTCCATCTCCCGCTCCAGATCTGCGGGTTTTGGAAGCCAGCCTTAATATCGAAATCCAAGCTCTGGGCCACCGTCGGATCCAGATGCCATCCATCTCGTCGACCACCTCCGTGTCCGTGCAGAGACTGCGACTGCCTGGAATTTGTCGGCCACGACGGTGCCAGGCTTGGCTCTCCTCTTCCTGCTTGTCCTTGCGGACACCTCTGATGTGCGGATCTAGGTGAGCATCCGATCTTCCGCCGTCACTCACCGCCCAAACTCGCAGGCGTGCCGGGCGCGCAAAGCGTCCACGCCTGTCCGTGCAGGAACTACTGGTCCCGCAGATAATGCTCTTCCCTCTGGCTCTGGTCCCTAGGTGTTGAGGGACCGTCGACTGCTATTACAGACTCGGCGCTCTTCGCTGGATCTCCTTCTCTCTCCTAGGTTTTGTAAGTTCCATAGCAAATCCCGCGAGTTAGGACGAAATAAAATGTCGGTCTCGGGTGACCTATTCCAGAGACAAGGCTACATGCTGTGGGGTCGCCTGGTACCCACAGGTTTTAAGACTTCGCTGTCTGGTTTTTATAGAGTGATCCTTCTCGCGGGCCGGCCAATTAAGGCAAGCCCTCCGCTCCGCTGCACTTCGACGTACCCCACCATAATCGCCAACTGGGAGAGCCGACGTAACTCCCCAGTTGTGGACGGTTGAATGCCCGGCGGCGGTGTGAGTGCACACCGAGCCCGTCCCTCCCTGAGCGTGGGCACTGGAAGCGATATATCGTCACCAGTTCCCAATACCCTCATCATTTGTTGCCTTTCCCCGGATACTTTGATCAGGAGAAATGCAACCTCCACCGCATTAGGCACTGACAACGACGTATCACCACCAGTTCCCAATGCGCACCTGATACGTGCCTTTCCACGGATACTTTGATCAGGAATGCAACCTCCACCTGCATTGGGCACTGAAGGCGACGTATCGCCACCAGTTCCCAATGCACCATTGCCTTTCCCCGGATAGCGTCCGAATGCAATATCCACCCATTGGGCACTGAGGACGACGTATCGTCACCGGTTCCCCAATAGAGCACCACGTTGCCTTTCCCCGGATGCTTTGATCAGAATGCAACCTCCACAACAACTCGACGGTTGAGTGCCCGGCGGCAGTAAAACCTTACACCAGGCCCGTCCCTCCACTATGAGCATTAGGCGCACAAACGATATCTCGCCAGTTCCCCAATACCACCATCATTTGTTGCCAGCACCACAGTTCAGAAATCGAGGCTCCCCTGGCAACTCGACGGTTGAGTGCCGGTGGCAGTAAAACGCACACCGGGCCCGTCCCCTACCTGTGAGCATTAGGCACTGCCAACGACGTATCGCCGTGAAGATTTAATACGCTGGTGCCTTTCCCCGGATACTTTGATCGGAGAAATGCAGCCTCCACCCGTGGGCGCACAGGGACGACATCGTCACCGGTGCAATGCGCACCATCGTTCGGTGCCTTTCCTCCGGATTTGGAAGAATGCAACCCTACCACTCCGCTATGCCCTCCGCTTATCAGAGGGACGCAGGCAATATCCCCCTGTCAGAACATTCGCCACTGGCAACAACGTATCATCACCAGTGCGGGTGCTGTCCAGCGTTGCCTTTCCCCGGATACAATAGGATCCAGGAGATTCAACGATCAGGCACTCGAGGAGGTTTTCTGACGTGGCACCCACTAACCTGAAACACAACCTAACCTAACCTTTTTTCGTGGGAATGCCTGCGCATACCCGCCCGCGAAGACGAGGACGGTTATGTCGGACTCGCACCGACTAAAACCCACGGTGTTCATCAGCTTCCGCAATTGCTGTGCGTACGGGTACGCTGAGCGTTCTTCCGCTTGCGCAGCTGGTGGCGGCCAGTTAATGTGGCCCCGGCGAACTGATCCGCAATGATGTTGAGAGCGCGCGGGAACACCGGGCTTTTCCTGGCGAGCTCGTGTTGGGCGACAAACTACTCCCGACCATCACTCGAGTCGTAAGGGGGAATTGAGTACGCCTACGCTCTGCGCACCTATACGGCGGCTGTGGGTGGTCCGCAGGGTCTCAGGACTTCCTCCTCCATCGGCTGGCTGGTCGGTTGCCGGAAGGTGGCGCGGACCGACGCTTTTCGCGACAGCAAGGCGCGCGGGGCCTTCCCACATATCCTATGGTCCGCCGGTTTCTTTGCGGCGGCCTTGCAGCACAACGCGGGGCAGCGGGCGCTAATGCCGCCTTGTGGCCAGGTTGACCAGCGGCAGCACAACTCCCCGATCAGTGCGTCACACTGAGCCCTCCAAGTGTCCGCCTCAAAACAGCGAAACATCTGAAGGTGAGGGCTCTGCATGGGCTTCACCTCAGCCGCCTACAGATCATAAGGCGTCCCCGGCAGCCACCTTTTGGCAGCAGCCACAGGGCACCGGACCCAGGCCATCCAAAGGCCTGCAGGATACCGCAGGACCTCACTGCACTTCACCTCTCCGCCCAGGACAGCGCGTAACGCTACAGCCGCCACCACGCTTCATCACAGACACCGAGTCGACCTGACGCTGTCTCGGCGGTCTGCGGTCGTTGAGACCCGGACCGGCTGCCGCTGCGCGAAGAACTTCCCTCGGTTTCTGGGCTAGGGCGTCGCTTTAGCTTCGCTTTCGGCGCCAGGGATCTCGAACATGCAGCCCGTAAGCGCAGACGCGGAAGCATCGATTATTCGAGGCGGCAAGATTGATTTTAGCCTTCGCCTCGATATGCTACGACGTACAATGACGCCCGCTACCGGCTGGCTCAGTGTCACACCACAGCGGACGATCGCGGAAGTCGCGATCTTGGCTGCCCTCTGGGCTGCAGGTTCGCCGGACTCTTTGCCGCCTTCCACCTTCTTTTGGTCCTTCTTCACCACGTTGTCATGGTTGCTCCACAGACTGGCAGAGGTCGGGACTCAGCTGTCTTCTTCTTTGGCCCCTCCGCGGGCTCGCTCCGTCCTCCATGGTGTGCTTCCGGGGCCCAGAAGGACTACGCGACAACCAACCTCTGGTGCCTTGACATGCAGCCCTGCGGTGGCCGGTGCCTGTGAAGGCGATGGACTGGACGATGGACCGGGCACCGCTTCCGATCTCTTATCCGCCGCCAATGGTGGGCGGTGACGCGTTCTGGTAGGAGACGGTCTTCCAGCGCAGCAGATTACAGCGTTGATCATTGACCCACCTGGTCAATGATCGAACATATATCTCTCTACCTATTCCTTCGGCTTGTGTGTTTGGCCGGTCGACCTGCATCCGCAGGTGGAAGCCACTTCCTTCCTCAACTGCGACACTTCGCCTTGGAGGCGAGCGTTGTCCGCCTGCAGTTTCTCGTCTCCTCCAGAGGAATTTACAGCGTTGCTGCAGAGTCTTTGCGGTCTCGCTTACGTTCTCTGCAGCCTCCTTCCAGCGCCTTCACCCAGATGCCCTTCCAGGTTTTCGACCTTGTGGCCACCATGGAGATGACGCCGACGCTGTCACTCTATCACTCTTTGCAGCTCCGTGCGGCTCGAAGTCGCCATCGTTGGATGACGACTTTCCGAAAGAGGTTGACTTCCTGCCGGCGCGGGCTGACAGAGATTGATAAGGCAATCTCTGCCTCCGCCTTCAACCTCTCCTCCTCTCTCTGTACCCACCAATGCCATTTTGGCCTGGGCAAAGCCCATACTCGCCTGTAGTTGACCGCTCGGCCTCTCTTGGCAACCCTGGCTATCCTCTAATTTGGCCCGTTGGACCGCCGTCAATAATTGCGTCCAGAAGGACGTTTCCTCCCCTTTGTTTCTTCTATACTCGTCAGATGACTCTGCGCTGAGCATAGAGTCGCTCGTCATCGTCACTATCTACCATATTTTTTGGATTTGATTTTTGTATATATTTGTTCCCACGAATTTGGACGAAAAACGGTCGACCCGGGTTACCTTTCGAGACGAGACTACATGCTGTGGGGGCGATCCGGTACCCACAGGTTTTAAGACTTCGCTGTCTGATTTTTATGAGATTTGCTCCTCGCGGGCCGGCCGGTTAGGCAAACCCTCCGCTCCGCTGCCTTCGGCCATTGCCCCATAATCGTCAGCACTGGGGTCTTTGGAAGAGAGTACAGCAGGTTACGGCCGCGCTGGGAGAGCGACATGTCCCAGTTTTGGACGGTTGGATGCCCGGCGGCGGTGTGAGTGCACGCAGGCCGTCCTCCACTATGAACATTAGGCACTGGAAACCGATATATGGTCGCAGTTCCCAATACCATCATTTGTTGCCTTTCCCCGGATGCTTTGATCAGGAGAAGTAATATCACCACATTGGACGGCTGGAGACGACGTATCGTCACCAGTTCCCCAATGCCATCAGTCAGTTGCCTTTCCTCCGGATACGGAAATCAGAGGAAATGCAACCCCAACCCTCCATATTGCCCTCCGCTTATCAGAGGACACATAGGCAACTATCCCCTGTCAGAACATTCGCCACTGGCAATGGCAATATCATCGCAGTGCCAGGGTGCACCAATGGCGTTGCCTTTCCCCGGATACAATGGTATCAAGGGAAATTCAACGACCAGGCACTCGAGGTTTTCTGACGTGGCACCAACCTTTTTTTCGTGGGGAAATGCCGCATACCCGCCCCCGCGAAGACGGAGTTATCTCCGGACTCGCACCGACTAAAACCCGCGTGTCCATCTGCCCACCCTGGTGCTGTGCATGCGGGGCGCGTGAGCATTCTTCCGCGTGCACAGCTGTGGTGGCTTAAATCACAGGCCCCGGCCATTGGTGACATTTATGGAAGCGCGCGGGAACACCAGGCGCTTGCTCTCCTCGACTCATGTTGAGCCACCGGACCCTCCCAGGTCAATAGCTCGAGTCGTATTCGGGGTAAATAGAATTGTCGCCACCTTCCCCTTTTCCCTCTTGCGACGGCTGCGGACTGGTCCCGTTGTTTCGGGATGGTTCCTCCTCCATTGCCTCTATCGTCCCTCTTGGCTGACTGGCCGGTTGCCGCCGAGGTAGCAATGGAGCGGCCTCGTCTTTTCCCTCTTAGGTGGCACGACCTTGCATTTCTTGCCCCATTTTATGCTCCGCCGGTTTTGTTGGCTGCGATACATACAACGCAACGGGTTGGCAGAACACTGCGCCGCTTTATGGCCAGGCTGTACAGCGAAAGCGAACTCACCCGGTCGACTTCTGCAGCGTCGCGGTAGACCCTCGTGTCCGGTTTCAAAGCTTGCCGGAAGCACCTCAGAGGTGAGGGCTCACCAACTCACTACTGCCGCCGCCCACGAGACCATAAGTCGCCCGCACTAGCGGCTACGCTTTGGCAACCGCCACGGGACACCGGATAGGTCATCCCCAGTCCTGCAGGATGCCGTAATATGTCACTGCATGACGGCATCCCTGGGGCAGTCCACCGGTATCGATACGGCCGTTGCCGCCTCTTCCACAGTTGCCGAGTCATTCCAGACCGGACGCTTTGATTTCCGCAGTTTTCGCCGGTCTGGATTACCCGCATCCTTTGCGCAGCTGTGAAATTATCCCTCAACTTTTTAGCGAGGCCATCCGCTTTCTCGCCACAATGTCTGCGCCGGGGATCTCGAACATTCGAGCCCCGTGGCGCTGATGCGAAACGCAGTTCTATGTACGGGTAGAGGTCGATTGTCCTCTTTGCCTCAGTAATTACTTTGCGTAGTGACCTGCCGCCATCGATTCTGGCTCCAGCGTCACCACCACCGCAGATGTGCGAGGTGGCGATCTTAACCACCCTCGATGCGGGTTTGCCGGGACCACTTCACCGCCTTCCACCCTTCTTTTCAGCCTTTACGACCACCGTAGTCATGGCTCATCCATAGCAGACTGCGACGCCGGTGGCAGGGGTCGAGACTCATCTATCTTGCGTCCTTCTTTCTCGGGTTCACTCTGCTTAGCCTTCGGGCGCTTTGGGGCCATCACGCCTCAGAAACACCCGCTTTGACGGATGAAGCTGTTGTAGTCGGTGTCCTGGCAGCCGAGGAACTGGAGGACCGAGCACCACCTCGTTGCATCGCGCGCTGCCAGTGGTGGACGTAGGCGCTTCTCCGGGAGGCGGT
This sequence comes from Teinopalpus imperialis, assembly GCA_029286865.1. Taxonomy (NCBI): domain Eukaryota; kingdom Metazoa; phylum Arthropoda; class Insecta; order Lepidoptera; family Papilionidae; genus Teinopalpus; species Teinopalpus imperialis. The sequence goes on from JAGSMU010000421.1 coordinate 6,712, forward strand.
CTTCCAGGCGGCGAATCGTGCGTTTATCATAGTCCTACCTGACATGCGATGGACCGCACAAGCTCCTCGTTAACCCTCCCACTGGGACTGGGTCACGTTGGCTGGGCTGCTCCATGCGCACCCTTACCTCCACCCTCTTTGCGTAGTTGCGCAGCCTCCTCGCAGACGGGTGTTGCTCGCCTGCAGTCCCTCGTTTTCGTCAGAGGTGCAGCGTTTCTGCAGAGTCGGGTGACCTCACTCACAGTCTCCAGCGGCCTCTTTCAGCGCTCGAACCCAGGTGCCTTTTAAGTTCTGAGACTTAACAGCTACCCGGTTAATAGGGCCGACACAATCCTCTATCGCTTCTTTTGTAGCTCCTCCGCCGTTTCAGAAGTCGCCGTCGTTGGACGGCAGCTCCGACAGTGTTGACTTCCTGACGGCGCAGGCTGTCGAGAGACGGAAGCAATATCCATTTCCGCCTCAACCTCATCTCATCTCTCTTCGCAGCCACCAGCGCTTGTTTGTACAGACCAACGTAGTGTCTGACGTCAGGTCTACCACGACCTCTTTTGGCAGATGTAATTGCCACCGCTGCCAGGGCCCATTTCAAGGCCAGATTCACCACTTTCGTCCAAGGAAGGACGTTTCCTCCCCTTATTTGCATCTTCCCTCTTCAAGAGACTCAACGCTCAGCGTTAGTCCTCTCATCATCGCTGTCTATAAGTTGTTGTTGTTTTGTTTTGTTTTATCCATACTATTCCACGAGCAAGGGACGGAAATAAAAAAAGAGTCGATCACAGGTTACGCCATTCGGGACAAGACTATATGCCTGTGAGGGCGTCCAGTACCAGGTTTTAAGACTTCGCTGTCTGATTTTTGAGATTTACTCCTCGCGGGCCGGCCAATTAAAGGCAAGCCCTCCGCTCCGCTGCCGCCTGACGATACCCATAATCATCAACTCGCGGGTCGCTGACGAAAGTACAGCGGGTTACGGCGCGCTGGGAGAGCCGACGTAACTCCCAGTTTGGACGGTTGAATGCCCGGCGGCGATGTGAGTCTTTACGGACGTCACCACTATGAGCATTAGGCACTGGAAGCGATATATCGTCACCAGTTCACAATACCCACCATCATTTGTTGCCTTTCCCCGGATACAGAAATCAAGGAATGCAACCTCCACTCGACGGTTGAGTGCGGCGGCCCGGTAAAGCGCACACCGAGCCCGTCCCCACGCAGCAGGCATTAGGCACTGCCAACGACGTATCGCCACCAGTTTAAATGCACCCTCATTTTGTTGCCTTTCCCCGGATACTTTGATCAGGAGAAATGCAACCTCCACCCTCGCATTGGGCGCTGAAGACGATGTATCGTGCGAAGATGCCCAGTATATCGGTTGCCTTTCACTCCGGATAGCAAGTGAAAATGCGACCTGCCACTTCGTATTGCCTCCGCTTATCAGAGGGACGCAGAAGCTATCCTGTCGGAGACATTCGCCGCTGGCAACAGCAGTATCATCGCCAGTGCCGTTACCGTCCGGCGTTGCCTTTCCCCGGATACGTATCACGAGAAATTCAACGACCAGGCGCCGGGAGGTTTTTACAGCGTGGCACCCCAGCTTAGCCACTTTTCGTGGGAAATGCCACCGCATACCCGGCCCGCGAACGGGCGGGTTATGTCCGGACTCGCGCCGACTAAAACCCACGGTGTTCATCAGCTCCACCCAGTGCTGTGCATGCGGGTACGCTGTGAGCATTCTTCCGCGGTGCACAGCTGGTGGCAACTCATGTGCGGGCCCGGCAGTTTGACCCTGTGTTTGAGCGCGCGGAACACCGGGCGCGCTCACCTCGCTGACTGTATTGAGCGACAGACCTCCCCGTGTCCATCGCTCGAGTCGTAGGGCGGAATTAGTGCTCTACGCTCTCTCCTTTCCCCCTGCGGCGGCTGTGGAGTGGTCCAGGGTCATGGGACGCTTCCTCCTCCAACGGCTGGCTGGTCGGTTGCCGAGGTGGCAACGGGCGGACCGGCCTTTCTGACATGGAAGGCGCGTTGCAAGCCTTCCCCCATTCTGTGGTCCGCCGGTTTCTTTGCGGCAGCACTTGCGGCACAACGCGGGTGGCGGGCACTGCGCCGCTTATAGCCAGGCTGGCCACAGCGGCAACAGCTCCCCGGTCGATCAGTTGCGTCGCACTGAGCCCTCATCCGCCTCAAAACAGCAGAGCACCACAAAAGGGTGAGGGCTCTACAGGCTTCACCTCGGCCACCACCCGCAGGACCATCAGACGTCCTGCAGCCACCTTTTTGGCGGCAGCCACGGGACCACCGAACGGAGCCATTCCGGGCCTGCGGGATCTCCTGGGACCTCGCTACACTTAATGGTGTCCCCTGGGACAGTCACCAGCCAACGATACAGCCGCCACCATCCACAGAGGCCAGATCATCAGACCGGACACCTTGACTTCGGCTGTCTTAGCCGGTCTGGTACCGGACCTTGCCCGCTGCGGTGAACACCTCCCTCAACCTTTTGGCGGGGCGTCGCATGTCCCGCTGTTATCTGCGCATGGGATCTCGGGTATCCTGAGCCCCCGTGGCGCAGATTCGGAAGCTTGCTGTCTCGGTTATACCGGGGCAGCGAGGGATTTATTTTCGCCTTCGCCTCGGTAATCCACCTCAATGTATGTGACGCCGCTGCCTGGCCTGCGGCTGCAGGGTCCTACCACAGCGGACGATCGCCCGGAGTCGCAATGCTTACCGCCCACCTCTTCTTTGCGGGTTCGCCGGGACCCTTTGCCGCCTTTCCGCTGCTTCTTGGGTCCTTCCTCTCTTCACCACCGTTGTCCATGGTTGATCCTTAGACTGCGGCGCTGGTGGCAGAGGTCGGGACTCATTACCATCTTTTGTCCTTCCTTCGCGGCCTTGCTCCACCCTCCTTTGGGATGCTTCGGGGCCGCAGAAGACCACTGCAACCGGCAACACAGGCGCCTTGACGAACGGCTGCGGGAAGCCGGTGCCTGGAGCGAAGGGGCTGGATGGTGGACCGGGCACCGCCTGGTCTCTTGTCCGCTTTGCCAGTGAGGGGCGGGCAGCTGGAGAATTTGATTACTCCGGAAGGCGAACCTGGCGCTGATCATTGACCCACCTGGTCAATGATCCAGGCGCCTGGCTCTTCGCGCCCGATTCCTCGACGTGCTGGCTGGAGCCGTTCCACCTGCATCTGCAGATGAGCCACCTCCTTCCTGAGCTGCGACACTTCGCCTTGGAGGCGAAGCGTTATCAGTTTACGGCTTCCTCGTCTCGTCCGAGGTACGGCGTCGCTGCAGAGTCTTAGCGGCCTCGCTGACATTCTCCGCAGCCTCCTTTAGCGCCTTCACCCATATGCCTTTAAGGTTTTTTGGACCTTGTGGCAACCATGGTGGTGATAATGACGCCTACACTGTCCCCTCGATCTACTTTTCAAGCTCCGTCGCCGTCTCAGAAGTCGCCATCGTTGGACGACGGCGCTCCGACAGGGTTGACTTCCTGAGCGAGCAGATGACAGACTGATGATGCGATCTTCCGCCTCCGCCTCCAACCTCAATTCCGCTTCCTTCGCGCAACTCCATTTTGGTATGCGAGGAGCCGGCGGCTCCCCTGTCGTCAGGAGGTCGTCCTCTATCTTTTGGCCGACCTTTCGTAATGCCCTGGCTGTTTGTTCCATCAGACCGTTTACAGGACCAGCACCAATACCTGCGTCCTTAGAAGGACGTTTTCTCCCTTCTTCTCTCGTCCGAATGACTCTGCGCTGGTACGGTCGCTCGTATCGTCGCTATCACGTACATCTTGTTTTTGTATTAGATTTGCTCATTTTGTTCCCACGTTTTTGGACGAAATAACAGGTCGACCCTCGGGTTACGCCTTTCCGAGGGCAAGACTACATACACAATGAGGGCGTCCGGTACCCACAGGTTTTAAGACTTCGCTGTCTGATTTTTATAGAGATTTACACCTCGCGGGCCCGGCCGGTTAAGGCAAACCCTCCCGCTCCATGCACTTCGACGTACCCATAATCGTGCTGGGGTCTTTGAAGAGAGTACTGGCAGGTTTACGGCGATGCTGGGAGCCGACGTAACTCCCCAGTTTTGGACGGTTGGAGTGCCCGGCGGCGGTGTGAGTGCACCAGGCCCGTCCACTCCACTATAGGCATTAGGCACTGGAAGCGAAATATCGTTACCGGTTTAAATACCACCATCATTGTTGCCTTTCCCCGGATACTTTGATCAGGAGAAATGCAGCCTCCCGCATCGCATTGGGCACTGAGGACGACGTATCGTAGTGCCCAATGCTATCATCGTTCGTTTTCACTCCGGATGGAAATCAAAATGCAACCCCCTGCCACTCCGCTGTGCCCTCCGCTTATCAGAGGGACGCAGAGAAGCTATCCCCTGTCAGAACATTCGCCACTGGCAACAACGTATCATCACCAGTGCCCAGGGTGTACCGTCGGCGTTTACCTTTCCCCGGATACAATGAGTATCAAGGGAGATTCAACGACAGGCACTCGAGGAGGTTTTCTGACGTGGCACTAACTAACCCTAACCTTTTTTTTTTTTTTTTTACGTAGGGGAAATGCCTGCGCCTTACCCACCTGCGGGGGCAAGGGTGGAGTTATGTCCGGACTCGCACCATTAAAACCCATGGTGTTCCACCTTCGTCGCGTATGGCGGGGCCACGGGAACGCTTTGCACACCTCGCGACCCGCCTGCGCTGGCCGGCAAGCCGGCCCTCCTTCGGGGGAGGGCATCCCCGCTCCACCCTCTCCCGCAGGAGCACGCCGAACACGGACGCGCCTTCCATCTCGGCCTCCTCTGGGTGGAAACGGAGCTCCCCGAGTCCGCCCCAGAGGCCATGGGGAACCAGGAAAGCTAAGCCAACCCAGCCCCCTGCGGCGGATCTGGTCTGCGGCTCCACCGCCGACCGATTTTCAGCCGCGGAGGACCCAGAAGGAGCGGCAGCGAAACACCGACACTCCGGCCTCGCTCCCGCCGCCCCAGCGGTCACCGATACGCTTCCGAGGCGAGCTCGTTACGAGCCCGCGGGCAACCTCCTCGGGCCAACCTCAGAGCGCCTTAGGCCCGGCCATTTGGGTTCTCTTAGCTTCACCGTGGGTGACCAAGCCACGGTTACTAAGCCCGCTACGACAAAGCGAGGAACCTTCGGGGGGACCCCAACCTAACCTTTTTTTTTTTTTTTCGGCGGGAAATGCCTACGCATACCGCCCCGCGAAGTGACAAAGGCAGGTTATGTCGGACTCACCGGCTAAAACCCGGTATTTCATGCCACCGGTGCTGTGCATGTACGGGTACGCTTACGCATTCGTCCGCGTGCACAGTAGTGGCGGCTCGCTTTTGCGGGCCCGGCCCGTTGGTAACCCAGCATGGAGGCGCGCGGGAGACACGGGCGCTCTCACCTCGCCGACTCATTTTGAGGCTACGGACCTCCCCGGGTCTATAGCTCCGAAGTCGTATCAGGGCGGAATGGCGAGGCACCTTACGCTCTGCGTCTTCGCCGATGCGGCGTCTGCGGACTGGATCGAGGCGGCGCGACTCCCGAACTCCAGCTCCGCCTCCTCCTTCGTGGAATACCGCCTCGCAGTACACCTGCACTGCTGCCACCCTTCCCGACTGTCGATTAGCGGGCTGGCGCCAGCGACAAATCGTTTACCCACTGGCACTCAGTGCTCGGCGCTGTTCTGCCACGCGGACACACCTCCAGCGTGGTGCTGGGCCGTCTTGGAGGCAGCCGTCACAGTGGTGACAGCCCTCGTTTGGCTCCCTTCCGATCAGGTACGGAATTGCTTCCCGAAGCATCCATGCCCCGAAAGCACCTGCGACAGCCGGAAGGTGAGCGCTCGTGACATCTGTCCAGCCACTGGGAACTGGACGTACTGCCTCTGGAGTCGTGGTTCCCGGCCAGGGCTGTCGAAGTGCATGCTGCCACCTCCGCACCATGACCCTTCGACGCTCCTCCTCGCCCGCATCAACCTCACTCCCTCGTGGGTGGGAACTGGCGCACCGCGATCAAGCTCTCACGCCAAAAAGAAAACGGACGCGAGAACTTTCGCCTCCAGTTTCGGGAGGGACGCCGCCAGCACCACGCGGCCTCGTGGACACCGTGTGCGTACCCCGGATCATCGATCGCCATCGCCCTCTGGGGCCTTTGCAGAAGAGCGATTATTAAACTATTCGACGTCACTCACACGGGTGCCCCGTACAGCGCCCATGGGCGCGCACCATGCCGGTACAGGCGCCGACAAGCCGCAATCGGGCCTCCGATGTTCGGCAGCAAGCTGCCAGTGCGGCCGCCACGCATAACGGCCGCAGACGTAAATACAGGAAGTGCACCTCGAAGTTCCATCGGCCGTCAAAGTGAGTCCCAGATATTTCATCTGGGACTTGATGCCGATGCGAACTCCGCCCACTACGATGTGCAGTCCCGAGGGTGGCGCGTTCGGGCTTCCGATGAAAACCACAAGGGCCTCAGACTTGTTAAAGTTACCTCGAGACCAATAGCCGGATGCGACCCACTATGTGGGCCACTCCCGCTTCTTAGCGTATGGTGCACTCCCATAGGTGCCGCCCTTGCCATCGCAAGGTGTCGTCGGCGTAGCAAGTCACGCAGAGGCCTCGCAGTAGGGATCCGCAGAAGCACCCAGTCGTAGCCGATGTTCCACAGGAGCGGTCGAGAACCAGACCTGTGGGACACCGCTACGACAAAAGAACACGCGTTCCGACACCTGTATGCCACCGACCTGCCGAAGTAGGATGCGATCATGCGCTGGAGGTAGTTCGGCACCGGGTGCCTCCCTGATGCAACTCCAGGGCAAGGTGTTGAAGGCGTTGGCGATGTCAAAGAGACTTACCGCCAAGACGACTATCACCGAACGTGCTTCCTCCATGATCCTCTTCATAGCGATCGCATGTATCGTGGACCTGCCCTCGCGAAAACCGAATTGGATTTATCGTCCAGTGGTTGGTACAGATGTCGGACGAGGAAGGCGGCCAGCAATGACACGCTCAAAGAGCTGCCACCGTCAACAGCACTATGGGCCCAGTACGCAGAGACGAAGTCCCTCAGGCGCCTATTCCCTCAAGAAGGGACATCGTGCCCGCCTTACCACACCCGTGGAAGGCCTGCGTTAGGCAGGCATCAGATAGTCTGAGTTTGCCCTCGAATTGCGCCGGATGCTAGGACCCACGCACGGCCAGGGACACCAAATCGGGTCAGGGCCGTATTCCTCGAACGAGTCGAAGGATCGCGGCCCCAGGCTCTCAGAGGTTACCAGCGGTACCACCTCGTCCCCGCCAGCAACCGCATCCAGCGCAGTCAGACCATGGTCGGCGGCAGCGTGTGTTCCCTCTCTGGGGAACAGGCTGCAACTTTCCTAAGATGGGCGGAACATGGGGCTCGCGTGGAACGCGGGCGAATGGGATGGGTGGTCCGTGAACATTTCTGGATGGCGTTGGGGCGAACACGGCGCCGGCGATGGCGACGACGTGGTGGTATCTTCGGCGTATGATGGCGTAAAGGCGGCGTTGCTGTTATTGGCGGACGACAGCGGTGGGGCTGACGCGACCGGTAGCGAACCGCGAGTCATCGACGCGCGAATCGCCAACGCTTCGTCATCTCCACGCGGTGGTTGCTTGCACCTCCTTGGGGAAACCCACGATTCCACCAGAAGCCTCGATGAGAACTTCCCCGTCAGCGAGGTGCTTGAGGCTATCGCTCAAATGGTCCGACAGCGTCTCCCGCGGACGACCTTACCCACCCGTGAACCCGGCACGCCATGGATAATGCGCTGGCGAAGGTTAAGTTACAACGGAGCTCCCTGGGGCCGAACGCTTGTGGGTTCCGAACCTCCGGTTGTTGAACACAGTCACGGACAGTGCCCACCCCTCCAGGAACGTCCCCGCGTATCGTTGGCAGAACAGCCCCAAACGGTGTTCTTGGCGTTGAAATCACCACATCACCAAAAGGATGAGGGTGACTCTCTGCAGGAGGCTCCGACCCGGCCAAGAGTCCCTCGAACTCGGGCGGCTTCTGCCAGGACAATAAATGCCAATAATGACTATCCCCATCAGCGCCGCAACGAACCCACGACCCTTCTCCACCCGAAATCCATGGGTGGGGCACCAGCACAATCAATCGGCAACTATCAGGCCCAGACCCTCTTCGTCTCCCGCTTAGCCATCCCTGTCTGGAACCAGGTAGGGTTCAGAAACGACAGCCACGTGTATCAACCACTGTGCGCATACTCTGAGCTGAATCTTGATAATAGCACGGTGGTTGACGTTCGCCTGAACTGCAGTAGGCCGTAGTTCGTACGAACCAGTTCCGGATCCTCCTCATTGCCTCCACCTGTAGTTGCTGGCTGGCCGGTTGCTTCACCAATGGCAACGTGCAGGCTGGCCTTTCCTCTCTTGGGAGGCGCGGTGCAAAAGGCCCTTCCGCCCATCCTGTGGTCGGCCGGTTTTGGCTGCGACACACAGCGCAACGCGGGTTAGCGGGAACACTGCGCTTGTGGCCAGACTGACCACCAGCGGAAGCACAGCTCCCCGGTCGACTGCGGCGTCGCACTGGGCCCTCATCCCGACTCCAGGCAGCGGAAGCACCTCAGGGTGCGGGCTCCACCAACTTCGCCACGGCTGAGACCCACGAGATCATCAACCTTCCGCTTTGTCGGTGACCTTTTTGGCCGCCACGGGACATCGGACCCAGGCCACCCAAGTCCTGCAACATCCCGTAGGATCTGGCTGCATTTGACTGCCTCCTTGGGGCAGCCACCGGCCTTAGCCACGGCGCTGTCAACACCTCGTCCACAGTGGCGAGTCATCCAGGACCGGCAACTCTGGCCTCCACAGTCTTTGCTGGTCTGGTGATCCCACCTGCTAATCTGCGACGCCTCCCTCGAATTTTCGGCAGGCCGTCCGCCCTGTCGCCGCTGTCTGCACCGGGGATTTCAAACTATGCGGGCCCCGTGGCGCATGTGCGGAATCTCAGCTCTGTTATCCCGAGGGCAGAGGGTCGACACTGCCTCGGAATAACCTCTGCGCGGTAACACCAGCCACCACTGCTTCCGGCGCCAAGTGTCACCCACGGCAGCGGCCGATCTGGGGTTGCAATCTTTACCGACACTCGGTGCAGGATTGCCAGGACTCTTGACGACCTTACCGCCTTTTTTCAGGCCCCTTTCTTACCGTAGTCACGGTTCCTCCATGGACTGAGATTGCTGGTGAGTAGAGATCGGGACTCTGTTGTCTTCTCGCTCTCCTTAGCGGGCTCGCTCGCTTTCCCTTACCCTTAGGGGGCGTTGAACCACGGAACCCTCAGCGACGACTGTCCGTTCACTGCTAGCCGTAATGGCAGGCTGCTTCGGGCATTCGGTCGCCGGGGAAGCGGTGGGCAGGCGAAGTGCTGGGCACCGCACTTGTCCTCGCGTCTGCCGCCAACGGAGGACGGAGGCGCTTTTCGGGAGGCGGTCCTCAAGAGCGCGGATCGGCATTCATCATTGTCCCCGCCCGACAAATGATGGAACGTACTTGATCCTCGTGCCCTCAGCTGGAATTGGAGCTGGAACTTTGCTGGGCTGCTCCATGCCGCAGCCACATCTCCGCCACCTCTTTGCGCAATTGCTCGACCTCACCCTGCAGGCGGGTGTTGCTCGCTTGCAGCCTCTTCGTTTCCTCAGAGGTGCAACGACTCTGCGGTATATCTGGGCGTCCGCTCTGATCCTTCTGCAGCGATCCTTCAGCGCTTTGTAGAGTACCCTTCAGGTTCTTAGACTTTAGGCGACGCTAGTTATGAGGCAATATTTTCCTCAATCTTCTTCCCCAGCTGCGACGCCGCCTGGAAGTCTTCGTCGATTCGACGACGGCTCTGACAGGGTTGTAATTCTGTCAGCGCGGGTTGCTCCGAGCTGCAGATGCGACCTCTCTTTCTGCCTCCAACCTTTCTTCCTGCTTTTGGCGGCGACTAACGCCTGTTTGGCCTTAGCAGGAGCCGACATACTCCCGTCGTTGGGGTCTCCCTCGACCTCTTTGGCGGTGTTTCTTGCCACTGTCCTTATCTCCTCATCGTGGCCCGTTATCCGGACCGGAGCCGCAACCTGCGTCCATAGACGGTCGCTTTCTCCCCCGCACAAATCCTCGTCTCTTCAGGACTCTGCGCTCTGCATAGAGGTCGCTCTCCTCCTCATCATCTCCGACGTACTTTATTGGTTTGTTTTGAAGTTTCCATATTAGTTCCACGATTATAGGACGAAATAAAATGTCGGTCCCCGGGTGCGACGCCTATTCCAGGGACAAGGCTACATACTGTGGGGTCGCCTGGTACCCTTTAGGTTTTAAGACTTGTCGATTTTTATAGAGATTTACTCCTCGCGGGCCGGCCAATTAAGGCAAGCCCTCCATGCGCTACGCTTCGGTGTACCCATTATCGTCAGCACTGGGGTCTTTGACGAAAGTACAGCGGGTTACGGCGCGCTAAGGAGGCTAAGACGCTCCCCAGTTTGGACGGTTGAGTGCCCGGCGGCGGTGTGCGGTGCTGCGTTTGTCCCCACACTATGTGCATTGGGCACTGGAAACGATATCGTCACCGGTTCCTAATACCACGCTATTTGTTGCCTTTCCCCGGATACGAAATCAAGGAGAAATGCAACCTCCCGCAACAGCTTGACGGTTGGAGTGCCCGGCGGCTTCAGTAAAAGCGCACTACCAGGCCGTCCCACGCTGCGGGCAGTAGGCACTGCCAACGACGCATCGCCCTTTAGTTCCCAATGCACACCCTCATTTTGTTGCATTTCCCCGGATACTTTGATCAAGGAGAAATGCAGCCTCCACCCGCATTGGGCACTGAGGAACGACGTATCGTCACCAGTGTCCAATGCGCACCATCGTTCGGTTGCCTTTCCTCGGATGTAAATCAAAAGAAATGCAACCTCACCCTCCGCCATTGCCCTCCAGCATCAGGAGGACGCACTAGAACTATCCCCACCAATGCGAGGCATTCGCCACTGGCAACAGCATTATCATCACCAGTGCCCAGGGTGCACCGTCCGGTGCTACCCGGATGCAAAGTATGGAAAGGAGATTCAGCGACCAGGCACTCGAGGAGGTTTTCTGACGTGGCACCCACCCAACCTAACTAACTTCAGCTTTTTTTTTTTTTTTTTCGGTGGGAATGCCCTGCGCTACCCGCCCTCGCGGGGACGAGGCGGTTATGTCGGACTCGCGCCGATAAAATTTACGGTGTTCCTTCTGCCACCGAGTGCTGTGCATGCGGGTACGCGCGCATTCGTCCGCGTGCACAGCAGTGGCAGCTCGCTTTGCGGGCCCCGGCCGTTGGTAACCTTTATGGAAGCATCGCGGGAACACGAGGCGCTCTCACCTCGCTGACTCATTTTGAGTACGGACCTCCCCGGGTCTATAGCTCGGAGTCGTATCAGGGCGGAATGGCGAGCGCATACGCTCTGCGTCTTCGCCCGATGCGGCGTCTGCGGACTGGATCGAGGCGGCTGACTCCCCGAACTCGCTCCGCCTCCTCAACCGTGCATCGCCGCCTCGCAATTGCACCTGCACTGCTGCCCGCCCCGACTGTCGACATGGCGCGAACTACGGCCGCCAGCGACAAGTCGTTGCCCACTTCGGCGCCAGTGCTTGGCGCTGTTCTGCCCACCGAGGACACACCTCCAGCGTGGCGCTGGGTGTGTCTTAGGCAGCAGCCGTCACGAATGGTGACAGCCCTCGTTTGGCTCCTTCCGATCAGAAGTGCAGGTGCCGAAGCATCCATGCCCAAAGCACCTGCGACAACCCGAAGGTGAGCGCACTCGTAATCTGTCCAGCCGACGGTTGTGCTCTACGGTCGTGGTTCCGGCCAGGGCTGTCGAAGTGCATGCTGCCACCTCCGCACCACGCGACCCTTCGACGCTCCGCCCTCATGTAACCTCCTCCCTCGTGGGTGGGAACTGGCGCACCGCGATCAAGCTCTCACGCGAAAGCGGGACGCGAGAACTTTCGCCTCTGGTTCCCAGGAGGGACGCCGCCAGCACCGCCACGCCGCCTCGTGGGACACCGTGTGGTACCCCGGATCGCTCTGATCGCCATCGCCCTCTGGGGCCTTTGCAGAAAGAACGATTGTCCGTATTCAGGCGTCACTCCACGGGTGCCCCGTACAGCGCCATGGAGCGCACCATGCCCAGGTACAGGCGCCGACAAGCCGCATTCGGGCCTCCGATATTCGGCGGCAGCTGCCGACTGCGGCCGCCACGCAACAGCCTGGGCAATATGCCCAGGAAGTGCACCCTCGAAGTTCCATCGGCCGTCCAAATTGAGTCCCAGATATTTCATCACAGGACCAGTGTCTGAACTCCTCCACTACTATGTGCAGTCCCGAGGGTGGCGTTCCGAGGCCCGTGAAAACACAAGGCCTCCAGACTTGTTAGGGCCACCTCGAGACCCAGCCTTCGGATACGACCCACTGCGTGGGCCTCCGCTATAGCGTAAGGTGCACTCCTGTAGGTGCCGCCCCTTGCCGTCACCAGGTGTCGTCGGCGTAGCAAGTCACGCAGAGGCCGCGCAGTAGTGACCCGCGGAGGACCCAGTCATGTGTGTTCCACAGAACGGTCCGAGAACCGAACCCTGTGGAACACCGCTGAACTACCGCGACTATGCCGCGTTTCGGCACCTATACGCCACCGACCTGCCCAGAGATACGACGCGATCATGCGCTGGGTAGTTCGGCGCAGTGATACCGGAGTGCCTCCCTGATGCAACTCCAGGGCAAGGTGTTGAAGGCGTTGGCGATGTCAAGAGACACCGCCAAGACGACCCTCGCGGGCGACCGCTTCCTCCGCCGTCCTCTTCACTCGCATGATCGCATTACATCGTGGACCTGCCCTCGCGAAAACCGAATTGGCTATCATCCAAATCCGGACCGACCCCCGCAGATGCCGGACGAGGCGACCGTAATGACACGCTCAAAGAGCTTTGCCACCTCGTTAACGGCGCTATGGGCCGGTACGCAGAGGGGCCGAGTCCCTCGGGCGCCCCTCCTTCCTCAGAGGACCATCGTGCCCGCCTTCCACCCGCGGAAAGCGGCCCCGCGTTAGGCAGGCAGGCCAGTCACTCGAAGATTGCCCTCGAGTGCGCCGGATGCTGGGACCCACGCACGGCCAGGTACACCGTCGGGTCCTGGGGGCTGCGTATTCCTCGAACGGAGTCGAAGAATCGCGGCCCCGAATCTCCAGGGTTACTGGCGGTACGCCTCATTCCCCGCCAGTAACCGCATCCAACACCAGTCAGACCATGGTCGGCGGCGTGTGTTCCTCTCTCTGGGGAACAGACTTAACCACTGCGTCCACGAACTGGGGCTGGAGACTCTGCGTCAGAGGGGGCGCCCATGGGCGGTTTCCCCGCACCATGCGGTATGGGCGACCCACGGATCACGGTTCAGAGTCTCCAGCTCGTTTCTCGCCCAGCCCAGCCTCGCCGATGGCGATTTGAAGACGAAGCTTGGCCCCTCACATAAGCGTCGCGCAACGATGACTCGGCCCATCGTCACGGCGTCTCCTCGGCGTTGCCTCGTGTACTGGCGTCTCGCGACTACGCACGCACTGGTGCTGCAATCGGCTCATCGGCGGACCACCAATACACCTGCCTTTTCGGCGGTCGAGGCCCCAACCGTGGCATCGACGCATCGCAGATACGAGTCATCGACGCGCAGCGCCACTTCGTCTTCCACGCAGTGGTTGCGCACCTCAGGAAACCACGATTCCACCAGGAAGCCTCGATGAGAACTTCCCTGTCGGGGTTAGCGAGTGCCCATCGCGGGCCGTCACCACGGACGACCGCTCGCCCGGATCGGACCGGAACCGCGTCAGATCGGAACGCTGAAGCGGATATACAAATGATCGGCAGCGTCTCCACCGGACACGACTTCCCACCCGTGAACCCGGCGCGCCATGGATGTGCTGGCGAAGGACAGGTCACAGCAGGCTCCTGGGTCCGAACGCATGTGGGTTCGAACCACGGTTGAGCGGACAGAGTCCTACGGACGTGCCCTCTCCAGGAACATCCCCGCGTATCGCTGGCAGAACAGCCCCAAACGATGTTCTTAGCGTTGAAGTCACCCATCACGCAATGGGATGGGGTGACTCCACGCCAATGAAATCCGACCTCGCCCCAAGAGTCCACTCGAACTCCGGAGCGGCTTCTGCTGGGGGACAATAAATGCCAATAATGGCTTCTCCCCCACCAGCGCCGCAACAGATCCGCGACCCTTCTCACCAATCCATGGGTGGGGCACCAACAATCATTGAGCAACTACCGCGACCGAGCCATCCCGTCTCCCGCCCATCCAACCCTGTCGGAACCAGGTAGGGTTCGAAACGGCAACCACGTGGGTCCAGCCACTGCGCCATACTCTGAAAGAGCAGATCTTGTGCTCTAGCACGGTGGTTGACGTTCGCCTGAACTACGTGAAGGCCGTGGCTCGATGCGAGGCCGGTTTCGGATCCTCTCCATTGCCTCCACCTGTGGTTGCTGGCTGGCGGACAGCTTCGGTGGCAACGTGCAGGCTGGCTATCCCCTCTCTTGGGAGGCGCGGTGCAGGCGCTTCCTCCCCATCCTGTGGTCGGCCGGTTTTGGCTGCGACACACACAGCGCAACGCGGGTTGGCGGAACACTGCGCTTTGCCTTTGTTCCAATTACAACAGGTACGGCTCCCCGGTCGACTGCGGCGTCGCATTGGGCCCTCATGTCCCGACTCCGGCGGCAGAGCACCTCAGAGGTGTGGGCTCCGACCAAGCTTCGCCACGGCTGAGACCCGGATCATCCGGCCTTCCGCCGTCGGCGACCTTTTGGCGGCACCACGGGACATCGGACCCAGGCCGCCGTGTCATAAACATCCCGTAGGATGTGGCTGCATTTGACTGCTTACCTCCTCAGGGCGGCCACCGGCCTTCGCCACGGCTGTCACCACCTCCTCCACGGTGGTGGAGTCATCTGAGCCAGCAATTCCTGACCTCCACTGTCTTTGCTGGTCTAGTTATCCACACGCTGACGAGCGCCTCCCTCGCTTTTCGGCAGGCGGTCGCCCTGTCGCCGCTGTCTGCACCGGGGATTTCAAACATACGCGCCCCCGTGGCATGTGCGGAACCGCAGGTCTCTGTATCGAGGGGGCAGAGGTCGACTTTCCTCTTCGCCTCATTAACCTCCGCATAAGTAACACCAGCCGCACTCGCTTCAAGCCAGTGTCCACCACGACAGCGGCGATCTGGGGGCAGCAATCTTGCCGGCCTCAGTGCAGGATTACCAGGGCTCTTGACAACCTTGCCGCCCTTCTTTCTTGAGCCCCTTTCTTACCACCGTAGTCCACGGTTCTTCCATGGACTGAGGTGCCGGTAAACACAGATCGGGGCTCGGATTTATATTTCGGATCCCCTTGTGGGTTCGCTGCGCTTACCTTTCCCCTTGCCCTTCCCTGGGCCACGAAACCCCAGTGACGACTGCCTGTTCGCTGCTAGGCAATGACAGGCGGCTTCGGGCAACCAGAGTCCGGGTGACCGGACCGTAGCCGGTGCTGGGCGCGTCACTTATTCTCGCATCCTGCCGCCAACCCGGAGGACGGAAGTTTCTCGGAAGGCGATCCTCCGAGCGCAGATCTGGCGTTCATCATTGTCCCCACTTGACCAAATGATAGAACGCACCAGATTTATCGTTGCCTTCAGACAGGACTGGTCCGCGTTTTATTAGGCTGCTCCATCAGCAACCGCGTCATCCCGCCACTTCCTTCCGCAGTTGTCCAACTTCCGCTTGCAGGCGGTTGTTTGCTCACCTGCAGCCCTTCGTTTCTTCCGAAGTTGCACCGACTCTGCAGGAACCTGGGTGAGCGACTGGTGGACCTGCAGCTTCCCTCAACGCCGAATCGAGGTGCCCATGGGTTCTTCGATTTCGGTAACCTAGTTTATGACGTCGATGTTCTCGTCAATCTTCTTCCGTAAATCCGATGCCCGCTTGAAAGTCGCCGTCATTTTGACGACGGCTCCGATAATGTTGTCATCCTGTCGGCGGAGCCGTCGAGGCCACCGTGGATGCAATCTCCGCTGCAGCACCGTACTCTCATACTCTCTGTGGCGGCAATTGGCGCTAGCTTCGCCTGGAGCTAGTCCGACATACTCCCCCGTAGTCGGAGGCCTCCCTCGGCCTCTCTTGGCTGATGTTCTTGCCACTTGTTCTCGCCTCCTCATCATGGCCCGTAACCGGACCAGAACTTGCGTCCGTAGATGGCCGCTTTCTTCCACCCACTCTTTCTGTTCTCTTGGAGAGACTCCACGCTTTGCATAGAGTCCTCTCTCCCTCATCCTCATCTCTCCGACATGCTAATGTTTTGTTTCATATTACCATATTTGTTCCCACGATTATAGGACGAAGTAGAAGTCGGTCCCGGGTGACGCCTATTCCGGTGACAAGGCTACATACTGTAAAGAGTCGCCTGAACACAGGTTTGTAAAGATTCGCTGTCTGATTTTTATAGAGGTTTACTCCTCGCGGGCCGGCAATTTAAGGCAAGCCCTCGCTCGCTGCACTTCGACGTACCCCATTATGTTAGCACTGGGGTCTTTGACGAAAGTACAGCGGGTTGGCGCGCTGGGAGAGCCGACGTAACTCCCCAGTTTGGACGGTTAGCGAGTGCCCGGCGGCAGTGTGAGGTCACCGAGCCGATCCCCACTATGACGTGGGGCACTGGAAGCGATATATCGTCACCGGTTCCTAATACTGCAATCATTGTTGCCTTTCCCGGATGCAGAAATCAGGAAATGGCCTCCACAACAACTCATGACGGTTGAGTGCCGGGCGGCAGTAAAGCGCACCGAGCCCGAAATCCCCGCACTGTGAGCATTAGGCACTGCCAGCCGACGTATCGCCACGGACAAATGCGCACGCCATTTTGTTGCCTTTCCCCGGATACTTTGATCGGAGAGAATACAGCCTCCACCCTCGTGGGCTGAGGAGCGACGTATCGTCACCAGTGCCCAATGCGTATCATCGTCCGGTTGCCTTTCCTCCGGATATGGAGTAAAAGGAAATGCAACCTGCCACTCCGCTGCTTCCTCCGCTTATCAGAGGGACGCAGAGCAGCTGTCCCCTGTCAAATTGTTCGCCAACAACGTGTCATCACCAGTGCCCAGGGTGCACCGTCCGGCGTTGGCTTTCCCGGATACAATGGTATCAAAGGGAAATTCAACGACCAGGCCTCGAGGAGGTTTTTCTGACGTGGCACCCAAAATGCTTTTTTTTTACGCGGGAAATGCCTGCGCATGCCACCTGCAGGGGCAAGGTGGAGTTATGTCCGGACTCGCACCAAACTATAAAACCCCATGGTGTTCCACCTTCGTCGCGTATGGCGGGGCCACGGGAACGCTTTCGCGCACCTCCGCGACCCCGCCTGCGCTGCTGGCCGGCAAGCCGGCCCCTCCTTCGGGGAGGACATCCCCCCTCTCCACCCCTCTCCTGCAAGGCGCGCCGGAACACGGACGCGCCTTCCCATCGGCTCCTCTGTGGGTGGGAAACGGACTCCCCGAGTCCCGCCCCCAGAAGGCCATGGGGGCCAGGAAGCGCTAAACCAGCCCAGCCCCTGCGGTGGTCTGGTCTGGCTCCACCGCCGACCGATGTTCGGCCGCGGAGGGACGGGGAGAGCGGCAACGAAACACCGACACTCCTCTTCCCCGCGGCCCCACCACAGCCGCATCATGCGGATGCGACCCCGCTTGGTCGCGGAGGATAGGGGAAACGGCAACCTGTACCGACACTCCTCTCCCTCCCGCGACTCCGCCTCGGCTGCAAGGCTGAGGCGGCCTCGCTCCGCCACTTCCGTCTGGCGATCCGCGACACGCTTCGAGGCGAGCTCGTAACAGAGCCCACCGGAGCGGCCTCCTCGAACCCGGCCGCAAGAAACGCAGGCCGGCCATTTGGGTTCCTCTTAGCTTCACCGTGGGTGACCAAGCCACGGTTAAGCGCCCGCTACGACAAGCGGGAACCCTTCGGGGGGCACTGACCTTTTTGGCGTGGGGAAATGCCTACGCATACCTGCCCGCCCTCGCGGGGGGCAAGGGCAGGTTATGTCGGACTCGCACCGACTAAAACCCACAGTGGTCGCCGCAACGCTCGCGAGGTCGCGGGATCTCCGTTAGGAACGCAGCCGCAACCCCTGCGCTTCGCTGGGATAGCCCGTCCCGGGGGCGTGCGTGAATCCGCGCCCCAGGGCCCTCACGGAACTATCCGGCGACACGTGCCACGTGTTACCGTCGTCCTCCTCGGGGTCGCTATTGCTGGACGGTCAAGATTTTACTCCGATCGTCAGCCCGTAGGGCTTCGTTACATTAGGGGATCACCGATAGGAGGACCGTGACGAGCGCGCGGGGAAGCGCCGCGTCAGCCACGTCTCCGAACGGATCGGTCCTCTGTCCCGCTCGGCAGCCTCCTTTCGGACCATTACGGTCTCGCAGAGGAGGCTACGGCCACTCCACGCCGATTCCCGCGCAGCATCGCCGAACGACTGCTGGCAGGGACGGAGTTCGTCGATGTGACGACCAAGACCCGCCGCTCGGCTTCCACGCCCCAAACCTTTTTTTTTTTTTTTTTTTTTTTTTTTTTTTTTTGCGGGAAATGCCTGCGCATACCACCCCTGCAGGGGGCAAGGGTGGAGTTATGTCGGACTTGCACCGACTAAAACCCAAGGTGTTCACCTTCGTCGCGTATGGCGGGGTTGCAGGAACGCTGCGCGCACCTCCGCGACCCGCGCCTGCGCTGGCCCGGCAAGCCGGCCCCTCACTCCAGGGGAGGACATCCCCTCTCCGCCCCTCAGGCAGGGCGCGCCGGAACCCGCAGTTGCCCACTCCAGCCTCGGCCTCCTCTGTGGGTGGGAAGCGGACTCCCCGGTCCGCCCAGAGGCCATGGGGGGCCAGGAAAGCGCTAAGCCAGCCCAGCCCCTGCGGTGGATCTGGTCTGCGGCTCACCGCCGACCGGATGTTCGGCCGCGGAGGACAGGAGAGCGGCAACGAAACACCGACACTCCTCTTCCCCGCGGCCCCACTCACAGCCGCATCACGCGGTGCGATTCCTCATGCTGAGTCGCGGATGAGGGAGAGCGGCAACAAAACACCGGACACTCCTCTCCCTCCGCGACTCCGCCTCGGCTACTGAGGGAGCGGGAAAGACGGCCCGCTCCGCCACATCCGCCCCAGCAGTCCACCACCGACACGCATCCGAGGTTAGCCTACAAAGAGCCCACCCGGAGCGGTTGACCCGGGCCGGCCTCCCCAGAGCGCCCCAGGCCGGCCATTTGGGTTCCTCTAGCTTCACCGTGGGTGACCAAGCCACGGCTACTAAGCCCCCGCTACGACAAGCGAGAACTTCTCTGGGGAACCTTTTTTTTTTTACATGGGGAAATGCCTACGCATACCCATCACTTGCGGGGCAAGGGTGGGTTGGCGTCGGGACTTGCACCGACTAAAACCCCATGGTGTTCCACCTTCGTCGCATGGCGGGGCTGGCGGGAACGCTTTCTGCACACCTCCGCGACCCTGCTCAGGCTACGGCAAGCTGGCTTCCTCCTCCGGGGAGGACATCCTCTCCACTCCTCCAGGCAGGAGCGCCGGAACACGGACGCGCCCTCCAACTCTCGGCTCTTCAGGAAGCGGACTCCTCGAGTCCGCTCCCCAGAGGCCATGGGGCCAGGAGCACTACAACCGCAGCCCCTGCGGCGGATCTGGTCTGCGGCTCCACTGCCGACTGATGTTCGGCCGCGGAGGACAGGAGAGCGGCAACGAAACACCGACACCTCTTCCCCGCGGCCCACCAGCGCCGCACCGGCGGTGCGATACTGTTTGAGTCGCGGAGGATAGGAGAGCGCAACGCAACACCGACACCCTTTCTCCGCGACTCCGCCTCGGCTACTGAGGGCGGGAAGGCGGCCCTCTGCCCGCCACATCCACCCCCCCAGCAGTCCACCGACACGCTTCCCGAGGTGAGCCTTATTATGAGCCCTCCCCGGATGGGCCACCGGCCGGCTATAGAGCGCCTTAGGCCGGCCATCAGTTCCTTAGCTTCACCGTGGGTGACCGCCACGGTTACTAAGCCCCCGCTACGACAAAGGAGAACCTTCGGGGGTCAAACCTAACCTAACCTAACCTAACCTAACCTAACCTTTTTACATGGGGAAATGCTCTCGTGATACCCACTGCGGGGCAGGGCGGCGTCGGACTTGCAACCGACCAAAACCCCATGGTGCCCTCTCCATCGTCGCGGCGGTGGGTCACGGGAACGCTGCACACATCCGCGACTCCCGCCTGCGCCGGCCGACCAGACGGCCCCTTCTTCTGGGGAGGACATCTCCCTCTCCACTCCTCTGGCAGGGCGCGCGCTGAACACGGACGCGCCCTCCAACTCGGCCTCCTCCTCTGTAGGTGGGAAGCGGACTCCCCGAGTCCGCTCCCCAGAGGCCATGGGGCTGCGGGAAAGCCCCAGCCCCCTGCGGCGGATTCTGGTGGGGTTAGGCCCGCTGCCGACCTAAGTGCCCGCCGCGGAGGACAGGAGAGCGGCAGATCAACCACACTCCACTGGAACCCGCGGCCCCACCACGGCTGCATCAGCAGCACCCCGCTTCTTGGAGTCGCGGAGGATAGAGATACACCACTCTCCGCGACTCCGTCTCGGATGCGGGAGGGTGGGGGCGACGATGCGCGGTACCGGTAAAGCACCAGTCCTCGCACCGCCACCCCATTCCCCGACTCTGCCTCCGGCTGCGGATGGTGCGTAAGACGGCCTCACCCGTCCATCCGCACCGCAGCCCGGCCACGCATCCAGGGTGGGCCTTAGCTCCAGCCCGCCCGGGAGGCCCCTGGGCCGGCCTTAGAGCGCCTTAGGCCGGCCATTTAAGTTCCTCTTAGCTTCACCGTGGTTAACTCCACACCACGGTTACTAAGCCCCCGCTACGACAAAGCGGAACCCTTCGGGGGTCGGGGAACCTAACCTAACCTTTTTTTTTTAGCGTGGGGAAATGCCTACGCATACCCGCCCTCGCGGGATGCAGCGGGTTGGCGTCGGACTCGCACTGAAACCCCACGGTGTTCCTTCTGCCCACCGAGCGCTGTGCATACGGGTACGCTTGCGCATTCGTCCGCGTGCACAGCAGTGGCGGCTCGCTCTGCGGGCCCCGGCCGTTGGTAACCTTTATGGAGAGCGCGCGGGAACACGTGGCGCGCCTCACCTCGCTGACTCATTTTTGAGCTGGCTGGACCTCCCGGGTCCATAGCTCGAGTCGGTCAGGGCGGAATGGCGAGCGCATACGCTCTGCGTCTTCGCCCGATGCGGCGTCTGGTGGATCGGGATCCGAGGCGGCTGACTCCCCTGACCCGCTCCGCCTCCTCCTTGGTGTGACATCACTGCCTCGCAGCAGATGCACCGCTGCCCATGCCTCCGCTACGGCGCGAGAACTCCTTCGGGGCACCCAAACCTTTTTTAGCGTGGGAAATGTTTCATGCATACCCGACACTTCGCGGGGCAAGGGCGGGCTATGTCGGACTCGCACCGACTAAAACCCTCCCACGGTGGTCGCCACCAACGCCGCTCGCGAGGGGTCGCGGATCTCCGCTAGGAACGCAACCGCAACCCCCCTGCGCTTCGCTGGGATAGTCGCCTGCCCCGGGGCGTGCAAAAGATCGCACCCTGGTGAACCCTCACGGGAACCATCACGACGTTCAGTTACGTATTGCTCAACGGACGCGGATAGTATTATTGTCTATAAGTGTGGAGTCACTTGAAGATGTGGAGCAAGCGGCGGGAGAAGCGTCCTTCTATGGACGCATTTTTCACAAGCTCTGGTCCGATTACGGGCCGCTGACAGTGGTAGCTTTAAGGTACGGCAAAGGACATCTGCAAAAAGAGGTCGAGGCGACCTTTAACAACAGGGAGTACGTAGGCCTTGCCCGGAAACAAAAATGGCGTTGGTGTCAGCGCAGGCTTGGAACTGAGAGGTGGAGGCAGAGGCGAAGATTGTTGCGGCGACTCCAGCTCCGCACCGGCAAATCTACCCTTTCTGAGTCGTCATCGAACGATGATGGCGACTTCGAGCAACAACAGACCTAGAGAAGATGGTCGAGGACAGCGTTGGCGTCATCAGCATGGTTGCCGCAGGTCAAAGAACCTAAAAGGGCAACTTCGTTCGTGCGCTTAAAGAGGCTGCGGAGACCGTGACGAATTGCTCAACGG
>JAGSMU010000422.1:0-28123 GCA_029286865.1 Teinopalpus imperialis
ACGCGGATAGTATTATTGTCTATAAGTGTGGAGTCACTTGAAGATGTGGAGCAAGCGGCGGGAGAAGCGTCCTTCTATGGACGCATTTTTCACAAGCTCTGGTCCGATTACGGGCCGCTGACAGTGGTAGCTTTAAGGTACGGCAAAGGACATCTGCAAAAAGAGGTCGAGGCGACCTTTAACAACAGGGAGTACGTAGGCCTTGCCCGGAAACAAAAATGGCGTTGGTGTCAGCGCAGGCTTGGAACTGAGAGGTGGAGGCAGAGGCGAAGATTGTTGCGGCGACTCCAGCTCCGCACCGGCAAATCTACCCTTTCTGAGTCGTCATCGAACGATGATGGCGACTTCGAGCAACAACAGACCTAGAGAAGATGGTCGAGGACAGCGTTGGCGTCATCAGCATGGTTGCCGCAGGTCAAAGAACCTAAAAGGGCAACTTCGTTCGTGCGCTTAAAGAGGCTGCGGAGACCGTGACGAATACTCAGTCTCTCCTACGACGCTGTACCTCTGACAGAGCGCGGAAGCTACGAAATGACAATACTCGCCTCAAGGTGAAGTCTCGCAGCTGCGGAAGGAGGTGGCCTGCGGATGCAAGTGGAGCGAGCCAGCAAACCCGGCCCAGTTCCGGCTTATCGGTAAGAGAACTCGTTCGTTCGATCATTGATCAGGTGGGGTCAATGATCAACGCGAATTGCGGCGTTGGAGGATCGCCTCCTTCAGAGAAGCGCCTCTCCGCCCTCCACTGGCGGCAGATACGAGGGGAGGTTTCAGTGCCGGCACCTCACCCAGCCCATCGCCTTCCCAGGTCCAGCAATCCACGAGGCCGCCGGCCAAAGCGACTGTCGCAGGGGTTCTAAAACTCGAAGCCTCCTAAAGAAGCCGGAGCGAACCCACAAAGGGGCAAGAAGACAGCAGTGTCCCAATCACAACCACCGACACGCCAGGCCATAGATGAACCTTGGAATACGGCTGTCAAAAGGGCTGAAGAAAAAGGAGGAAAAAGGCGGTTATGAGTCCCAGCAAACCTGCAAAAGGCGGTCAAAGTTGGCTGACTCCACGATCGTCAGCTGTGGTGGTGACCCTGGAGCCGGAGGCCGCAGCTGCAGAGTCACCTACGTGACGCGTCATAACCGAGGCGAAGGCGAAGATAAGCCTCGCCTCCCTCGGCATAACCGAGATGGGTTTCCGCGTCTGCGCCACGGGGGCTCGCATGTTTGAAGAAGGATTCCCGGCGCGGACAGCGGCGATAAGGCAGACGCCCTCGCTCAAAAACTGGGCGAAGGTGCTCGCCGCGGCGAAAGCAGGTGCGGGTGTCCAGACCGGCGGGCTGCAGAGGTCAAGGTATCCGGTCTGGACGACTCTGCCACAGTGGAGGACGTGGTGACGGCAGTGACGAGGCGGGTGGCTGTCTAAGGAGGCTGTGAAATGCAGTGAGATCGTGCGGTATCCCGCAGGCCTTGGGGATAGCCTGGGTCCGGTGTCCTGTTGGAGCTGCCAAAGGTAGCCGCCAATGGGCGACTAATGGTATCGTGGGTGGCAGCCGTGGTCAAGCTGGTGGAGCCCTCACCTCTGAGGTGCTTCCGGTGCCTCAAGGAGCCGGTCATGTGAGGGGCTCAGTGCGTCGCCACCGCAGTCGATCGTGGGGGCTGTGCTTCCCGCTGTGGTCGAAATCTGGCCACAAAGGCGCTGATGCTCCCTCCAACCGCATTGCGCTGTGTGTGTCGCAGCCAGCAAACCAGCGGACCACAAGATGGGGCAAGGCCTGCAGGCCGCGCGCCCAGAAGTGAAAGGTTTGTCCGCCCGCTTTGCCACCTAGGCACCCGGCAACTCAGCCGCAAGGGACGGTTGAAGCAATGGAGGAGGAACCGTCCCGTGACCACGGAGACTAGTCCGCAGCCGCCGCCGGGGGAAAGCGTAAGCATACCTACTTCCCAATTTCGACTCGAGCTATGGGCCCGGGGAGGTCCGTAGTTCAAGCATGAGTCCAGTGAGGTGAGAGCGCGCCCGGTGTTCCCGCGCTCTCATAAAAGGTTAAAATGGCCGGAGACTGCGTCGCTGAAGCCGCCACAGCTGTGCACGCGGAAGAATGCTCACGCGCGCCCGTATGCACAGCACCAGGTGGGCAGAAGACACCGTGGGGTTTAGTCCGGTGCAAGGTCCGGCATAGCCGCCCCTCGTCCCGCGGGGGCGGTATGCGTATTTCCCACGAAAAAAAAAAAAAAGGTTAGGTTAGGTTAGGTTGGGTTGGGGTTGGGTTAGGTTGGGTCCCCGAAGGGTTTCCCGCTTTGTCGTGGCGGGGGGCTTGTAACCGTGGTGTGGAGTTGCTCACGGTGAAGCTAAGAGGAACCCAAATGGCCGGCCTAAGGCGTTCTAAGGCCGGCCCGGGGAAGGGCTCCGGGCGGGCTGGGTGGAGCCCGCCCTGGATGCGTGTCCGGTGGGCTGCGGGGTGCGGATGGACCCGGGTAGAGGCCGTCTTACACTGGCATCCGCAGCCGAGGCGGAGTCGCGGAGGAGGTGAGTGTATCTCCCTATCCTCCCGCGACTCAAGCGGGGGTCGCACCGCTGAAGCGGCCGTGGTGGGGCCGCGGGATTCAGTGGAGTGTGGTTGATCCTGCCGCTCTCCCTGTCCTCCCGCGGCCGAACATTGGTTGGCAGCGGAGCCTATCCGCAGATCCGCCGCAGGGGCTGGGGTTTTCCACAGCCCCGCCCAGCCTCTGGGGGCGGACTCCGGGAGTCACTTCCCACCCACAGAGGAGGCCGAGTTGGGGGCGCGTCCGTGTTCCGGCGCGCCCTGCCTGAAGGGCGGAGGGGATGTCCTCCCCGGAGGAGGGGCCGGCTTGCCGGCCAGCACGAGCGAGGTCGCGGAAGTGTGCAGCGTTCCCGTAACCCGCCATACGCGACGAAGGTGGAACATGGGGTTTTAGTCGGTGCAAGTCCGGCCTGCCCACCCTTGCCCCCCGCAGTGGGTATGCATGGGCATTTCCCCATGTAAAAAAAAAAAAAGGTTAGGTTAGGTTGGGTTGGGGTTGCGTCAGAAAACCTCCTCGAGTGCCTGGTCGTTTGTATTTCCCTTTGATACTGGTATCCGGGAAAGGCAACGCCGGGACACAGTGCACCCTGGGCACTGGTGATGATACGTTGTTGCCAGTGGCGAATGTTCTGACAGGGAGGGATGGCGCTGCTCTGCGTGTCCCTCTCACTTAATGGAGGTACCGCGGAGTGGCGAGGGGTTGCATTTCCTCTTACGGTTCCATATCCGGAGGAAAGGCAGCCAGGCTGTCAGTGCGCATTGGGCACTGGTGACGATGCGTCGTTCTCAGTGCCCAATGCGAGTGAGTTGCATTTCTCGCTTGATTTCTGTATCCGGGAAAGGCAGCAAATGATAATTGGGTATTGGGAACTGGGGACGATATATCGTTTTCCAGTGCCTAATGCTCCATAGTGAGGGGCGGAGCTCGGTGTGCGTTTTACTGCCACCGGGCACTCAACAAATCGAGTGTTGTGGGGAGGTTGCATTTCTCCTTGATTTCTGTATCTGGGGAAGGCAACAAATGATAGTAAGTATTAGGAACTGGTGACGATATATCGTTTCCAATTACTAATGCATAGTGAAGGACGGGCTCGGTGTGCGCACACTGCCGCGGGCACTCAACCGTCGAAACTGGGGGTCGTCAGCTCTCCCAGCGCGCCGTTACCGCTGTACTCTCTTCAAAGACCTCCAGTGGTGACGTTATGGAGGTACGTCGAGGTGCAGTGGAGCGGAGGGCTTTGCCTTAGTGGCCGGCCCGCGAAGGATCACTCTATAAAACCAGACGGCAGAGTCTTTAAAACCTGTAGGTACCGGACGCCCCCACAGTATGTAGTCTTGTCCACGAGAGGCGTCACCCGGGGACAAACCTATATTCGTTCAAACTCGTGGGATTTACTATGGGAAAAACAAAAATCAGGGGAGGGAGAAGGTAGAGGGAGAAGGAGATAGTGAGGAAGACGACTCAATGCTTGTACTTCGGAGTCTGCAACGGAGATCATCGGTCCGTAGCACCTAGGGACCAAAACAAAGGAGGAGCCGTGACGGTGGCAGCAGTGCTCCCAGCACAGGACAGCAGGCATGGGCGGTTTGTGCGCCGAGCACGCCTTGCAGTTTCGGCCGGCTTGAGAGCGACGGAGGGAAGTCTGATGCGTCATTCACATCCACCGCCACATCGGGAGGGTGTCACGGGACTATGGGGAAGAAGACCAAGCCTCATGTCACTTGAGCTTAAAAGGAGGACGCAGCAGTAGTCACGGACGTGGAGGTAGCTGACGCTGCGAGGATGAGGAGGGTATATGGGATCCTACAGTGGCCCAGAATTAAGACTAGGGCAAAAGCCGGTCTCCCCAAAAACCCGACCATCTGGGTAGAGACATGGAGGGAAAGTCATTACGGACCTTGGTACCTGCATCAGGTCCGGCCTACTGGCAGTGGACAAGGTGGCAGAAGACAAATCTTGCAACCTAAAGGGCTCGTTTGTTCACAGCCTGGTGGCTCCAGAATGGTCGAGGCAGCCTCCTCGGAGTGCTTTGGCAGGTCTCCTGCCTCCTAGTTTGAGGCTGGAGCGCGAGAATGCTGAGCTGCGCTCGCAGCTCTTGAGCCCAACAAGTAAGGTGGAGTCTGACGGAGGAGCTCAGTGCTCTCCGGAAACGCGAGGTGGTAGCAGGACGTCAGGCAAGGCTGCCAAAGCGGCTCCTGCGGTGTGGGGGTTGGACTCGAAGTCAGCTTATGGAGCGTATCAGTGTACTTATTGATGCAGGCAGCCCGCTTTCGGAGTGCAAGCCCTGTGAAACCCTGGAACCTCTCGGGATCAGGGGCCTGTCGTCAGGTCATGCAAAGGGAAACGTGGCGATGCGGCGCACCCAGCCAGCGGCTCCCGTGCCTCCGCGTCTACCGCGCCTCCCGTTAAGCCAGTAGAGACCGGCGGTTCCTGCGCCGCAAACGTGGGCAGTGGCCAGCCGTAAAGGCAAGAGGGCGGCTGCTCAAGGTTACTCCGGTAACAAAGCAGCCACGACCCGAAGGGCGCCGGCAAAGGCAGCAGCTCCTAAAGCAGGCAAAAGCAGCGGTGAAGCCTGGGAGGCTGCCGAGCTCTGCAGCCATTACAGTCACCGTGCCGGAGCACAGTCGGGTCAGTACGCGCCGCGGTCATGGCGGCCAGGCAAAGATCAGGCTGGCGGACTGCGGTATTGACACAGTACGGGCAAGGGAGGGGCGGTAACAGGGGCGTTGATGCACTGGAATTATCTGGCCCCGACTGCGCCTCACAAAGGCCGGCGTGCTCGCCCGCTAAAATGCAGGAGGCGCTGGCCGACATGGACGTGCAAATAGCACGCCCACTGAAGACCGGCGAATTGCCGAGTGATGGACCTCGATGAGGGTCCGTTACTCCAACGGAAGTTGCAGCTGCGGTTGCCGAGTCAGGAGGCTGCGCTGTCGCCAGACCGATGAAGGTGGGTACCGTCCGAAGCACACCTTCACGTCTGAAGGTGAGTGTGGGTGCAGTGTCCACGCACTAGGGGCCGTGCGGAAACTGAAGCGGCGAAGTGCGTCCGCATAGGATGGACGGCTGCAAGGTAGAGGTGCTGGCAGCAAGGGCCCGCTGCAGTGCCACCGTGCCTTGAATTGGGGCGTCCGCAGTAAGTGCCTCAGCGAGGACCGCAGCGCGCGCTGCTAGCCTGCAATGGTGAACATGGGCCGCAAGGCAAGCTGGTGCACTGCAGCCGCCTGAAGTGCCATTGTGTGCGGACCTTGGCCGTCAATCAACCATCGACTGGGGACCAAGGCCTGTGCACCAAAGAAGGCAAACGGGGGCGGGAGAAAGCGGAACCCTACCCGAGAAACCACCCGAGTGCGCCGGAGATCATGGAGGCTTCACCTTCGATAGAGGTGATCCTCCAAACAACCTAGACCACTGCCGCGGGGCGCAAGACCTGCTGCTGCAAACCCTCTCAGGTGGTCGGTTGCATTGGCGGTAGCAGCAGAACCCTACCGGGTCCCGGACCATCCTCACTGGTTCGGTGACATTAAAGAGGGTTCTGTTGCTGTCACTGGGAGTGGTGGAGGAGGATCCTCCTGCTCCCTGATTGCCAGGGGCGGGGATTCACGTTACAGTGGAGTGGGATCTCCCTTGCAGTTGTGGGCTGCTACGTTTCTCCCAATAGTACCCTCGCCGCTTACGAGGCGTACCTGGACAGGTTAGGCGACTGCATCGTAGATGCCTTCCCCGTCCTGTGCTTAATCCTGGGTGACTTTAACGCTCACTCCAGATCATTGGGGCTCCACCCGGGACAGTAAGGGAGAAACCGTGCTAGAGTGGGCGGCGGGACTCGACCTCCGACTTTTTTTTGAATCGAGGGTCCATTAGCACCTGCGTGCGATGGCAGGGGAATCGATAGTCGGCCTGTCTTGGGCGACTCCTTCTGCACCACACGCATGGTGTCGGGATGGAGAAGTAGCGGAAGGTGGTCACACTATCGGACCACCGCCACATCGGCCACTCGAAGGTGGCGCTCCATCTCCACGGTGCTACCCGCCGCAGCAGCAGCGGCCCGCCGCGGCGATGGTCCCTCAAGCGGCTCGGCCTTGGAAATATGCTCAGAAGCTGCAACCATCGCCGCGGCCTGGACGGAGACCCACATAATGGGGGTCTTGCCCGATCCAGCGAAGCGACCTGGTTCCGGGCTGCGATGACGTCCATCTGTGACGCCTCGATACCTCGGACCGGGTCCCCAAGCTCAGGGCGGTGTACTGGTGGTCAGAAGATATGGCGCGCAGTTGCGCATGCAATGTTGCGGGCTCGACGCCAGTACACCCAGAGCTGAGAGCAAGCCACAGCCGGAGAAGAAGGGCGAGAGCATGCCCGGCTACAGAGGCGCCACAAAAGCGCTCCAACTCGTGATCGAGATGCTGGAGTCTCGGTCCTGGAGCGGAGAACTCCTCGGGGGCTGGACGAAAGGGACCATGGGCCGTCCGTACTGCAAGGTTACTGGGCAAGCTACGACCATGGTCCCTCCGTTGACGGAGACCCTGGACCCTACTTTTGTGGGAGGAGTGGTTGTACCTCTTTCCTAGGGCCCAGGACAGCCTCACCCTCCCACATCACCGTCCAGACCAGATTGCATGGTCTGACGAGTTGAGAGTGACCAATGAGGAGTTGGACCGTGCGGTGAGGCGCCTCGGAGCCAAGAACACAGCCCCAGGCCCGACGGAATTCCTGGACGGGCTTGGGTGCCTCTCGCCATACTCCGGACTGGGGAGACTGGGGCAACTGTTCAACAGCTGCCTGCGAAGTCGGTGTCTTCCCCTCAGTCTGGAAGGGAAGAACAGGATGAATTGCTCTGAAGAAGGATAGCGGGACCGCGAATCTCCCTCCGCGTACCGACCCCATTTGTTTGCTGGATGAGGCGGGCAAATTGTTCGAAGAATAATGGCGTCCGCCTCAACACACTACGTCAGAGTGGGCCCCGATTTGTCCGGACGGCCAGTTCTGACGTGGTCGACTGTGGACACGATCCTTCGCGTCGAGGGCGGAAAAGCGCAGCGGGCAGTTACCCGGGGCGGTGTGGCATTGGCGGTCAACCTTGACATTGTCAATGCCTTCAATTCCGCTTACCCTGGGGACGATCAGGGAGGCTCTGGTGTACCACCGTGTGCCTCCCTACCTGCTGCATTGTCCGGGCCTACTTGAGCGATAGGTGCATCAGTACGTGGGTCGTACCGCGTCTGTCCACCGGAGGGAGGTGAACTGCGGGGTTCCACGCAAGGAGTCCGTGTTGGGTCCACAACTGTGGAACCTCGCGTACGACGCGGTCCTGCGGTCGATCTTCCGTCGGCGGCGTAAGTGGTTGCTACGCAGATGACCTCTGCTGCACTGGCCGACGGGGACGGTTCGAGCGCATCCGGCTTGCTGAGCTTGGGGTAGCATGCGTCGTGGACAAAATCCACGAGCTGGTCTTCGGATAGCGCCTCATAAGACCGAGGCGCTTTGGTTCCTAAACTCCCCAGAGGAGGGAACCGCAACTTGACGGTTCGCGTTGGTGACGATGCAGGTCCCAGTGGGACCGACGATGAAACCTATCTCGGTCTCACCCTGGACGGTCGTTGGGGCTTCGAAGAGCACTTCGACCGCCTGGTCCACGGATCGAGAGGGGTAGTAGGTGCCATGCACCGGCTCACTGCAATCTCGGGGAGCCCCAGGAAGGAGTCCGCCGCCTCTACGCGGGAGTCGTGCGATCGATGGCCCTCTACGGGGGCGCCCGTATGGTCACATCGACTAACGGGCGTCCGTCGCCTCTGAAGCTAAACTTAGTAGCCTGCAGCGGAAGGATGGCCATCAGGATCGCGCGTGGATATCACCTGATATCATTCGAAGTGACCACTGTCCACAGCTCGGTTTCCACCACTGGAAATCCTGGCGGAGATGGATGCACGGGTTTATCTCGTCTTCGCATTCCCCGAGGAAACCGAGCCCCTGGATGCGGGAGAGGTGCGTAAGCAGGCGCAAACGTGCGCTGGAGGTGTGGCACGAGAGGCTCCATGAGCCACGTTACTCGCGCCAGCGCATTGTTAGCGCGCTCCTGCCGAACTTCGAGAAGCTTGGCTCCGTTTGAGGGAAAGAGGCGCATGTCACCTATAGACTGACGCAGGTGCTCACCGAGCATGGATGCTTCGGAGGAAGTACCTGAACAGAGATGGACGCGAATCGTCAACGCAATGCCACCACTGTGGCGGGGACCAGGATTCCGCACAGCACACGCTCGCTGAGTGCCCGCGTAGAGTCCGAGCGACGGATCCTGGTCAGAGGATCGGGCAAGACCTCTCTCCGCCAGTCGCAGTAGCGGCTGCGCAGCGGATAAAGGCGCATGGAAGGCGCTGGTCTCCTTCTGTGAAGAACTGTTATGTTACAGAAGGAGACCGCCGAGCAGAGGATCGGGAGGGCCGATCCCGCTCAGGCTGGCTGGCTGGCAGAGGCAGTGGCAACGGACGCCCCGGCCCGTCATGCCCCAGCTCAGGCATAAAGAATAGGGCTAAAGGTATGCCTGCCGCAACCGTACAAAGGCGACTAAAAGGGACTGCGGGTTCGCGGGCGCTCAGGGTGGGGCTCGGCCGCCCAGGCAACGAACCCGGGAAGGTTAACAACCCAGAGTGGTCCAGGGTTGCCGTAGCACCGGCGAGGAGGTGCGAGGGAGGCGCGGCCTCCCCCTGGAACAGCTAAGGCACTTTGCAATGCTGAGACACCGGTGCGTTCCGTAGGAGATCCCGGAGCCTCCCAATGCACTGAGGATGGCCACCGGGGGTTTTGGTGGTTAGAAATACCACATAACCTGTCTCTCTCCCAAGGAACCAGGGTATCTTTCCGAAGATTTCCCCCCGATAACAAAAAAAAAAAAAAAGGTTAGAGTTAGGTTAGGTTAGGTTAGGTTAGGTTAGGTTAGGTTAAGGTTAGGTTAGGTTGGGGTGCCACGTCGAAAACCTCCTCGAGTGCCTGGTCGTTGAGTTTCCTTTTGATACTATTGTATCGGAGAAGGCAGCGCCGGACAATTGCACCCTAGGCACTGGTGACACGTTGTTGCCAGTGGCGAATGTTCCTGACAGGGGGGATAAGCTGCTGCGTGTGTCCCTCTGATAAGCGGAAGGCACTGCAGAGTAGCAGAGGACCATTCCTCTTGATTTCCATATCCGGAGGAAAAGGCAATAGCCAATTTTAATCAGTGCACGTGGAGGCACTGGTGACGACACGTGATTCTCAGTGCCCAATGTCTGTGAGTTCTATTCTCGCGATCAAAGTAGCCGGGGAAAGGCAACAAAATGAGGTAATGCATTGGGAACTGGTGGCGATACGTCGTTGGCGGTGCCTAATGTTCACGAGTGTGGGGACGAACGGTGTGCGCTTTTACTGCCGCGGGCACTCAATATCGAGGTGTAGGAGGTTGCATTTCCCTTGATTTCTGTATCCGGGGAAAGGCAACAAATGATGAGTAAGGTATTAGGAACTGGTGACGATATATCGTTTCCAGTGCCTAATGCTCATAGTGGAGGACGGGCTCGGTGTGCGCTTTTACTGCCGCCGGGCGCTCAACCATCGAGCGTTGTGGGAGGTTGCATTTCCCCTTGATTTCTGTATCCGGGGAAAGGCAACAAATGATAATGGGTAATAGGGAACTGGTGACGATATATCGTTTCCAGTGCCTAATGCTCATAGTGGAGGACGAGGCTCGGTGTTGCCACTGCCGCCGGGCATTCAAACGTCAAAACTGGGGAGTTACGTCGGCTCTTCCAGCGCGCCGTAACCCGCGTACTTTCGTCAAAGACCCCAGTGTTGACGATAATGTGGGTACGATCGAAGTGCAGCGGGCGGAGGCTTTACCTTAATTGGCCGGCCCGCGAGGTAAACCTCTATAAAAATCAGACAGCGAAGTCTTAAAACCTGTGGGTACCAGGCGGCCCACAGTATGTATGCTGTCACCGGAATAGGCGTCGCAGGGACCGACTTAGCTACTTCGTCCTATAATCGTAGGAACAAATATGGAATGTAAAGAAAAACAAACATTAGCATGTCGAGTAGGTGATGAGGGAGAGAGTGACTCTATGCAAAGCGTGGAGTCTCCAAGAGAACAAGAAAAGTGCGGGAAGAAAGCGGCCATCACGGACGCAAGTTCTGGTCCGGTTACGGGCCATGATGAGGCAGAAACACAGTGGCAGAACATCTGCCAGAGGCCGAGGAGGCCTCCGACTACGAGGGAGTATGTCGGACTAAGCTCAGGCAGAAGCTAGCGCTAATTACCGCCAATAGAGAGGAGGAGAGGATGGAAGCAGAGGCGGAGGTGCATCCTGGCTCGACGGCTCCCGCGCCGACAAGGATGACAACATTATCGGAGTCGTCGTCAAATGACGGCGACTTTCAAGCGGCATCAGTTTACGGAAGAAGATTGACGAGAACATCGACGTCATAAACCAGGTTGCTTCGAAATCGAGAAGAACAGGGCACCTCGATTCGGGCGTTGAGGAAGCTGCAGAATCCATCAGGTCGCTCACCCGGGTTCTGCAGAGTCCGGTGCACCTCGGAAGAAACGAAGGGAGGCTACAGGTGAGCAACAACCGCCTGCAAGCGGAAGTTGGACAACTGCGGAAGGAAGTGGCGGAGATGCGGTTGCTGATGGAGCAACCCTAATAAACGCGGGCCAGTCCCGGCGAAGGCAACGAGGATCTGGTGCGTTCTATCATTGTCAAGTGGGGACAATGATGAACGCCAGATTCGCGGCTTTGGAGGATCGCCTTCTCCCGACGCCTCCGTCGCCATTGGCGGCAGACGCGAGAATAAGTGATGCGCCCAGCGCTGGCTGCCCCTCAGCTTGCGGATTTCCGGCTGCCCCGAAGCGCCTGTCGATGCCAGCAGCGAACGGGCAGTCGTCACTGGGGTTCGGTGGCTCCGAAGGGGAAGGGCAAGGGGAAAGGTAAGCGCAGCGAACCCACAAAGGGGATCAGATGGCAACTGAGCCTCGATCTGTGCCACCGGCACCTCAGTCCATGGAAGAACCGTGGACTACGGTGGTAAAGGGGCTCAGAAAGAAGGGCGGCAAGGTTGTCAAGAGTCCTGGCAATCCTGCACCGAGGCCGGCAAGATTGCCGCCCCCAGATGGCTGCTATCATTAGTGACACTGGCGCCGGAAGCGGCGGCGGCTGGTGTTACTTATGCGGAGGTTATCACCGAGGCGAAGAGGAAAGTCGACCTCTCTGCCCATAGGATAACAGACCTGCAGTTCCGCATGCGCCACGGGGGCGCGTATGTTTGAAATCCCCGGTGCAGACAGCGGCGACAGGGGCGGACCGCCTTGCCGAAAAGTTGAGGAGGCATACTCGTCAAAGGGGTGCGGATAGCTAGACCAGCAAAGAGACGGTGGAGGGTCAGAATTGCTGGTCTGGAATGACCCTGCTGTGGAGAGTGTGGTGACAGCCGTGGCGAAGGCCGGTGGCTGCCCTGAGGAGGCAGTCAAATGCAGCCAGATCTACGGGATGTTGCAGGACATGGGGTGGCCTGGGTCCGATGTCCCGTGGCGGCTGCCAAAAGGTCGCCGACGGCAGAAGGCTGATGATCTCGTGGGTCTCAGCCGTGGCGAAGCTGTCGAGCCCACACCTCTGAGGTGCTTCCGCTGCCTGGAGTCAGGACATGTAGGGGCCCAATGCGACGCCGCAGTCGACCGGGGAGCTGTGCTTCCGTTGTGGTCAGTCTGGCCACAAGGCAGCGCAGTGTTCCGCCAACCCGCGTTGCGCTGTGTCGCAGCCAAAAACCGGCCGACCACGGGATGGGAGGAAGGGCCTGCACCGCGCCTCCCAAGAGGAGGAAAAGGCCAGCTCGCACGTTGCCACCGAAGCAGCTTCGGCCAGCCAGCAACCACAGGTGGAGGCAATGGAGGAGGATCGAAACCGGCCTCGCAATGAGCTACGGCCTTCACGTAGTTCAGGCGAACGTCAACCACTGTGCTAGAGCACAAGATCTGCTCTTTCAGAGTATGGCGCAGTGGATTTGACCCGTGGCCGTCGTTTCGGAACCCTACCTGGTTCCAGACGGGGATGGATGGGCGGGAGACGTGGATGGCTCGGTCGCGGTAGTTGCTCGGACGACTGCTGGTGCCCCACCATGGATTGGGTGGAGAAAGTCCATGAATTCGTTGCGGCGCTGGTGGGGGATAGTCATTATTGGCATTTATTGTCCCCAGCAGAAGCCACTCCGAGAGTTCGAGGACTCTTAGGCGAGTCGGAGCTCTCATTGGCAGGAGTCACCTCATCCCTATTTTGGTGATGGGTGACTTCAACACTAAGAACATCGTTTGGGGCTGTTCTGCCAGCGATACGCGGGGGACGTTCCTGGAGGTGGGCACTGTCCGTAGGACTCTGTCTGCTCAACCGTGGTTCCGGAACCCACATGCGTTCGGCAGGGAGCTCCGTTGTGGTCTGTCATGCCAGCATCCATGGCGCGCCGGGTTCACGGGTGGGAAGTCGTGTCCGGTGTGGAGACGCTGTCCGGATCATTTGTATATCCCGCTTCAGCGTCTCGATTCCGACGCGGTTCCGGTCCGATCCGGGCGAGCGGTCGTCCGTAGCGACGGCCCGCGATGGGCACTCAAGCACCTCGACAGGGAAGTTCTCATCGAGGCTTCCCTGGTGGAATCGTGGGTTTCCCGAGGTGCAGCAACCACTGCGTGGAAGACGAAGCGGTGGCGCTTCGCGCGTCGATAGCGATACGTGCGTCGATGCCACGGTTGGGGCCTCGACCGCCGAAAGGCAAGGTGTACTGGTGGTCCGCCGACATCGCTGTGCTGCGCACTGCGTGCGTAATGTGAGACGCCGGTACACGACGCCGGAGGACGCCGTGACGATGCGGCCGAGTCATCGTTGCGCGACGCTTTCTGGGAGCCAAGCTTCGTCTTCAAATCGCCATTGGCGAGGCCAAGGCTGGGGCAAGAAACGAGCTGCTGGAGACTCTGAACCGTGATCCGTGGGGTCGCCCATACCGCATGGTGCGGGGGAAACTTCGCCCATGGGCGCCCCCTCTGACGCAGAGTCTCCAGCCCCAGTTCGTGGACGCAGTGGTTGCAGCCCTGTTCCCCCAGAGAGAGGAATACACGCCGCCGACCATGGCTCCGACTGCGCTGGATGCGGTTGCTGGCGGGGACGAGGTGGTACCGCCAGTAACCCCGGGAGAGTTCGGGGCCGCGATTCTTCGACTCCGTTCGAGGAATGCGGCCCCAAGGACCAACAGTGTACCTAACCGTGCGTGGAGTCCTAGCATCCGGCGCACTCGAGGGCAAACTCAGAGGACTATTCAATGCCTGCCTAACGCGGGGCCGTTTTCCGCGGGTGTGGAAGAGCGGGCACGATGGTCCTCTTGGGGAAGGAGGGGCGCCGAGGACTCGCCCTCTGCGTACCGGCCCATAGTGCTGTTGGACGAGGTGGCAAAGCTCTTTGAGCGTGTCATCGCCAGTCGCCTCGTCCGGCATCTGGTGGGGTCGGTCCGGATTTGGATGATAGCCAATTCGGTTTCGCGAGGGCAGGTCCACGATACGTACGATCATGCAGTGAAGAGGACGGCGGAGGAAGCGGTCGCCCGGGGCGAGTCGTCTTGGCGGTGTCTCTTGACATCGCCAACGCCTTCAACACCTTGCCCTGGAGTTGCATCAGGAGGCACTCCGGTATCACCGGGTGCCGAACTACCTCAACGTATGATCGCATCGTATCTCTCGGGCAGGTCGGTGGCGTACAGGTGTCGAACGCGTGGCATAGTCGCGTAGTCTCGTGCGGTGTCCCACGGGAATCGGTTCTAGGACCGCTCCTGTGGAACATTAGTTACGACTGGGTCCTCCGCGGGTCACTACTGCGTGGCCTCTGCGTGACTTGCTACGCCGACGACACCTTGGTGACGGCAGGGCGGCACCTGCAGGAGTGCACCTTACGTGCTACGGCGAAGTGGCCCACGTAGTGGAGTCGTATCCGAGCTGGGTCTCAAGGTGGCCTTAACAAGTCTGAGGCCTTGTGTTTTCACGGGCCTCGGAACGCCACCCTCGGGACTGCATAGTAGTGGGAGGAGTTAGCATCGGCATCAGAGTCCCAGATGAAATATCTGGGACTCACTGGACGGCCGATGGAACTTCGAGGGGTACACTTCTAGGCTTATTGCCTAGGCTGTTGCGTGCGGCGGCCGCAGTCGGCAGCTGCTGCCGAATATCAGAGGTCGAATGCGGCTTGTCGGCGCCTGTACCTGGGCATGGTGCGCTCCATGGCGCTGTACGGGAGCACCCGTGTGGAGTGACGCTCTGAATAGCCGGACAATCGCTCTTCTGCATAGGCCCCAGAGGGCGATGGCGATCAGAGCGATCGAGGTACCACACGGTGTCCCACGAGGCAACGTGTGTGCTGGCGGCGTCCCCTCCCTGGGAACTGGAGGCGAAAGTTCTCGCGTCCGTCTTCTTTGGCGTGAGCTTGATCGCGGTGCGCCAGTTCCACTACGAGGGAGAGGTTGATGCGGCGGGCGGAGCGTCGAAGGTCATGGTGCAGAGGTGGCAGCATGCTCTTCGAGCAACCCGGAACCGGAACCGGCCGTAGAGGCGGTACGTCCAGTTCTCGTGCAGTGGCTGGACAGACGTCACGGAGTGCTCACCTTCCGGTTGTCGCAGGTGCTTTCGGGGGCATGGTTGCTTCGGGAAGTACCTGCACTTGATCGGAAGGGAGGCCAAACGAGGAGCTGTCACCACTGTGACGGCTGCCTCAAGACACGGCCCAGCACGCTGGAGGTGTGTCCTCGGTGAGCAGAACAGCGCCGAGCACTGAGTGCCATAGTGGGCAACGACTTGTCGCTGGCGGCCGTAGTTCGCGCCATGGTCGACAGTCGGGAAGGGTGGGCAGCAGTGCAGGTGTACTGTGAACGGTGATGTCCACGAAGGAGGAGGCGGAGCGAGTTCGAGAGTCAGCCGGCTCCGGATCCAGTCCACAGACGCCGCATCGGGCGAAGACGCAGAGCGTATGCGCTCGCCTTTCCGCCCTGAATACGACTCGAGCTGGGCCGGGAGGTCCGTAGCTCAAAATGAGTCAGCGAGGTGAGAGCGCGCCTCGTGTTCCCGCGCGCTCTCCATGAAGGTTACCAACGGCCGGGGCCCGCAAGAGCCGCCACTGCTGTGCACGCGGACGAATGCGCCAAGCGTGCCGTATGCACAGCACTCGGTGGGCAGAAGGAACACCGTGGGGTTTAGTCGGTGCGAGTCCGACACCAGCTCCCGCTCTCGTCCCGCGAGGGCGGGTATGCGGCAAACATTCCCCACGAAAAAAAAAAAAAAGGTTAGGTTAGGTTAGGTTCCCCCGATGGGTTCCCGCTTTGTCGTAGCGGGGGCTTGTAACCGTGGTGTGGAGTTAACCACGGTGAAGCTAAAGAGGAGCAAATGGCCGGCCTAAGGCGCTCTAAGGCCGGCCCGAGGGAGGCCGCTCCCGAGGCGGGCTGGAGCTGGAGCCGCCTGGATGCGTGTCGGTGGGCTGCGGGGTGCGGATGGACGGGTAGGGCCGCCTTGCGCACCACATCCGCAACCGAGGCGGAGTCGCGGAGGGAGGGTAGTGTATCTCCCTTTCCTCCGCGACTCAAGCTGAGTCGCACCGCTGATGCGGCCGTGGTGGGGCCGCGGGTTCCAGTGGAGTGTGGTTGATCCTGCCGCTCTCCCTGTCCTCCGCGGCCGAACATTGGTTGGCGGAGCCTATCACCCAGATCCGCCGCAGGGGGCCAGGGTTTTCCTGGCCCCCATAGCCTGGGGAGCGGACTCAGGGGAGTCCGCTTCCCTCTACAGAAGGAGGCCGAGTTGGAGGCGTCCGTGTTCCGGCGCTCCTGCCTGGAGGGTGGAGAGGGGATGTCCTCCCCGAAGGAGAGCCGGCTTGTCGGCCAGCGCAGGCGGGGTCGCGGAGGTGTGCGAAAGCGTTCCCGTAACCCGCCATACGCGACGAAGGTGGAACACCATGGGGTTTTAGTCAGTGCAAGTCGGCATAACCCACCCTTGCAAAGTGGGTATGCGTAGGCATTTCCCATGTAAAAAAAAAAAAGGTTAGGTTAGGTTGGGGTGCCACGTCAGAAAACCTCCTCGGTGCCTGGTCGTTGAATTTCCCTTTCATACTTTTGTATCGGGGAAAGGCAACGCCGGGACAGTGCACCCTGGGCACTGGTGATGATACGTTGTTGCCAGTGGCGAATGTTCTGACAGGGGGATAGCTGCTCTGCGTGTCCTGTGGAGGCACAGGCAGGTGGCAGGGGTTGCATTTCCTTTTGATTTCCATATCCGGAGGAAGGCAACCGAACGATAGTACGCATTGGACACTGGTGACGATACGTCGTTCTCCAGTGCAATGCAGTGGGATGCATTTCTCCTTGATCAAAGTATCCGGGAAATACAGCAAAATGAGGTGCATTGGGAACTGGTGGCGATGCGTCGTTGGCAGTGCCTAATGTTCTGAATGTGGGGGACGGGCTCGGTGTGCGCTTTTACTGCCGCCGGGCACTCAACCAAATCCAGCTGTGGGAGTTGCATTTCTCCTTGATTTCTGTATCCGGGGAAAGGCAACAAATGATAATTGGGTATTAGGAACTGGTGACGATATATCGTTCCAGTGCCTATGCACTTAGTGGGAGACGAGCTCGGTGTGCACTCCACGCTGCCGCCGGGCACTCAACCGTCAAAACTGGGGAGTTACGTCGGCTCTCCCAGCGCGCCGTAACCCGCTGTACTTTCGTCAAAGACCCAGTGTTGACGATAATGGGGTACGTCGAAGTGCAGCGGAGCGGGAGAGCTTGTAATTGGCCGGCCCGCGAGTAAATCTCTATAAAAAATCAGACAGCGAAGTCTTAAAAACCTGTAGGTACCAGGCGATACAGTATGTACTTGTCCCTGGAATAGGCGTCACCCGGGGACCGACATTTTATTTCGTCCTATAATCGTGGGAACTAATAGCCGACTTTAAAACAAACCAATAGCATGTCGAGGAGATGAGCGAGGGAAGAGCGACTCTATGCAGAGCGTAGAGTCCTTGAAGAGACGAGGATTTGTGCGGGGAGAAAGCGACCGTCTACGGACGCAGGTTGCAGTTCCGGTCGATAACGGGCCACGATGAGGAGATAAGCAGGACAGTGGCAAGAACATCTGCCAAAAGAGGTCGAGGAGACCCCAACGACGGGGAGTATGTCGGCCTTGCCAAGACAAACAGGCGTTAGTCGCTGCCAAAGGGAGGAAAGAAAGGTTGGGAGGCGAAAGAGAGGTCGCATCTGCAGCTCGGCAACTCCGCTGACAGAATTACAACCCTGTCAGAGTCGTCGTCGGGCGGCAAGACTTCCAGGCAGCGTCGCGGCTGGGGAAGAAGATTGAGGGAAAATATTGCCCTCATAACTAAGGTCGCCTCCAAGTCTAAGGAACCTGAAGGTACTTCTGTTAAAGCGCTGAAGGACGCTGCAGAAGCGATCAGAGCGGACGCCCAGATACTGCAGAGTCGTTGCACCTCTGAGGAAACGAAGAGGCTGCAAGCGAGCAACATCCGCAGGGGTGAGGTCGAGCAATTGCGCAAAGAGGTGGCGGAGATGCGGTTGCGCATGGAGCAACCAGCAAAGTTCCAGCTCAATTCCAGCTGAGGGGGCAACGAGGATCTGGTACGTTCCATCATTTGTCAAGTGGGGACAATGATGAACGCCAGGTCGCAGCTCTTGAGACCGCCTCCTCCCCAGCGCCTCCGTCCTCCGTTGGCGGCAGACGCGAGGACAAGTGCGGTGCCCAGCACTTCGGCTCGCCACCACTTCCCAGCCAGATGCCCCGAAGAAGCGGCCTGCCATTACGGCTAGCAGTGAACGGACGGTCGTCGCTGGGGTTCCACGTAGCTCCAACGCCCTAAGAGGGGAAGGGAGTAAGGAAAGCGGAGCAGGCCCGCTGGGAAACGAGAACAACAGAGTCCCGATCTACCACCAGCACCTCAGTCCATGGAGGAACCGTGGACTACGGTGGTAGAAAGGGCTCAGAAAAAGGCGGTAAGGTCGTCAAGAGTCCTGGCAATCCTGCAGGCCGGTAAAGATTGCAACCCCAGATCGGCCGCTGTCGTGGTGACACTGGCGCCGGAAGCGGTGGTGGCTGGTGTTACCTATGCGGAGGTTATCTCCGAGGCAAAGAGGAAAGTCGACCTCTCTGCCCTCGGGATAACAGAGCTGAGATTCCGCACATGCGCCAGAAGAACCCGCATGTTTGAAATCCCCGGTGCAGACAGCGGCGACAGGGCGGACGGCCTTGCCGAAAAATTGAGGAGGCGCTCTGAACAAGGTGTGCGGATCACCAGACCAGCAAAGACTGTGGAGGTCAGGTTGCTGGTCTGGATGACCCTCACTCACTGTCAGACGAGGTGTTGACAGCCGTGGCCAAGGCCGGTGGCTGCCCCAAGGAGGCAGTCAAATGCAGCCAGATCCTACGGGATGTTGCAGGACTTGGGGTGGCCTGGGTCCGATGTCCCGTGGCGGCCGCCAAGGTCACCGACGGGAAGGCTGATGATCTCGTGGGTCTCAGCCGTGGCGAAGCTGGTGGGTGCACCTCTGAGGTGCTTCCGCTGCCTGGAGTCGGGACATGTGAGGGGGCCCAGTGCGACGCCGCAGTCGACCGGGGAGCTGTGAAAGCTGCGTTGTGGTCAGTCTGGCCACAAGGCAGCGCAGTGTTCCGCCAACCCGCGTTGCGCTGTGTGTGTCGCGGCCAAAAACCGGCCGACCACAGGATGGGCGGAAGGGCCTCACCGCGCCTCCCAAGAGGAAGGAGGCCAGCTCGCACGTTGCCACAGAAGCAACCGGCCGGCCAGCAACCACGGGTGGAGGCAATGGAGGAGGATCGAAACCGGTCTCGCAATGAACTACGGCCTCCCACGTAGTTCGGAGCGAACGTCAACCACTGTGCTTTAGAGCACAAGATCTGCTCTTTCAGGTATGGCACAGTGGTTGACACGTGTCGTCGTTCCGGAACCCTACCTGGTTCCAGACAGGGATGGCTGGGCGGGAGACGAAGGGACTGGTCGCGATAGTTGCTCGGACGACTGCTGGTGCCCCACCCATGGATTGGGTGGAAGAGGTCGATGGAGTTCGTTGCGGCGCTGATGGGGGATAGTCGTGGCATTTATTGTCCCCAGCAGAGCCGCTCAGATCGAGGACTCTTGGGCCGGGTCGGAGCTCTCGCGCCAGCGCAGAGTCACCCTCATCCTTTTTGGTGATGGGTGATTTCAACGCCAAGAACACCGTTTGGGGCTGTTCTGCCAACGATACGCGGGGACGTTCCTGGAGGGTGGGCACTGTCCGTAGGACTGTGTCTGCTCAACCGAGGTTCGGAACCACATGCGTTCAGCCCAGAACTCCGTTGTGGACCTAACCTTCGCCAGCACATCCGCTGGCGTGCCGGGTTCACGGGTGGGAAGTCGTGTCGGGGTGGAGACTGTCGGACCATTTGTATATCCGCTTCAGCGTCTCCGACTCCGACGCGGCTCCGGTCGATCCGGGCGAGCGGTCGTCGTGGCGACGGCGCGATGGGCTCTCAAGCACCTCGACGGGGAAGTTCTCATCGAGGCTTCTCTGGTGGAATCGTGGGTTTCCCGAGGTTACGCTACCACTGCGTGGAGGGACGAAGCGTTGGCGATTCAGCGCGTCGATGACTCGCGCGTCTGCGATGCGTCGATGCCGCAGTTGGGGCACCTCGACGCCGAAAGGCAGGTGTACTGGTGGTCCGCTGGCTTGTAAGCTCAGCTGCGCACTGCGTGCGTAGTTGCGAGACGCCAGTACACGAGACAACGCCGGAGGACGCCGTGACGATGCGGCCGAGTCATCGTTGCGCGACGTTTACAGGGAGGGCCAAGCTTCGCCTCAAATCATATCGCCGAAGGCCAAGGCTGGGGCGAGAGAAACGAAGTGCTGGGGCTGGACCGTGATCCGTGGGG
Source organism: Teinopalpus imperialis (assembly GCA_029286865.1). Classification (NCBI taxonomy): domain Eukaryota; kingdom Metazoa; phylum Arthropoda; class Insecta; order Lepidoptera; family Papilionidae; genus Teinopalpus; species Teinopalpus imperialis. The sequence continues at coordinate 20,501 of JAGSMU010000422.1, forward strand.
TCGCCCTTACCGCATGTGGTGCGGAAACTTCGCCCATGGGCACCCCTCTGACGCGGAGTCTCCAGCCCAGTTCGTGGACGCAGTGGTTGCAGCTCTGTTCCCCAGAGGAACACACGCCGCCGACCATGGCTCCGACTGCGCTGGATGCGGTTGCTGGCAGGGACGAGGTGGTACCGCCAGTAACCCAGGAGAGTTCGGGGCCGCGATCCTTCGACTCCGTTCGAGAATACGGCCCCAGGACCCGGCAATTGTCCCTGGCCGTTGCGTGGGTCCCTAGCATCCCGGCACACTCGAGACGAAGCTCAGGGGACTATTCGATGCCTGCCTAACGCAGGGCCGTTTTCCACGAATTGTGGAAGGCGGGCGATAGTCCTCTTGAGGAAGGAGGGGCGCCAGGGACTCGCCCTCTGCGTACCGGCCCATAGTGCTGTTGGACGAGGTGGCAAAGCTCTTTGAGCGTGTCATTGCCGGTCGCCTCGTCCGACTTTATCTGGTGGGGTCGGTCCGGACTTGGACGATAACCAATTCGGTTTCGCGGTGGCGGAGTCCACGATACATGCGATCATGCGAGTGAAAGAGGACGGCGGAGGAAGCAGTCGCCCGGGGTGAGATCGTCTTGGCGGTGTCTCTGACATCGCCAGCATATCAACACTGCCTGGAGTTGCATCAGGAGGCACTCCGGTATCACCGAGTGCCGAACTACCTCAACGCATGATCGCATCCTATCTCTCAGGCAGGTCGGTGGCATACAGGTGTCGGAACACGTGGCATAGTCGCGTAGTGTCGTGCGGTGTCCCACAGGGTTCGGTTCTCGGACCGCTCCTGTGGAACATCGGCTACGACTGGGTGCTCGCAGATCCCTACTGCGGGGCCTCTGCGTGACTTGCTACGCCGACGACTTGCATGGTGACCGGCAGGGGCAGCACCTATAGGGGAGTGCACCATACGTGCTACAGCGGGAGTGGCCCACATAGTGGGTCGTATCCGAAGAGCTGGGTCTCGGTGGCCCTTAACAAGTCTGAGGCCTTGTGTTTTCACACGGGCCTCGGAGACGCCTCACCCTCGGGACTGCACATCGTAGTGGGCGGAGTTCGCATCGGCATCAAGTCCCAGATGAAATATCTGGGACTCACGCTGGACGGCCGATGGAACTTCGAGGTGCACTTCTAGGCTTATTACTTGAGCTGTTGCGTGCGGCGGCCGCGGTCGGCAGCTTGCTGCCGAATATCGGAGGTCGAATGCGGCTTGTCGGCGCCTGTACCTGGGCATGGTGCGCTCCATGGCGCTGTACGGGGAGCACCCGTGTGGAGTGACGCTCTGAATAGCCGGACAATCGCTCTTCTGCAAAGGCCCCAGAGGGCGATGGCGATCAGAGCGATCCGAAGGTACCACGGTGTCCCACGAGGCGGCGCGTGTGTGCTGGCGGCGTCCCCTCCCTGGGAACTGGAGGCGAAAGTTCTCGCGTCCGTTTTCTTTTGGCGTGAGCTTGATCGCGGTGCGCCAGTTCCACCCACGAGGGAGGAGGTTGATGCGGCGGCGAGGGCGGAGCGTCGAAGGGTCATGGTGCGGAGGTGGCAGCATGCACTTCGACAGCCGGAGCGGAACCACGACCGTGAGGCGAGTACGTCCAGTTCTCGTGCAGTGGCTGGACAGACGTCACGGAGTGCTCACCTTCCGGTTGTCGCAGGTGCTTTCAGGGGCATGGATGCTTCGGGAAGTACCTGCGCGATCGGAAGGGCAAACGGGGCTGTCACCACTGTGACGGCTGCCTCAAGACACGGCCCAGCACACGCTGGAGGTGTGTGTCCGCGGTGGAGCAGAACAGCGCCGAGCACTGAGTGCCGTAGTGGGCAACGACTTGTCGCTGGCGGCCGTAGTTCGCGCCATGATCGACAGTCGGGAAGGGTGGGCAGCAGTGCAGGTGTACTGCGAAGGCGGTGATATCCCACGAAGGAGGAGGGGCGGAGCGAGTTCAGGAGTGCAACCGCCTCGGATCAGTCCACCGAACGCCGCATCAGGCGAACGCAGAGCGTATGCGCTCGCCATTCCCGCCCTGATACGGCTGACTATAGACCGGGGGAGGTCCGTAGCTCAAAATGAGTCGGCGAGGTGAAACGCGCCTCGTGTTCCGCGCGCTCTCCATAAAGGTTACCAACGGCGGGGCCCGCAAAGCGAGCCGTAACCTTTTTTTTCTCTTTTTTCTTTTTCGTCTTCCGGCTCGGCTTTGAATTATTTAATTGATACATTACATGAATTAGGTAAATACATTGCATGATTTGTTAAGTATTAAATTTGGTACATATCTAATTGGTAACCAGGTGGTTGGTTGGAGATACAATTTGTTGAAACGTGTTGATTGGAATTAATTTTAATTTGATTGTCGGGTTTTCGTGTCTGCCTGTTCCTCGCAGGAACGGACAGCAGTACCCTAGATCATTACAATAATTAAATTGCATTTACAATATAATATGCGTTGGAATTCCAGAATTATTATTTAGTACTATTATTATGAGTAATTATTTCTAAATTAAATGTAAAAAAAAAAAAATAAAATATATTGGCGAATGGTAGTTATGTCATGTTTATACAGAATTAATTGTTGTGATGAAATTACTCTATATAATAAATATTAATGGGAATTTAATCGTAATTATTTAATTATTATATTAATTTTTAAGTATATGTATTGTCAAAATATTCAAGTTCCCTAGGTCACAGTAGAGCCGTTTGCCCTCGCCGCCAAGCGCATAATCTTTTGGCAGTACTCGAAGTGTCTGCATTCGTCGCTCTGCACGATCCCCGCAATGTTGTCCCTGGTAATTGTCCGATCCATGTTGTGTTCACCAATTGTGCCGATGTAGAGCGAATCTAGGGCGCACTCTACCAGGATGTGTTCTATAGTTTCGATGCTAGCGTTGTCGCATACACAAAATGGATCGGGAGCAATCCCAAATTTATACAGGTAAGACTTAATGCCACCGTGTCCCGTCAGATACTATAAAAAAGGTTAGGTTAGGTTAGGTTAGGTTAGGTTAGGTTAGGTTAGGTTAGGTTAGGTTAGGTTAGGTTAGGTTAGGTTAGGTTAGGTTAGGTTAGGTTAGGTTAGGTTAAGGTTAGGATTAGGTTAGGATTGGAGTTAGGTTAAGGTTAGGTTAGGTTAGGTTAGGTTGGGTTAGGTTAGGTTAGAGTTAGGTTAGGTTAGGTTAAGGTTGGGTTAGGTTAGGTTAGGTTAGGTTAGGTTAGGTTAGGTTAGGTTAGGTTAGGTTAGGTTAGGTTAGGTTAGGTTAGGTTAGGTTAGGTTAGGTTAGGTTAGGTTAGGTTAGGTTAGGTTAGGTTAGGTTAGGTTAGGTTAGGTTTTTTTTTTTTTTGAATACTGCGCGTTCCCCTGACGAGTCATTGTCAGGGATATTTCTCAGGCTTTTTGTTTGTTTTCAATTTTGTTATTTACAATTCCCAATATTATAGGTTTACATTTAGCTTCTTTTGTTATTCTATTTCAGGTCTTTGTTCTCTTTCTTTTATATATTTTACATTTTACACTTGTTCTTTTACATTCAATTTCTTTCATTTCATTTCATTTTTCAAAAATATACTATTATATACGATTTATTTATTTCTTAGATTTACTTTTCTTATTATTTTAATACAGTATTCTATAAAATCATGTTTAGTTTCCTTTGACAAATTAGTTGACTTAATTTTGTAGCTCTCTTTTGAATTCGGTTTTAATTCTGTAATCACCAATGATCCCTACAATGCACTGGAATATCTGTTATTACGTGGATAACTGTTTCCAGGTTATCGGGTCGCAAATACGACAGGCTCTCTTTGCACCCGAATCGATTCAGGTACTCCGAGAACCCGCGTGCCCGGTGAGTAGTTCGTGAGGTGCATGTTTGTAGTTACCGATTTTTATAATTCCTGGGCTATATAAATGTTGGGCGAAATATCTTCGTGCAGATGCCGTGGCTTCCTCCATTAATACCTCGGTTCCATTCATGAAGAGTGTCCTCTCGGATTTGTCTCTTCATGGGATGAAACCAGACACTGATCGTAGACAGGTTTTGTCTTTGTGTATAACTGCGTGTTCGCAAACTCATCCGCTCTCTCATTTCCCGCTATCCCCACATGGGCCTTCACCAGTACAGGAGACGGTTTTTTTCCTTTAGTATTGCCTGGCTTATGTTGTTTTGTGCCTGAATTGCTAAAGGGTGCCTTGTCTCCTGTTGCATAAGAATGTCTAGGGCCTAGAATCACACAGATATTCCAAATGAATATCCAGCTCTTTCCAGGGCTTCCACCGTTGCATTTTGGAGAGCCAAGCTCGGCGGTATACTGTGCAATGGGACGACAGCTGGCTTTTGGACTTGGTTTCGAGGCCGTTTTTCCATAAGGAAAACGCGGCCCGACATATATATCAAACCCGCGCCGTCCGTGTATATTTTATATTCCGAGTTCGCCAGGTGTTGATTTTACTCCTGGCTCTCGAGGTGTTTGTACTCTAGATGTTGCTTACATGCAGGGTGTGTGGATTTGGTGTATAATACCTCCTTCTCGACCTCCCCTATCTCCGTATGCATGCTCCTTTTTCCTTTTCTTATCTCGATATTGTGGCAGCCTCTTTGATACGAAGGTCGAGAGGCAGTATTCCTGACAGTGCGAGTGCGGAGTTAAGCGAAACCGTTCTGTATGCTCGGCATGTTTTCTGGGCAAAACCTCTTTGCACAGCATTGAGCTGTTTTCTAGAAACTAACTTTGCTGCCAGATTTCCCCAGGCTCCAGCCGCATACGTAATGATCAGTTCCTGCTGCCGTGTATATTATTTTACTATTTCGGGGTTTTAGCCCCAGGTTAGGATTAGGTTAAGGTTAGGTTAAGGTTAGGTTAGGTTAGGTTAAGGTTAGGTTAGGTTAGGTTAGGTTAGGTTAGGTTAGGTTAGAGTTAGGTTGGGATTGGGTTAGGTTAGGTTAGGTTAGGTTAGGTTAGGTTTTTTTTTTTTTTTTTTTTTTTTTCTTAATCTTATGTTTAATCGCTTGGTGACGTTTTAATTCTTATTGGATAGTAATATGTTTTATATGTGGTATCAGCTATTTGTTTCCTTTTTTTTGGAGTATGTTTCCTGGCAGAACGCTGTTGATACGTTTCTGCCTAGGTTATATATCCCCATATATATTCCACCGAAATTTGCCACCCCGGTGGCCGTTTACTGACTAATTTATACACGTAAGTAATAAAAGTTTGCTACGAGTATTTACATAAATATCATATCTTAACTATTGATTCTTTGGGACGTAGGGTGTACAACTGCTAATGGATACAGGTTGTACACCACCTAGTCTCATATATAAACCATACAGAAGTACTGTACAGTTAAGAATTAATTTGTTGAAAAGTAAGTATATATATAAGTTGTGTCCCGAATAAAGAAGATATTGTATCACTAGACTGAGTAATACGACTTCTGTGAAGCCGCATTTCCCGGAGTCTCGTCTCGAAGGCGCTCGACTAAATAATCTTATTACTAACACAGAGAGTTTCCTATCTTAAATATTGATTACATTTACAAATATTTAATCAAATGTTTTAACCTATTCTTACACTATATAATTTTACATAGAATATATAAAGTAAAGTAAAGATGCGTAAGCGCAACGAATAATATAATACAATACTCCTTAAACAAGAAATTAAACGCACACATGCAAGCGCTTCACCGTGGCTAAAATAGACCCGGCGTAACGAATTACATAGCCTCCGCCGCCAGCGCGCCCACGCTCGAGGAGCGAGGCGCGCGGCGCAGGGGCGCAGTTCACTGTCGTTTCATTAGGAACAAGAATTTAAACAAATTAAAATTTTAAGATGTGCCGGGGCCGCTCCCGCATGTAAGCGTTTCGCAGTCAGATGCGATGCACGGTTCCGCAACCCGGGAAGGGCAGCGGCGTGCTTGGAACATAAATTTAACAATCTTAATTGATTGAAGTATTTACATAATGGCCTATAGTTTAATAGAGTGATAGATTGTATAATCGTAAAAATAGGCAATGAGTATATAACAACATTATATAATGCAAAAGAGCAGTTATATGTATACAAGTGTCTATTCTGAATTAGTGCTAATTGCCAAGCTGAACCAACATTGGGATTTAGAAAAGAGTTACTAAAGAAATAGAAATAATTACTACGATAACGGTCAGGTGAACTACGTCGCCGTATCTAAAGAATTGAACACCCTTGAAGATCACGGTCCCGACGCCCGATGCGCGGAGCAGGACAGACACCAGGAGGCGCAGTGCGCTAACGGTCACAGCAATGACAAGTTGTAGGGCGATGGACGAATTAAAACCATGCCACAGCCACTCCCGAGCAGCGATGCTCTACCAGTAAAATCACCGGGCGTCGTTCGCGGCCGGGAATGTCGGCGGCATGTGCCATCATAAACACTAGTTTGGCATAATTTATATACTGCAAAAAAAAACAACAATTATTTATCTATATACAGAGTATCTATGCTTAATTAATGATAATTTCTTAAAGCTAGACCTATCTAAGCATTTTTATGAGGAATTACAAATAAAAGAAATAAATACGATAACAAACAATTGGACTGCGTCATGCATCTAAAATAGACATCGCTTGGGGCCCCGGTCCCTTCGCGGCAGGCGCGAGGGCAGGGCGAGGCGAAACGACCTGTACCGTCGGTTGTGAGTGAGTGAAACAAATTAAAGACGAATTGATTAAAAGTTTAAACTGTGCCGTGGCCGATCCGCATGCTCAGCGGTGCTCGCCATGGGATACGATCACCGTTCGCAGCCCGGGAAGGGCGGCGGCACGTAGTCGACACAAATTTGCAGTGATTAATTGATTGAATGCTTGCAAAGCTGGCCCTATATAATTTAATAAAAAGAAAAATTGCAAGATCGTAAAGAAAATAAGCATGAATATATAATACAAAAATAAGCCAAAAGACCCAGCAAGCAATTCTTTTGAATACAGTATCTATTCTATATAGGTACTAATTTCTTAGAGCTAGACCTATCATAAGGATTTTTAAAAGTAATTACAATAAAGAAAGAAATTATTACTAAGGTGCATAAACAATTGAACTGCGTCGCCGCATCTAAAATAGACACCGCCCGGCCTTCGCGGAATGCGCAGGGGCAGCGGGGCGGGTGAAACGACACATCGCGCAGTCGGTTGATAAAATGTAGACAAATAAAAATTTAAGCGGTGCCAGTGTGAGCCGCTTGAGAGGCAGGAATACCGGCTGGCCCGGACGGAATTCCCGGCCGGGTCTGGGTGTTGATCACACCTCGGGAACAGGCTGAGGCAGCGTTCACCAGCCGCCTCCGTAACTCCTCGTTCCCTAGGGCCCGGAAGGAGCCGCAACTGGTCCCCTCTCTTGAAGAAGGCAGACAGAGTCGCAGATTCTCCCTCTGCGTACTGTCCCATATATGCCTGTTGGACGAGGCTGGCAAGTTATTCGGAGATGACTTTTGCCGCCCGTCCCAACGGGCATCTGTCGCGTCGGTCCTGATCTCGCCGAAAACCAGCCCGGTTTCGACGGAGCGTTCCACCATCGACGCGGTGAGGCGCGTCCGCTCCCTGTCGCAGAGAGGCAGGAAT
>JAGSMU010000423.1:0-36989 GCA_029286865.1 Teinopalpus imperialis
ACCGGCTGGCCCGGACGGAATTCCCGGCCGGGTCTGGGTGTTGATCACACCTCGGGAACAGGCTGAGGCAGCGTTCACCAGCCGCCTCCGTAACTCCTCGTTCCCTAGGGCCCGGAAGGAGCCGCAACTGGTCCCCTCTCTTGAAGAAGGCAGACAGAGTCGCAGATTCTCCCTCTGCGTACTGTCCCATATATGCCTGTTGGACGAGGCTGGCAAGTTATTCGGAGATGACTTTTGCCGCCCGTCCCAACGGGCATCTGTCGCGTCGGTCCTGATCTCGCCGAAAACCAGCCCGGTTTCGACGGAGCGTTCCACCATCGACGCGGTGAGGCGCGTCCGCTCCCTGTCGCAGCAGGCTGTGTCCTGGCGGCGTGGCGTTGGCGATAACATTGATATCAACGCCTTTAATTCCCTGCCCTGGGACGCGATAAGAGGGGACTTGTAGCACCATGGTGTTCCTCACTCGGCACGGCGCGATCGCGGACTACTTGCGCGACAGGTACATCTTGTACGTGGACCGAGACGGTACGAGGATCCGGAGGGAGATCCAGTGCGGGTTCCACAGGGCTCTACTTTAGCCCGTTAAGGTGGAATCCTCGCCTACGACCTTGTTCTGCGAGTCGAGCCCGCTGGCGTATATGTCGTTCAGCCATGCCACGACACGCTGGTGGTCGCCAGTGGGGACTCCCTTCGAGAGGGCCAAGGAGCCTGCCGAGCTTGGGGCGGAAATCGTCGTCGCCAAAGTCCACGAGTTGGGACTGGAGGTAGCGCCTCACAAGACCGAGGCGCTTATGGTTCCACAAACTGCCGCGGAGCAGGGAAACCACCCGACTCCGTGCGTCCGAGTAGGTGGTTCAGTCAGAGCGGCGCCAGCACCTGGGCCTCACTTCACAGTCGCTGGGGCTTCTGAAGACATTTCGAGCGCCTGGTCCCCCGATCGAGAGGGTAGCGGGTGCTATGCACAGACTGCTGCCCACCCTCGGGGACCGAGGAGTGCCCGCCGCCTTCGGGTCGTACGATTCGTAGCCCTGTACGGGCGCCTGTCTGGCGAAGAGGTTGAGCCATCCGACGCTGTAGGACTAAGATCTACAGCGTCCAGCGTAGGATGGGCTACACGGTCGTAATGAGGATATCGACGGTATCGTTTGAGGTGAGCGACAATCCAGCCTGCTTTCCACCCTGGATATACTGAGTGACATGGACGCGAGGGTGTATCACCGAATTCGCGTCCTACGCCAGAGCGGTGGTGGCGGGCCAGAAGAGGCGCTCGAGGCGGTAAAACGGCAGAACGACGTATCGCATTCTACGTGGCGCGCAAGGTTCCTGCGAGGAGCACTCCATGCGCGCAAACGCGTCGTCGGAGCATTCCAAGCCGGTCTTCGAAGCCTGGATGCAGCGACGAGGAGGAAGACTCACCTACAGACTTACGCAGGTGATCACCGGGCACGGCTGCTTCGGTGATTACCTGTGTAAGATCGGTCGCGAGGCGACGCGGCGAATTGCTTCCATCAGGAGGTGGCAACGACCAAGACCCGCATCGCACATCGCCCGCCGCTTGCCCGGCGGGAAGCCGAGCGGCGGTCTTGGTCGGTCACATCGACGGAACCTGTCCCTGCCAGCAGTCGTGTCGGCGATGCTGCGCGGGAATCGGCGTGGAGGGCCGCGTAGCCTCCTTCTGCGACCGTAATGGTCCGAAAGGAGGCTGCCGGAGCGGGATAGAGAGAGGACTCGATCCCGTTTTCGAACAGGGCTGACGCGGCGCCTGCGCGCCTCTTCACGGCCCTCCCGGTGATCCCCTACCGTAAACGGGCCCTACGGGTCGCTGATCGGGAGGGGCCCGACCGTCCAGTATGAGCGACCCCGAGGAGGACGACGGCACGAAGTGGTACCGTGTCGTCGTGATAGTTCCGCGAGGTCTCTGGGGCGCGATCTCGCACGCCCCTGGGACGGGCTATCCAGCGAAGCGCAGGGGTTGCGGCTGCGTCTTACGGAGATCTCCCGCGACCGCGAGCGTTGGTGGCGACCACCGTGGGGTTTTAGTCGGTGCGATCCGACATAACTGCCCTTTGCCCTGCAGGCGGCGGGTAGCGCAGGCATTTCCCCACGCAAAAAAAAAAAAAAAAGGTTAGGTTAGCCAGAGGGCCCCTCCCGGCGGGTTCCTGCTTTGTCGTAAGCGGGGGCTGAAAATCGTGGTGTGGAGTTAACTGCGGTGAAGCTAGGAGGAATCTCAAACGGCCGGGCCTAAGGCGCCCCAAGGCCGGCTCCGAGGAGGCCGCTCCGGGCGGGCTGGAGCTGGCCCGCCCTGGATGCGTGTCGGTGGCTGGTGGGTGCGGATGACGGAGTGAGGCTGTCTTACGCACCATCCGCAGCCGAGGCGGAGTCGGGGAATGGGGTGGCGGTGCGAGGACTGTTAGCACCGGTACCGCGCACGTCGCCCCCACCTCCGCATCTGAGACGGAGTCGCGGAGGAGGGTAGTGTATCTCCTATCCTCCGCGACTCAAGGGGGTCGCATCGCTGATGCGGCCGTGGTGGGGCCGCGGGTTCAGTGGAGTGCTGGCTGATCCTGCCGCTCTCCCCTGTCCCTCCGCGGCCGAACATTGGTCGGCGGCGTGGCGGAGCCTAACATCAGATCCGCCGCAGGGCCGGGGCCTCCCTTGGCCCCATGGCTCTGGGGGCGGACTCGGGGAGTCCGCTCCCACCCACAGAGGAGGCCGGATGCTGGGAGGGCGCGTCCGTGTTCCGCGCCTGCCAGGAGGGGGTGAGAGGGTGACAGTCCTCCCCGGAGAAGGCCGCCTGACGGCCGGGCGCAGGCGGGGTCGCGGATGTGTGCGAAAAGGTTCCCGTGACCCCGCCATATTTTACGATGGAGGAACACCATGGGGTTTTAGTCGGTGCGAGTCCGACATAACCCAATCTCCCTGCCCCCGCAGGGTGGGTATGCGCAGGCATTTCCATGTAAAAAAAAAAAAAAAAAAGGTTAGTTAGAGGGAGGTGTCCTCCCCGGAGAAGGGGCCGTCTGAAATGTACGGCGCAGCGCAATGCGGATGCGCGAAAGCGTTCCCGTGACCCCACCATACGCGACGATGGAGGAACACCATGAAGCCTTAGTCGGTAAGTCCGACATAACTCCATCCTTGCCCCCGCAGGGGTGGGTATTTTCAGTAAAAGGTTAGGTTAGGTTTTTTATTTTTTTTTATTTTTTTTTTATTTTTTTTTTGAAGTAATTGCGCGTTCCTGAAGAGTCATTGTCAGGGATATTTTCAGGCTTTGTCTGTCTTGCTTTTGTTATTTACAATTCGCAATATTATAGGTTTACATTTAACTTCTTTGTTATTCTATTTCAGTTCTTTGTTCTCTTCATTTATATATTTTACATTTATACTTGTTCTTTCTACATTCATTCCTTTCACGTACTTCATTTCCAAAATATACCATTATATAATGATTTACTTATTTCAGATTTACTTTTCTATTATTTTAATACACAGCATTCTATAAAATTTAGTTTCCTTTGGACAAACTATTTTAATTTTAAATTTGTGGCTTCATTTTAATTCCGGTTTTTAATTCTATATCCTGTCGATCCCTACAATGCACTGGGCACTCTGTTATTACGTGGATAACTGCTCGAAAACATCCGGGTCGTAGAATATTACGTGACGGCTCTTGCACCCGAATCTATTCAGGTACCTGAGAACCCGCCGTGCCCAGTGAGAAGTTGCGTGAGGTGCATGTTTGTAGTTACTGATTTAATGAATTCCTGGGCCATATAGATGTTGGGCAAAAATATTCGTGCCAGATGCCGTGGTTTCCTCCAGGTTACTCGGTTCCATTCATGAAGAGTGTCCTCTCAGATTTTGTCTCTTCATGAATGAAACCGGGCATTGGTCAGACAGGTTTTGTTCCTCAGTATAGTACAGGTGTTTCTATGAGCTCATCCGCTCTCTCATTTCCGCCATTCCCACATGGCCTTTCACTCAGTACAGGGAGACGGTTTTTCCTCTCTAGGCATTGCCTGGCTTTATGTTGTTTTGTGCCTGAATTAAAGGGTGCCTTGTCTCACTGTTGCATATGAGTTTAGGGCGGCTCAGAATCACTGAATATCTTAAATGAATATCCAGCTCTTCCAGGGCCTCCACCGTTGCATTTAGAGAGCCAGAAGCTCGGCTTCTATATCAGGGGTCGGGACGAGACAGCTTAAAACTTTGGACTTGGTCTCGACGCCGTCTTTCCATTATAGTGTAAAAACGCGGCCCTGACCTTGCCCTCGCCCGCTGCCGTCCGTGTATATTTTATATTCCGAGTTCGCCAGGGTGTTGATCTGCCCTGGCCTCGAGTGTTTGTACTTCAGATGTATCTTACGTGCGTGATCAGTGCATAATACCTTCTCGACCTCCCTATCTCCGTATGCATGCCCTTTTTTCCCTCTTTCTTATCTCAAATATTGTGGTGCTTCCCCTTGATACGAAGGTCGAGAGGCAGTATTCCTGACAGTGAGTGCGAGCAAGGAACCGTTCTGTATGCTCGGCATTTCTGGCGAAACCTCTTTGCACGGCATTGAGCTGTTTTCTAGAACTAGCTTTGCTGCAGATTTCCCCCAGGCCCAGCCGCATACGTAATGATCGGTTCCACCGCTGCCGCAAGTATTATTTTACCATTTCGGGGTTTAGCCCCATGTTATTTTGGCTGCCTGGTTAGATAAGTTTGTGTATGTTGAGTGCTTTTCTGCATGAGGGTGATGTGTTTAAGGAAGGTTAGTTTTCTGTCAATGTTTAAGCCCAGCAGTTTGATTTCTTGGTCCATGTCGATTGGGATCCTCCCATGCTCAGGCGTGGGTTGTCATATTTTAACCTGTTTGTTATGACCATTGCTTTGTTTTATGTGGTGCAAACTGGAGTTTGTTTTTTGACACCCCACGCCTGAACATAATCGAGTGCCTCCTAGCACTGGAAGCATGCTCGACGTCTCCCAAGCAACATGAAAGAGCACGACGTCAAATGGCAAATGCCTGTGCGTGGTGCCCTCTGCTCCAGATCTTAATAAGGGGTCAATCAGGAGGTTCCATAAAATGGGTCCCTCTCTATCGAACTCCTGCACGCACCCCTGGCTAGTACTTTGATGTCTCCTCTCCTGCATACCTCACTCCACCTTTCTATTCGTCAGTAACTGTCCAGTATTCTACGGATGTTAATAGGGCACTTCTCCTTTCAAGCATCTCATTTCATGGCGGGCCACTATGTACAGCCGAAGGCCCCTCTATGTCTAATGAAACAATGGTGACAATTAGTTTTGTTTCAGCTTATCGCGTACGTGTTCCATCAGATCATAGAGGAGTCTTCCGTACTCTTCTGTGGTAGCCAGCCATACTGTCGCGAGCGCCTAGTCTGGGGACCAGGATGCCACTTGAGGCGGCTAACAATCAACTCTCGAGTAGTTTTCCATCACCGGGAGGAGGCCAATGGGTTCATATAGACTCTTGGTGTGTATGTTTCCTTATCCGGCTTTCTTATTACTACTACTGTGGCCTCTTCCAGATGGTGGGGAAAAGACTCCAGTTCTAGGCATCTGTTGGCCATCATCGGCGGGAAGTCCGTGTCGCCTTCGACCAGCGCCTGAACAATATCCGCGGTCACTTCCATCCTTCAGCAGGTGCCTTCTTCGGGTTAAAGGCTCCGCAGCATTTAGCAGCTCCTCTTACTAAAAGGAGGGTCCTGTTCTCTTCCTGATCCTGACCGTTTATTTGTTCCGCTGCTCTTCTTATATCCCGATGATGTTCTAAATCGGTTTGGCGGTCGTCGTTTGGGAAGAATGTGTCCGCGATCTCTACCACCGATTCGGGAGACAGCACTTTATCGCCTTTCACCATCAATTCATCCTCCTCGCCTCCTAGTCGCCTTTCCAAGATCCTGTATATCCCATCCCACATCCTTCCTTTTCTTGCCTTCCACAGAACTCCTTCCAACTACTTGTCTTGTGCACTCCTCACCTCATTCCTTTACACTCTTCTTTTGTTTCAGATACCACATGACGATGTTTCTCCTGCGTGAGCGCAGCGGATCTGGCATGTGGTTGCAAGTGTTTTCTTTCTCTTTCTCCTCTCCAAACTCCTTGGTCCACCAGGGAATCTGGGTTTGGTTTTGCACTTTTATTCTTTGGGAGCACCTCCTCACATGCTTCGATCACAACTGCATCATACTCGTTTGCGGTGTTCTCTAATTTTCCCTTTGTGTTTGTCCTTTTAACTTTTGCGTCAAGATTTTTGTCCCTCTTGAATTGAGATACCTTTCAACAAAAAGACGCCACCGCATTCCTGGTGTTGTATTTTCTGTTGTACTCGCCTTTGCCTGTCTCTCTTAATCCCTCCTTCCTTAGAGTAAACGCGGATACAGTTGCATCGAGCTACCGACGCCTGATCATTTCCACTCCCCCAACCGCTTAGCATGTCGGGGAGCAGAAGGTGACGTCGACCACACTGCTAAACACTCGCTCTCTCACAGTCTGGAACGTTGGCACACCGCCGCATTCCAGCCATCTCAACCTGTGCTGATTTGCGCCTCCAATATGGCTTCTCCTCTACTGTCTGTGGTTTTGCTACCCCACCACAGATACTTTGCATCATGTCGCCTCCCACTATAATAGATTTTGGCCTGCTTCCCCGGATTGCGCGCGACTCAGGTGGTAGAGGTAATCGTCAACCGGTTGGTCTGTCCAAAGTACACGGATATGGTGCGTGGTTTTCCAGTCCTTTGCCTCCGACTTCCACCACGGCGATGTTATTTGTGTGTACTTAGGGTGGGCCTACAGTTCATGTCTGGGTTTAGTACCATCGCCGACTTTACTACTTTGTCTTTGCCATATTTCCCTGGAAGATCCTCACACCCCGGCAATTCTTTACCACTCTTTTGCCACCCACGCATGGTTTTGTGTTAACACGAAATCGTATTTCCTTTTATTGGCTTCTAGTACGATTCTCGTTTGTCGCAAGTCTTGCGTTGCAGGCCACTCAGCCAATTTGTATGTTTCCGGCCCCTGTTTCTGGGGTTTGGCTGTGGGACAGTGCTGCTGTCCATTGTGGCTGCTCTAGTAATACGCCGTTGCAGCCCTCCTGGCTAGCGTGCATCCCACTTCCGTCGCACTGGGCACCGCACTGAATGCGTTATGCTCGGCATTCAGCTTGGCGGATGCGCAATTTCTGCATGTTAGCTGCACCATGCCCCACCTGGGCACTCGGTCTTTCTATGTGGGCCTGCGCAATGACTGCATACCTCCTTCTCTTCTTTGCAGAGGCGTTTGGTGTGGCCATACCTTAGACACTGGAGCATTGGACCAGTGGAGATTGGTCCGATACATGAATCCCCTCTGCATATCGATCTGACGGTCCTCTCTCCACCAGTTCTATCTCCCACAGCCTCGGGGATTCTCAGGACTATATGATTCGTGATAGCGTTTCTCGATTTTCTTTATATTTTACTCCATCCTGTCCTCTCATCTCCTGTCAGCCCTCGAAGATTTTGTGGTTCTGTTTCCTCAGTGCCCTCATCAATTCTCTTTCTTTCCGTATTGTAAGAAAGAACATCCTTCAACATAACTTTGAAGCGGGTCCTTATTTTTAATTTCTTCTGCATGTGTTTCTCCTGCTTGTCCAGTTTATCTTTTACTTTTATTCCTGTCCGCTTCACTTCTACATCCTATAATTACTTTCCTGTCCTGGCTTCTTCCGAACTTCATCTTATCTTCATAATTCTCCTTCCTTAGCATTTATAACTTCCCTTATCTTATTTAGAACCTTCCCCTGACTCTGTTGTCGCTGAGGTGACTACAACCGAGTGGAACGTTTCCCCTTTGGGTGTTTCCCTTTATTGAGGCCCGCCGCTATTGCTCTCCTCGCGTATGTTTCCCCTTTCAGTGATTTCTTATGTTCCACTAGCATTTCCTTTAACTCTTTCCATCTTTTCATTGTTTTCTTTAACTAATCTTGTTTGTTCTTCCATCCTTTTAATCAGTTCTGTGTCCTGTCCATGTCAGAGGGCTAGAGGGTCAGGGGTGTAAAGAGTCCCACCTCACCCGTCCCTGCTACTTCCTCCTCTTCTGTTTCTTTTGTGACTCTCCATTTCCTTTGTCCAGTGTTTTAACTATTTGGTACAGTCTATCTACTGGTAACTACCACTCCGTCCTTATATCTGTCCCTCAAGTTTCTGGAGTTGGCCAGATAAGTCTTCGCCTTACATAGGCAGGCTTTTGCTTCGAGAGCTAGGGTTAGTATTTCTCCCTATTGGCGGTGATGTCGCCAAGTCTATTTTCCTGGTCGCCCTCCTTCTGACTTGATTTTGACTGCCTTGGATCCTTTTTTTGTGACGGTTGACTCTGGTCTCGCTGCCTCCAGGCTTCATTTCAATGTATTCTATACTCCGCCTTTACTGCTGGGATTTGGCTTGTCCATTTTGCGCCCAGATCTTGGTGGGCTAGTGTTATTAGTTTGGGACATCGTAAAAGTGTCCTTTGTCTTTTAATAGGTGTACAGGTTGTAATACGGGTTGTGAACCGGAGCTGACTGCCGAGGGTAAAACAGAACGAAAAAGAAAGAATAAAGAAAGTTCTATGGCTGGGTCCAGAGTCTACCTACAATGAAAAACTGAGGGTGGGCGGGCGATTTCATATTTCTGTGCGTTTTTCTTACAGGTTTTGCCTGATTCGATGGTTGCGGGTCTGGACTGACCGGCCGAGAGCAAAACAGCACAGAAAAGAAGAAACAAAAAATTTTAGAATGCGATTAAAATTACGGCATGAAAAACAAAAGGTGAGTGATTAAAACTAGAAATAGCCTGAATAGCGCACGAGAACGGTGTCTAATGATTAGACTACACAAATACTACAAGAAAAACAAATTGAGATGCTTATGAACTTAAAACGCGAGGATATAGGTGAATTCCTATAAAAATGGTGGCTTTACCACTATACCTCGGTTTCAAAGAAAAAAGCCGATTTTCGCTATTTGTGCGTTTTTCTTACAGGTTTTGTCTTCTGGATTCGATGGTTGTGGCCGGGACTGACCGGCTGAGAGCAAAACAGCACAGAAAAGAAGAAACAAAAAATTTTAGGAATGCGATTAAAATTACGTAAGTAAGGAAAACAAAGGTGAGTGATTAAAACTAGAAATAGCCTGAATACGGTACGAGAACGGTGTTCGTCGATTAGACTACACAAATACTACAAGAAAAACAAATTGATGCTATGAACTTAAAAACGCGGAGGATATAGGTGAATCGAGAAACAGGGCTTTACCACTATACCTCGGTTTCGAAGAAAAAGTCGATTTTTCGCTATTTCGTGCGTTTTCTTACAGGTTTTGTCTTTCCTGATTCGATATTGCGGGCCGGGACCAATCGGCCTAGAGCAAAACAGCACAGAAAAAGGAAGAAACAAAAAAAATTTTAGAAACGCGATTAAAATTACGTAAGTATGAAAACAAAAGGCGAGTGATTAAAACTAGAAATAGCCTGAATACGGCACGAGAACGGTGTCTAATGTGATTAGACTACACAAATACTACAAGAAAAACAAATTGAGATGCTATGAACTAAAAACGCGAGGATATGGTAATTCCTATAAAACAGGGTTTCTTTACCACTCATACCCTTCGGTTTCTGGAAGAAAAGCCGATTTTCGTTATTTCTGTAAGGTTTTCTATTGCGGTTTTGCCTGATTCGATAAGCCGCGGCCGGACTGACCGGCCGAGAGCAAAAACAGCACAGAAAAAAGCAAGAAACAAAAAATTTTAGGAACGCGATTAAAATTACGCAAGCTATGAAACAAAATGAGTAATAAACTAGAACAGCCTCCCGAATACGGCACGAGAACGGTGTCTAATGATTAGACTACACAAAATACTACAAGAAAAACAATTGAGATGCGAACTTAAAACGCGAGGATATAGGTGAATTCTATAAACAGGGCTTTACCACTTACCCGGTTTCAAAGAAAAGTCGATTTTTCGCTATTTCTGTGCGTTTTCTTACATAGTTTTGCTCACCCGATGGTTGCGGGCCGGGACTGACCGGCCGAGAGCAAAAACAGTACAGAAAAGGAAGAAACAAAAAATTTTAGAATGCGATTAAAATTACGTAAGTATGAAAACGAAAGGTGATGATTAAAACTGAAATAGCCTGAATACGGCACGAGAACGGTGTCTAATGATTAGACTACACAAATGCACAAGAAAAACAAATTGGAGATGCTATGAACTTAAAAACGCGAGGATATAGGTGAGATTCCTATAAAACAAGGGCTTTACTATACCTCGGTTTCAAAGAAAAGTCGATTTTTCCTTTATTTCTGTGCGTTTTCTTACAGGTTTGGGATTCGATGGTTGCGGGCCGGGACTGACCGGCCGAGAGCAAAAACAGCACGAAAGGAAGAAACAAAAAATTTTAGAATGCGATTAAAATTACGTAAGTATTGAAAACAAAAGCGAGTGATTAAAATAGCCTGAATACCGGCACGAGAACGGTGTCTAATGATTAGACTACACAAATACTACAAAGAAAGAAAAAAACAAATTGGAGATGCTATGAACTTAAAACGCGAGGATATAGGTCATTAGAGTTAGGTTAGAGTTGAGTTAGGTTGACCGAGACGGTACGAGGATCCGGGAGGAGATCCAGTGTGGGGTTCCACAGGGTCGGTTTTGGGCCGTTACTGTGAATCTCGCCTACGACTCTGTTCTGCGAGTCCAGGCTCCCCGCTGGCGTATATGTCGTCTGTTGCGCTGACGACGTTGGTCAGTCGCCAGCGAGGACTCCTTCGAAGGACAAGGAGCTCGCCGAGGAAAGCGGGGCGAAATCGTCGTCGCCAAAGTCCACGAGTTGGGACTGGAGGTAGCGCCTCACAAGACCGAGGCGCTGGTTCCACAAACTGCCGCCCGGAGCAGGAACCACCCGGCTCGTGCGTCCGGTAGGTGAGTCGGAAGTCAGAGTGGGGCCCGGTACATGGAAGTGCGGCCTCACCCTGGACAGTCGCTGGGAGCTTCGAAGAGAGCACTTCGAGCGCCTGGTCCCCGGATCGAAGAGGGTAGCGGGTACTTTATATGCACAGACTGCTGCCCAATCTCGAGGACCGAGTGAAGTTCGCCGCCTCTATGCCGGGGTCGTACGATCAGCAATAGCTTCCCTCTATGGGGCGCCCGTATGGGCGAAAGGCTGGCCATCCGACGCTGTAGGGCTACCACAGCGTCCAGCGTAAGATAGCCGCCTGGTCGTACGAGGATACCGGGGCGTTCGAGGCGGCGACAATCACAGCTCTAACTTTCACCTCTGGATATTCTGGCGGACATGGACGCGAGGGTGTATCACCGGATTCGCGTCCTACGCCAAACGGTGGTGGCGAGAGCCAGAAGAACGCTCAGGCAGTAAAACGGCAGGAACGACGTATCGCATTCGCGACGTGGCGCGCAAGGCTCCGCGAGGAGCAGAATGCGCGCAAACGCGTCGTCGAACATTCCTGCCGGTCTTCGAAGCCTGGATGCAGCGACGAGGAGGAAGACTCACCTACAGACTTACGCAGGTGATCACCGGGCACGGACTTCGGTGGTACCATTGTAGATCGATCGCGGAGCGACGGCGAATTACTTCCACTGTGGCGGCAACGACCAAGACTCCGCATCGCACACGCTCGCCGCTTGCCCGGCGTGGGAAGCCGAGCGGCAGGTCTTGGTCGGTCTATCGGACGGAACCTGTCCTGCCAGTAGTCGTGTCGGCGATGCTGCGCGGGAATCGGCGTGGAGGCCGTAGCCTCCTTCTGCCCGGACCGTAATGGTCGAAGAAAGGAGGCTGCCAGGCAGAGACAGAGAAGGACCGATCCTGCTCCGGAGACGGGGCCGACGCGGCGCTCGCGCTATCGTCACGGCCCTCTATCAGTGATCCCCTACCGTAAACAGGGCCTACAGATAACGACGATCGGAGTAGGGGCTCCGACCGTCCGAAATATAAAACGACCCCGAGAGGACGGCAGCACGACGTGGTACCGTGTCGTCGTGATAGTTCAATGAGGTTCACAGGGTGCGATCTTCACGCACATAACCCCCAGGACGAGCTATCCCAGCGAAGCGCAGGGGGTTGCGGTTGCGTTCTAACGGAGATCCCGCGACCCCCGCGGCGTTGGTGGCGACCACCGTGGGGTTTTAGTCGGTGCGAATCCGACATAGCCCGCCCTTGCCCCCGCGAAGTGGGTATGCGTAAACATTTCCCCACGCTAAAAAAAGGTTAGGTTAGGTTAGGTTAGGTTAGGTTGGGGTCCCAGGAAGAGTCCGCCGCCTCTACGCGCGGGCATCGTGCGATCGATGGCCTCTATGGGGCGCCCGCTATGGTCCTACATCGACTCACGGGCGTCCGTCGCGCTCTGAAATAGCTCAATAGCCTGCAGCGAAGGATATTACTCGGGGATCGCACGAGGATATCGTAAATATCGTTCGAGGCAGCCACTGTCTAGCTCGGTTTCCACCTTTGGACATCTTGGCGGAAATGGATGCGCGGGTGTATGCCGCCTTCGTCTTCCCCAGGAGGAAGCCGAGCCTGGATGCGGGCAGGTGCGAAGGCAGGAGCGCGGGCAGGCGCTACGAGTGGCGCGAGGCTCCATGAGCCTTCGTTTCTCGCGCCGCTTACGAGTCAGCGCGCTTCCGCCGAGCTCGAAGCCTGGCTGCGAGCGGGGAAAGGAAAGCGCACGTCACCTACCGATTCGGCAGGTACCACCGGGCACGGGTAAGTTTCGGTGAGTACCTGGAACCAGGATTGACGCGAATCGATTAACGCAATGCCACCACTGTGGCGGGGACTGATTCCGCACAGCACACGCTCGCCGAGGCCCTTCTGCGTGCGGGAGTCCGGAGCGACGGATCCTGGTCCAGAGGATCGGGCAGCATTCTCCGCCAGTCGCAGAAGTAGCTGCGCTGGCGGATAAAGGCGCATGGAGTGCTGGTCTCCTCTGTAGCCGTCATGGTACAGAAGTGAGACGCTGAGCGGGATCGGGGAGAGGCCGATCCTGCTCGAGACGGCGACGCCGGGGCGGTGGCAACGTACGCTCCGGCCTGTCAGCCCTTTAGTCCCGGGCATAAGAATAGGGCTAAGGTACCCCTGCCTGTCGCACAAGGCGACTCAGTAGATTTCGGTTCGCGGGTGGTCAGGGTGGGGTTTCTGACCACCCGGGAAGCGAACCCGGGAAGGACGGCAACCTGTGGTGGTCTCGAGTTGCCGTAGCACCGCAAGTGAGGGTGCGAGGGAGGTCTGACCCCCAGGACGTGCTTCCAGCACCGCAGAGGGCACCGGTGCGTTCCTATGGAGATCCCGGTTCTAAATGCACCGAGGATGACCACTGGGGTTTTAGTGGTTAGAATAATTTCACATAACCCTGTCTCTCCCAGGAGGCAGGCATCTTTCGAAGATTTCCCCGACAACAAAAAAAAAAAGGTTAGGTTAGTGCCCACGTCAGAAAACCTCCCCGAGTGCCTGTCGTTGAATCCCTTTGATACCATTGTATCCGGGGAAAGGCAACGCCGGACGGTGCACCTGCACTGGTGATGATACGTTGCTGCCAGTGGCGAATGTTCTGACAGGGGATAGTTGCTCTGCGTCTCTGATAAGCGGAGGGCAATGCCAGCGGAGCGGCGGGGTTGCATTTGATTTACATCCGAGCGGAAAGGCAACTGAACGATATGTAGGTGCATTGGGCACTGGTGACGATACGTCGTCTTCAGTGCCCACGCGAGGTTGCATTTCTCCTGATCTAAGCATCCGGGGAAAGGCAACAAAACGAGGCGTAATGGGAACTGGTATGATACGTCGCTGGCAGTGCCTAATGCCTACAGTGTGGGGACGGCCTGGTGTGCGTTTTACCGCCACCGGCACTCAACCGTCGAGCGTTAGGAGGTTGCATTTCTCCTGATTTCTGGAATCCGGGGAAAGGCAACAAATGATGGTGGGTTTGGAACTGGCGACGATATATCGTTTCCAGTGCCCACGCTCATAGTGGAGGGACGGGCTCGGTGTGTTTTACTGCCGCCGGGCACTCAACCGTCGAGCGTTAGGGAGGCCACATTTCTCCTTGATCAAAGTATCCGGGGAAAGGCAACAAAAATGAGGGTGCTCATTGGGGAACTGGTGACGATACGTCGTCCCCAGTGCCCAATGTGGTGGAGGCTGCATTTCCTGGATTTCGTATCCGGGGAAAGGCAACAAAAGGGCGTGCATTGGGAACTGGTGGCGATACGTCGCCTCAGCGCCCCAATGCGGGTGGAGTGCTGCATTTCTCCGATCAGCATCCGGGGAAAGGCAACAAAATGAGGGTGCGCATTGGGGAACTGCGATACGTCGTTGTCGCGCCTCAATGCGCGGTGGAGGTTGCATTTCTCTCGATCAAAGTATCCGGGGAAAGGCAACAAATGATGGTGGGTGATTAGAACTGGTGACGATATATCGTTTCCAGTGCCTAATGCTCATAGTGTGGAGGACGGGCCTGGTGCACTCACACTGCCGCCGGGCATTCAACCGTCCAAAACTAGAGTTACGTCGGCTTCTTCCCAGCGCGCGCCGTAACCCGCTGTACTCTTCAAGGACCCCAGCGTTGACGATTATGGGTACGTCGAAGTGCAGCGGAGCGGAGGGCTTGGCTCTTAATTGCCGGCCCATGAGAAGGATCACCTATAAAACCAGACAGCGAAGTCTTAAAACCTGTGGGTACCAGGCGACCCTACAGTATGTGTAGCCTTGTTCCTGGAATAGGCGTCACCCGGACCGACATTTTATTTCGTCCTAACTCGTGGAAATTAATATGGATAATTCAAAAACCAAGAGAGAGAAGGAGACTTAGCGAACAGCCGAGTCTGTAATAGCAGTCGAAGCGTCCCCAACATCAAGGACCAGAGCCAAGACGGTAGAGCAGCATCTGTGGACCAGTAGGTCCCGGCACGGACAGGCGTGGACGCTTTGCGCGCCTGGCACGCCTGTGAGTTTGGGCGCTGAGAGGACGGCGAAGATCGGATGCCTCACTCAGATCCGCAACATCGGAGGTGTCCGCGCGACAAGCAGGGAGTGAGCCAAGCCTGCGACTGTCGTGCCGACAAATTCCAGGCAGCGTCGCAGTCTCAGGCACGGACACGGACGTGGTCGCTGACGAGGAGGATGGCATCTGGGATCCGACGGTGGCCCAGAGCTTGACGTGAGGGCTAAGGCTGGCCTTCCAAAACCCGCAGATCTGGAGCGGGAGATGGAGGCCAAGTCTACCACGGCCGGACCCGGATGCCTTCATCCGGTCGTCCTGGCTGGCGGTGGACAAGGTTGCTCGGGACAAATCGGGCAACCTCAAGGGCTCATTCGTACACAGCTTGCGAATGGCGACCCGATTTGTGGAAGCGGCCACGCCGGAACTGGCACGGAGGGTGGCCCAGCCCCCAAACGTCGAGAGGCTCGAGCGGGAGAACGCTGAGCTTCTGCCTCGCAATTGGCCGAGCCTCACGAAAGTGAGGCTGGAGGAGCTCGGCGCTCTCCGGATAAGAGGGGAACCTCAGGCAGCCATGCCTCCTCCTCAAGGGCCCCTAGCGCCCGCACAAAAAGCGCAGATTTGGCTATGGAGCGCTTGGGAGCGCTCTGTAGAGGCAGATTATGGCCTGAGGCAAAGATCTTCCGGAGAGGCAACCCGGCCTCCCCTTAGAGTGAGGCTCGGAACCTTCCGCGAGTGTAGTGCACCGCTGCCACTAAATCCGCAGCCGGTGCAGGAGGCACCGTCGCACCCCGCGGAAGTCGACGAAGAAGGGGAAGAAGCCCTCCCACCTCCAGTGGCCGAGTTGCCTCCAGTGGCGACTCCGACGACGCGGCCACTATTGGTGACAGAAGTGCCCGCAAGCACGTCATGGGCACAGGTAGCCAAAAAGGCAAAAAGCCCAAGGCCCAGCAGCCAGCGGCGCCTGTTCCACCCAAGGGCAAAGCTATAGCTAAGGCCCAAACGCATCCCGTCCCCCGGCTGCCGTGACGGTTATTGCCGACTGGCTCCTCCACACTATGCGAAAGTAATGGAGGTGGCTGCCGAAGATCAGGCTGGCGGATATCGGCATCGAGACTGTTCCGCCAAAACGAGCTGTGACTGGTGGTCTTCATTGGAGATCAGCGGTCCCGAGTGCAGTTTCGAGGGCGGACGGTCTCTGCGCAAAAATGCGAGGTCCTTCCGGAGATGGATGTCCGAATTAGCCGCCCGAGCAGTCGCCGGACGACATTCGCGTGAAGGACCCTCGACGCCGCTGTCAGCCCGAGCGAAGTCGCGGCGGCAGTGGCGAAGTTGAGGGTGTCTGTGACGACGTTAAGGTCGGAGAGGGCCCACCGAACACCCAGCGTTTGGGCACGTGCTGGCGGGGCGGTGCTTCTTCCGCGGCAGCGGTGCAATAAGCTGGTGACCGCCGGACGCGTATGCGGGCTGGGGATCTGCTCGCAGAGCTGTTGAACCCAGGCCCATGCACTGCTTCCGGTGCTCTGGAAAAGGCCACGTGGGCAGTAGGTGTCCTAACCAGGTGAACCGGAGCACGCGCTGCTACGCTTGTGCGGAGACCGGGCATTGGGGGCTAAGGAGTGCAGAGCAACTGCACTCAAATGTCCACCAGCTCGGACCTGGGCCGCCCTCAAACCATCAAGTTCGGGTAAGAGGTGCGCCCCACCACAGAAGAGAGTGTAGGAAGGACAAGGAGAGTCCTCCTGCCCCAACAAGCGTGGCAGTCCCGGCGGCACCAGCCGCAACCCCGAGCACCAGCTCGGCATGGAGGTGGCTTAGGCTGTTCACACCCTCAAGGTCCTCCAGAGTAACTCCAAACCACGCCGCCGCAATGCTCAGCACGGTTTATGCATGACCACAGGAGTGGGGGTTGCTCTGGCAGTGGCGGAGCCCGCCGTGCCGGACCACCCTCGCTGGTTCGGTGATGAGCTGGGTTCCGTGGCGATCTACTGCGGGAGAGGGTGTCCCACCCTGTTCCCTATTGGGAAGGGGTCAGGCTTCGTTGCAGTGCAATGGGGCACCCTGGCCATAGCTGGCTGCTACGCCTCTGGGCGAGGTCACTCGCCGACTACGAGCTGTACCTGACGAGGTGGCACTCTGCGTTCGCGGTGGTGCCTCGTCCTTCTCGATTGTCCTGGGAGACTTCAACGCCCACTCCAGGGCGTGGGGGAATCCCAGCGACAGTCCGGAAGGGAGAGACGGTGATGGCGGTTGGATTGACCTCCGATTGGCAAATCAGTCCGTAAGCACGTGCGTGCGGTGGCAGGGGAGTCGGTCGGATCTTACATGGGCGACTCCCCGCTGCGATGCGCATGCTGTTTCAGCTGGCGGGTTGAGGAGGTGGTCACGTTATCCGACCACCGCCATATTTTATTCGATCTTGGTAATCCGCCGCCCCGACGCTGGACACCAGCCGCCGAGAAGGCAGTCACACGCGACGTTGGTGTCCTGGCGGCTAGACCGAGATTTGCCTGCCGCCGCCAACGCCGCGATATGGCCAGAAAGCGCCGAAGAGGTTCCGTCCGATCCGGAAGTGGAAGAACTGGTTCCGGGACACGATGACGCGTATTTGTGACGCGTCGATGCCCCGGACCGGTCGCCCCGGGCGCGGGGCGGTACTGGTGGTCGGCAGAGACGGAGTTGCGAGCGATCTGCTTGCGGAGCCGCCGCCAGTACACCAGAGCCCGAAGGAGGCGAAGGCGAGCCCGGAGTGAGGATAGCCAGACTTAATGAGGTATCGGAAAATGAAGGCGTTGCAGGCAGCAATCTGCAACGCCAGGTCTCGGTCCTGGAGAGAGCTCCTGAGGACTCTGACGAGGATCCGTGGGGCGTCCGTACAGGATGGTGCTAGGAAAGTCTGTCCTGGACGCCCTGGTGACGGAAACTTCGATCCGGCCCTCTTTGGAAGAGTGATTAGCCTGCTCTTTCCGGAGGTCGGTCAAGTCCTCGGTCTACCCCCAATCTTCGTGTCATTGGTGACGAAAATGGGGTGACCGCACAGGAGCTGACCGAGCGTGTGCCGCTTGAGAGGCAGGAACACTGCACCGGGACCCGACGGAATTTCCCGGCCGGGTCTGCGTTGAGTTCCGGCTACCTCGGGAACAGGCTGAGGCAGCTGTTCACCAGCTGCCTCCGTAACCTCGTTCCCTAGGGCCTGGAAGGAGGCCCGACTGGTCCTCTTGAAGAAGGCAGACAGAGTCGCAGATTCTCCCCTGCGTACCGTCCTGATATGCCTGTTGGACGAGGCTGGCAAGTTATTCGAGAGAATTCCCTTGCCGCCCGTCTCATCGGCACCGGCGTCGCGTACGTCCCGATCTCGCCGAAACCAGTTTGGTTTCCGACGGGAGCGTTCCACCATCGACGCGGTGATGCGCGTCCGCCTCGTCGAGAGGCTGCGTCCTGGAAGCGGCGTGGCGTTGGCGATAAATATTGATATCGTCAACGCTTCCTTTAATTCCTTGCCCTGGGACGCGATAAGGGGACTTGTACACCATGGTGTTCCCCCTACCTGCATCGGCGTGATCGCGGACTACTTGCGCGACAGGTACATCTTTGTAATGTGGACCGAGACGGTACGAGGATCTGGAGGGAGATCCAGTGGGGTTCCACAGGGGTCGGTTTTGGGCCCGTTACCGTGGAATCTCGCCTACAACTCTGTTCCCGCGAGTCGAGCTCCCGCTGGCGTTAATGTCGTTCGTTACGCTGACGACACGTTGGTGGTCGCCAGGGGACTCCTTCGAGGGCCAAGGAGCCGCCGAGCTTGGGGCGGAAATCGTCGTCGCCAAAGTCCACGAGTTGGGACTGGAGGTAGCGCCTCTCACAAGACCGAGGCGCTATGGTTCCACAAACCGCCGCGGAGCAGGGAACCACCGACTCGTGCGTCCGAGTAGGGTGGGTCTTTGAAGTCAGAGGGGGGCGGCATGAAGTACCTGGCCTCACTCTCTGATTAGTCGCTGGGCTTCGAAGAGCATTTCGAGCGCCTGGTCCCCGGATCGAGAGGGTAGCGGTGCTATGCACAGACTGCTGCCCAACTGGGGACCGAGGAGGAAGTTCGCCTCTATGCCGGGGTCGTACGATCCGTAGCCCTGTAATGGGCGCCCGTCTGGGCGAGGTTACCATCCGACGCTGTAGGACTAAGATCTACAGCGTCCAGCGCAGGATGGCCATGTCAAGTCGTACGAGGATACCGGACGGTATCGTTTGAGGCGGCGATAACCTCCGCTCGCTTTCCACCTCTTGATATATTGAAGGGACATGGACGCTGAGTGGCAGTCACCGAATTCGCGTCCTACGCCAGAGCGTGGTATGAGCCAGAAGAGGCGCTCGGAGGCGGTAAAACGGCAGGAACGACGTATCGCATTCGTGACGTGGCGCGCAAGGCTCCGCGAGGAGCACTATGCGCGCAAACGCGTCGTCGGAGCATTCCTGCCGGTCTTCGAAGCCTGGATGCAGCGACGAGGAGGAAGACTCACCTTACAGACTTACGCAGGTGATCACCGGGCACGGTTGCTTCGGTGATTACCTGTGTAAGATCGGTCGCGAGGCGACGGCGAATTGCTTCCACTGTAGGCAACGACCAAGACCCGCATCGCACACGCTCGCCGCTTGCCCGGCGGGAAGCCGAG
Source organism: Teinopalpus imperialis (assembly GCA_029286865.1). NCBI lineage: Eukaryota > Metazoa > Arthropoda > Insecta > Lepidoptera > Papilionidae > Teinopalpus > Teinopalpus imperialis. The sequence continues at coordinate 19,651 of JAGSMU010000423.1, forward strand.
CGGCGGGTCTTGGTCGGTCACATCGGACGGAACCTGTCCTGCCAGCAGTCGTGTCGGCGATGCTGCGCGGGGAATCGGCGTGGATGGGCCGTAGCCTCCTCTGCGAGGACCGTAAATAAACTGAAAGGAGGCTGCCGAGCGGGATAGAGAGACCGATCCTGCTCGAAGATCGGGCTTATCGCTGGCGCTCGCGCGCCTCGTCACGGCCTCCCGCATCCCTACTGTAAACGGGCCCTACGGGTCGTTGACATCGAGTGGGGGCCTGACCGTCCAGTATGAGCGACCCCGAGGAGGACGACGGTAACGACGTGGTACCGTGTCAACGGATAGTTCCGCGAGGGTTCTGGGGTGCGATCTTCTCGCACGCCCCCGGACGGGCTATCCCAGCGAAGCGCAGGGGGTTGGTGGTTGCGTTCCTACGGAGATCCCGCGACCCCTCGCGAGCGTTGGTGGCGACTCACACCATGGGGTTTTAGTCGGTGCGAGTCCGACATAACCCATCCCGTTCCCCTGCAGGTGGGTATGCAGGCATTTCCACGTAAAAAAGGTTAGGCTCCAAAATCAGGGGTGCCACGTCAGAAAACCTCCTCGAGTGCCTGGTCGTTGAATTTCGCACGATACTATTGTATCGGGGAAAGGCAACGCCGGGAACGGTCACCACAGGCACTGGTGATGATACGTTGCCGGTGGCGGAATGTTCTGACAGGATGGCTGCTCTGCGTGTCCCTCTGATAAGCGGAGGGCACAGCAGATTGGCAGAAGTGCATTTCCTCTTGATTTCCGTATCCGGAGAAAGGCAACCGACCGATAGTGCGCATTAGGAACTGGTGACGATACTTCGTTCCCAGTGTCAATGCGCGAATGAAGTTGCATTTCTCCTTGATCAAAGTAGCCGGGGAAAGGCAGCAAATGATGGTGGGTATTAGGAACTGGTGACGATATATCGTTTCCAGTGCCTAATGCTCATAGTGGAAGGGACGGGCTCGGTGTGCACTAGCACTGCTCCGGGCACAACTGTCCAAACCTGGAGTTACGTCATCACCAGCGCGCCGTAACCCGCTGTGTACTCTCTTCCAAAGACCCCATCGCTGACGATCATGGGGTACGTCAGTGCAGCGGAGCGGAGGGCTTGCCTTAATTAGCCCGGCCCGCGGAAAGGAAAACTCTTTAAAACCAGACAGCGAAGTCTTAACCCAAAGCCTGTGGGTACCAGGCGACCCCACGGTATGTAGCCTTGTCTCCGGAATAGGCGTCACCCGGGGATCGACTTTTTTATCGGCCTTAATCATTGGGAATAAAATGGATAAACTGAACTTTGCAAAACGGACTGAACAGATAGCGACGACGACAGTGACTCTATGCTGAGCGTAAGAGTCGCTTGAAGATGGAAGACGAAGTGGCGGGCGAAAACGTCCTTCTATGGACACGTTATGTAGCTCTGGCCTGCTTACGGGCGCTGACGGTGGAAAAACCTGGGTACGGCAAGAACATCTGCCAAAGAGGCCGAGGCGACCCCAACAACGGGGAGTACGTAAGGCCTTGCCCGGAATGGCGTTGGTGTCAGCAAGAGAAGCGGAGCTGAGGTTGGAGGCGAGGAGAAAAGATTGTTGCGGCGACACGACGAAGCCGTACCGGCAATCAACCCTGTCTGATCATCATCTAATGATGGAGGCCGAGGCCAGCGACGGACCTGAAAGAAGATCGAGGACAGCGTCGGCGTCATCAACTTAGTTGCCCATAAGTCGAGAAACCTAAAGGCAACTTTGTTCGTGCGCTTAAGGAAGCGGCGGGAGCCGTGACCGAGAGGTAACCCGGACTCTGCAGAGACGCTGTACTGCCTCTGATGAAACGCGGAACTTGCAGGCTGCAAACACTTTCGCCTCAAGACGAAGTGTCGCAGCTGCGGAAAGAGTAGCCTGCGGATGCGAGTAAACCAGCCGAGCAACAAGCTGCGGGAGCTGGCAAGGAGGAAAACTCGTGCGATCGATCATTGACCAGGTGGGGTCAATGATCAACGCTAGATCGCCGCACTGAAGGACCGTCTGCTGCCAGAAAAGCGCCTCCGCCACCATTGGCGGCAGATAGAAGACTGCAAGCGGAACGGTCCTTTGTCGGTCCCTCGCCTTCCCAGGCACCGGCAGCTGCAAACTGCCTGTCAAAACAAGCGCACCGGCCGCGCTGGGGTTCCGTGGCCCCGAAACGCCCCAAAGGAAGCGCAGAGGGCAAGACCGCTAAAGAGAGGCCAACCGAGGGGCTGGAGTCCCGACCACCGGCGCCGCAGTCAATGGAGCAACCATGGACTACGGTGAAGGACTCAAAAGCTGGGAAGGCGGCGGCAAATAGTCCCGTAAAACCCGCAAAGAGGGCAGCCACGATCAGCCTCCGCGATCGTCGCTTTGTGGTGGTGACCCTGGAGCCGGAAGGCTGTGTGCAGGCGTCACATACGATGATGTCATCACCGGGCGAAGGCGAAGATAAACCTCGCCTCCCCTCGGCATAGCCGAGATGGGTTTCCGCGTCTGCGCCACAGGGGCTCGCATGTTTGAGATTCCCGGCGCGAACAGCGGTGATAAGGCAGACGCCCTCGCTCAAAAAACGGCGAGGTGCTCGCAGCGGAAAGCAGGTGCAGGTGTCCAGACCGGCGAAGACTGCAGAGGTCAAGGTGTCGGTCTGGATGCCACAGTGGAGACGCGTGGTGACCGTGACGAAGCGGGTGAAACATCCTAAGGAGGCTGTGAAATACGGTGAGGTTGTGCGGTATCCACGGGCCTTGGGATGGCCTGGGTCGGTGTCCTGTGGCAGCTGCCGAAGGTAGCCGCCAATGGGCGACTTATGGTCTCGTGGGTGGCAGCCGTGTGGTCAAGCTGGTGGGCCCTCACCTGTGAGGTGTTTCCGCTGGCCGGCTGGACATGTGAGGGCTCAGTGCGTCGCCGCAGTCGATCATTAGGAGCTGGTAAAAGCACCGCTGTAAGTGAATCCTGGCCACCAAAGGCGGCACAGTGCTCATAACCCGCGCGTTGCGCTGTGTCGCAGCCGGCAAACCGGCAGACCACAAGATGAAGGTAGAGCCTGCAAAGGCCGCGCCAAAATTAAGGAAAAAGGTTGGTCCGCCCGCTTTGCCACCCAGGCACCGGCCAGTCAGCCGCAAGGACGGTTGAAGCGTGGAGGAAGAACCGTCCCGTGACCACGGGACTAGTCCGCAGCCGCCGCCGGGGAAAGCGTAGCGCAAACGCCACCTACTTCCCCGAATTCGACTCGAGCTATGGGCCGGGGTCGTAGTTCAACATGGAGTCAGTGAGGTGAGAGCGCGCCCGGTGTGCTCCCGCGCGCTCTCATAAAAAGGTTAAAATGGCCGGGGCCTGCGTTTAGCAAGCCGCCACAGCTGTGCACGCCGGAAGAATGCTCACGCGCCCCGTATGCCACAGCACTAAGTGGGCAGATGGAACACCGTGGGGTTTTAGTCGGTGCGAGTCCGACACTAACCCGCTCTCGTCCGCGAGAACTGGCGGGTATGCATCGAAGCATTTCCCCACGAAAGGCTCCAAAATCAGCACGAAAAACGAAGAAATGAAAATTTTTGCAAATGGAAAAAAAGTACGTTATTATGGAAACTAAAATAACTGATTAGAACTAGACTAGAAATGGCTAAATGCGGCGCAGGATATTTAATAACGATTACACTAAACAAATGCTACAACAAAAACCAATTTGGAATGCTTAAGACTCTAATGCACAAAGATATATGTGGTTAGGTTGAGTTAGGTTAGGTTAGGTTAGGCTCCCAAAATCAGTACGAAAACGAGAAAGTAAAAATTTTACAAATGGAAAAAATTACGTTGTTATGAAACTAAAATAACTGATTGAGACTAGACTGAAATGGCCTAAATGCGGCAGGATGACTGTCTTACGATTACACTAAACAAATGCTACAACAAAAACCAATTCGGAATGCTTAAGACTCTAATGCACACAAAGATATATGTGGTTAGGTTAAGAGTTAAGGTTAGGTTAGGTTAGGTAAGGCTCCAAAATCAGCACGAAAAACGAAGAAATGAAAAGAATTTTTACAAATGGAAAAAAAATTACGTTATTATGAAACTAAAATAACTGATTAGAACTAGACTAGAATGTAAGCCTAAATGCGGCAGGATGACTGTCTACGATTACACTAAACAAATGCTACAACAAAAACCAATTCGGAATGCTTAAGACTCCTATTTTAAGATATGTGTGGTTGGTTCAGGAGTTAAGGTTAGGTTAGGCTCCAAAGGAAATCGGCACGAAAAACGAAGAAATGAAAATTTTTACAAATGGAAAAAATTACGTTATTATGAAACTAAAATAACTGATTAGAACTAGACTAGAAATGGCCTAAATGAAAACAGGATGACTGTCTAACGATTACACTAAACAAATGCTACAACAAAAAACCAATTTGGAATGCTTAAGACTCTAATGCACAAAGATATATGTGGTTAGGTTAGGTTAGGTTAAAGTTTGGAGTTGGGCTCCAATCGGTACGAAAAACGAAAAATGAAAATTTTTACAAATGGAAAAAATTACGTTATTATGAAACTAAAATAACTGATTAAGAACTAGACTAGAAATGGCCTAAATGCGGCGCAGGATTTATTTTATCTTACAGTTACACTAAACAAATGCTACAACAAAAACAAATTTGGTAGCAGGCTCAATGCAAAGATATATGTGGTTAGGTTAGGTTAGGTGGGTTGAGCTCCAAAATCAGTACAGAAAAGTAGAAGAAATGAAAATTTTTGCAAATGGAAAAAAAAATTACGTTATTATGAAACTAAAATAACTGATTAGAACTAGACCTAGAAGTAGCCTAAAGTAAACAGGATGACTGTCTTACGATTACACTAAACAAATGCTACAACAAAACCAATTCGGAATGCTTAGACTCTAATGCACAAGATATGTATGGTTAGGTTAGGTTAGGTTAGGTTAGGTTAGAGTTAGGTTAAGGCTCCTAAAATCAGCTACGAAAAGAGCAGAAGAATTGAAAATTTTTACAAATGGAAAAAAAAATTGCGTTATTATGGAAACTAAAATAACTGAGTTAGGAACTAGACTAGAAATAAGCTAGAAGTACACGGCACCCAAGGATGACTGTCTAGCAGTTACACTAAACCGTGCTGCAACAAAAACCAATTTGGAATGCTTAGGGCTCTAATGCACAAAGATATATGTGGTTAGGTTAGAGTTAGGTTGGGACAGGATTTAAGAGTTGGAGTTGAGCTCCAAAATCAGCACGAAAAAACAGAAGAAATGAAAAGAATTTTACAAATGAAAAAATTGCATTTATTATGAAACTAAAATAACTGATTAGAACTAGACTAGAAATGGCCTAAATGCGGCAGGAGATGGCCTACCAGGATGCGGAGTAAGCCAGCCGAGCCAACAAGCTGCAGGAGCTGGCAGGGAGGAGCTCATGCGATCGATGAGCCTGGCCAGGTGGTCAATGATCGCGCACTGAGAGGACCGTCTGCTGCCGAGAGAAAAGCACCTCCCGCCACCATTGGCAGCAGATAGAGAAGACTGCAAGCGGAACCCAGTCCTTTGTCCGGTCCCTCCTTCCCGAGCAGGCTGGCGCCTGGCTGCCTGTATCAGTAAGCGCACTGTGCCGCTAGAGGTTCCGTGGCTGAGAAAACGCCCCAAAGAAGCAGGGCAAGACCATATAAAGAAGGGGCCAACCGAGGGAAGCTGAGTCCCGACCTACCGGCGCCATGATCAATGGGCAACCATGGACTACGGTGGTGAAGAAGGGACTCAAAGAAGGCTGGGGAGGCGGCGGCCGATAGTCCGGCCCACAAAGAGGGGCAGCCACGATCAGCACTCCGCGATCGTCCGCTGTAATTGTAAGTGACCTGGAGCCGGAGGCTGTGGCTGCAGGCGTCACATACATTGATGTCATCACCCGAGGCGAAGGCGAAGATAAGGCACCTCACGCCTCCCTCGGCTCCGCTTGGATGGGTTTAAAATGCGCCACAGGGGAGGCTCGCATGTTTGAGATTCCAGCGCGAACAGCGGTGATAAGGCAGACGCCCTCGCTCAAAAACTTGGCAGAGGTGCTCAGCGGCAGAAGCGGGTGCGGGTGTCCAGACCGGCGAAGACTGCAGAGGTCAAAGGTGTCCGGTCTGGACGACTCTCCCCAGTGGAGGACAGCGTGGTGACGGCCGTGACGAAGGCAAGGTGGCTGTCCCTGAGAGGCTGTATGAAATGCAGTGAGGTTGTGCGAATCCAGGCCTTGGGATGGCCTGGGTCCGGTGTCCTGTGGCAGCTGCCAAGGAAGGTAGCCGCCAATGGGCGACTATGGTCTCGTGGGTGGCAGCCGTGGTCAAGCTGTGGAGCCCTCACCTGTGAAAGTGTTTCCCGCTGCTTAGAAGCTGGACATGAGGGGGCTCGAGGTGCGTCGCGCCACCCAGTCGATCGTGGGGAGCTGTGCTTCCGCTGTGGTGAATCTGGCCACAAGGCGGCACAGTGCTCCGCCAACCCGCGTTTGCGCTGTGGTAATGTCGCAGCCGGCAAACCAGCGGACCAGCCACCACAAGATGAGGCAAGGCCTGCAAGGCCGCGGCAAAGTGAGAAAAGGTTGGTCCCGCCCGCTGCCACCCAGGCACCCAGCAGTCAGCGCAAGGGACGGTTGAAGCGATGGAGAAGACCGTCCCGTGACCACAGGACCCAGTCCGCAACCGCCGCTTGACGTAAGCGCAAGCGGGTCGACTCAGCTATGGGCCGCGGGAGGTCCGTAGTTCAACATGGTCAGTGAGGTGAGGAAGCGCGCCCAGTGCTCCCGCGCTCTCATAAAAAGATTAAATGGCCGGGGCTGCGTTTAGCAAGCCGCCACAGCTGTGCGGAAGAGTATGCATGCGGCACTAGAGTGAACGAGGCGACCAGGAGACACCACCGTAAAATGGGGTTTTAGTCGGTGCAGGTCCGGTATAGCCCGCTCTCCTAAATCCCGCAGGGCCGGGTATGCGTGAGCATTTCACGAAAAAAAAAAAAAAAAAAAAAAAAAGGCAAAAATCGCTGAAAACAGAAAGAAGTAAGAAATTTTTTACAAATGGAAAAAATTACGTTATTATGAAATTCAAAACAACTGGTTAGAACTAGACTAGAAATTATTTCACAAATGCGGCGCGGATGACTGTCGCAGTTACACTAAACAAATGCTACAACAAAACCAATTTGGAATCGCCCAAGACTCTAATGCACAAAGAGATATATGTGGTTAGGTTAGATTTGATTTAGGTTAGGTTGGGCTCCAAAATCAATTACGAAAAACGAAGAAATGAAAATTTTTACAAATGGAAAAATTACGTTATTATGAAACTAAAATAACTGATTCAGAACTAGACTAGAAATGGCCTAAATGCGGCGCAGGATGACTGTCTTACGATTACACTAAACCATTATACAACAAAAGAGCAATTCAGGAATGCTTAGAATATTACACAAGATATATATGTTCCGAGATTTGAGATTTAGGGCCGGGTAGGAAACCGGAAAATATGAAGAAGTAGAAATTTTTTGAAATGAAAATTACGTTGGCATTGCGAGACGTTAGAAACAGCACGTTCCGGAGCTAGGAACTTTAAAGAAATGACTTTAGGTAAACTTTTGGGATGACTTCCTTAACAGACCACGCTAATAGTATTTTAATAAAAACCAAATTTGGAGATACTTAAGACTCTAATACACAAAGAATATGTGAACAGGAGTTGATTCTGCAGTTAGGTTAGGTTAGGCTCCAAAATCAATTACGAAAAACGAAGAAATGAAAAGAAATTTTAAATGGAAAAATTACGTTATTATGAAACTAAAATAACTGATTAAGAACTAGACTAGGAAATAGCTCCAAATGCGGCACCCAAGGATGGCTATCTTCGTTACACTAAACAAATGCTACAACAAAACCAAAATTTACTACTAAGATGCCAAGACTCTAATGCACAAAGATATATGTGGTTAGGTTAAAGTGGGTTAGAGTTGGGCTCCAAAATCCTTTGAAAACAGAAAGAAATGAAAATTTTACAAATGGGGAGAAAATTACGTTATTATATGAAACTAAAATAACTGATTAGAACTAGACTAGAAATATGGCCTAAATGCAGCGCAGGATGACTATCTAACGATTACGCAAACAGTACACAACAAAAACCAATTTGGAATGCTTAAGACTCACAATGCACAAGATATATGTAGTTAGGTTAGGTTAAGGTTAAGTTAGGTTAGGCTCCAAAATCAGTACGAAAAAACGAAAAAATGAAAATTTTACAAATGGAAAAAATTGCATTATTATGAAACTAAAATAACAGTTAGAACTAGACTAGAAATGGCTAAATGCATACCCAGGATGACTGTCTTACAGTTACACTAAACAGTACTACAACAAAAAGAAACAAATTTGGAATGCTTAAGACTCTAATGCACAAAGATATATGTGGTTAGAGTTGGAGTTAGGTTAGAGTTAGGCTCCAAAATCAATTACGAAAAGAGCAAAGAAAGAAATGAAAGTACACAAATGGAAAAAAGTACGTTATTATGAAACTAAAATAACTGATTAAGAACTAGACTGGCCCTAGAAGCGCGGGATGACTGTCTTACAGTTACACTAAACAAATGCTACAACACAAAAACTAGAACTGGAATGCTTAAGACTCTAATGCACAAAGATATATGTGGATTTAAGGATTTAGGTTAGAGTTAGAGTTGGGATTAGGTTAGGTTGGAAACCCTAATCAACTTTGAAAAACAGAAAATTTGAAAATTTTACAAATGGAAAAAAAGTATTTGTTATTATGAAACCTAAAATAACTGATTAGAACTAGACTAGAAATGGCCTAAATGCGCAGGATGACTGTCTAACGATTACTAAACTGAAATATACATTAAAAACCAATTTGGAATGCTTAAGACTCTGTACACAAAGATATGTGGTTGGTTTAAGTTTAGGTTAGGTTAGGTTAGAGTTAGGTTAGGCTCCCAAAATCAGCACGAAAACAGAAAGAAATGAAAATTTTTTACAAATGAAAAAATTACGTTATTATTATGGAGACTAAAATAACTGATTAGAACTAGACTAGAAATGAAAGCTAAATGCAGCGCAGGATGACTGTCTAGCGATTACACTAAACAAATGCTACAACAAAAACCAATTTGGAATGCTTAAGACTCTAATGCACAAAGATATATATGTGGTTAGAGTTAGGTTGGGATTACGTTAGGTGAGGTTAGGCTCCAAAATCAATTTACGAAAAACAGAAGAAATGAAAATTTTTACAAATGGAAAAAAATTACCAAAATTTATTATGAAACTAAAATAACTGATTAGAACTAGACTAGAAATGGCCTAAATGCGACGCAGGATGACTGTCTTACGATTACACTAAACAAATGCTACAACAAAAATCAATTCGGAATGCTTAGACTCAATGCACAAGAATACATATGTGGTTAGGTTAGGTTAGGTTAGGTTAGGTTAGGTTAGGTTAGGCTCCAAAATCAGCACGAAAAAACGAGAAATGAAAATTTTACAAATGGAAAAAATTACGTTATTATAAACTAAAATAACTGATTAGAACTAGCCTAGAAATGGCTAAATGCGGCGCAGGATGACTGTCTAACGATTACACTAAGCAAATGCTACAACAAAAACCAATTTGGAATGCTTAAGACTCTAATGCACAAAGATATATGTGGTTAGGTTAGGTTGATTTAGGTTAGGTTAGGCTCAAAATCAGTACGAAAACGAAGAAATGAAAATTTTACAAATGGAAAAAATTACGTTATGAAACTAAAATAACTAGTTAGAACTAGACTAGAAATGGCCTAAATGCAGCAGGATGACTGTCTTACGATTACATAGGCTCGTACTACAACAAAAAACCAATTCAGGTCTTGAGACTCTAATGCACAAGATATATGTGGTTAGAGTTAGAGTTGGGAGTTAGGTTAGGTTAGGCTCCAAAATCAGCACGAAAAACGAAAATGGTACACAAATGGAAAAAAAGTACGTTATTATGAAACTAAAATAACTGATTAAGAACTAGACTAGAAATGGCCTAAATGCGGCTGGAACGACTGTCTAACATTGCACCTAAACAAATGCTACAACAAAAAACCAATTTGGAATACTTAAGACTCTAATGCACAAAGATATGTGGTTGGGATTAGGTTAGAGTTAGGTTAGGAGTTGGTTAGGCTCAAAATCAGTACGAAAAACAGAAGAAATGAAAATTTTACAAATGGAAAAAAATTACGTTATTATGAAACTAAAATAACTGATTAGAACTAGACTAGAAATGGCCTAAATGCGGCGCAGATGACTGTCTTACGATTACACTAAACAAATGCTACAACAAAAACCAATTTGGAATGTGGGCTCTAATACTGAAAGATATATGTGGTTAGGTTAGGTTAGGATTTGAACAGGTTAGGCTCCAAAATCCAGTACGAAAAACGAAGAAATGAAAATTTTTACAAATGGAAAAAAATTACATTATTATGAAACTAAAATAACTGATTAGAACTAGACTAGAAATGGCCTAAATGCGGCGCAGGATGACTGTCTAACGAGTACACACTAAACAAATGCTACAACAAAAACCAATTCGGAATGCTTAAGACTCTAATGCACAAAGATATATGTGAAAAGGATTTAGGTTGAGTTAGGTTAAGTTAGGTTAGGCTCCAAAATCAGTGCAGAAAAACAGAGAAATGAAAATTTTTACAAATGGAAAAAATTACGTTATTATGAAACTAAAATAACTGATTGAACTAGACTAGAAATGGCCTAAATGCGGCGCAGGATGGCTGTCTTACGATTACACTAAACAAATGCTGCAACAAAAACCAATTCGGAATGCTTAAGACTCTAATGCACAAAGATATATGTGGTTGGGTTAAGGTTAAGGTTAGAGTTAGAGTTAGGTTAGGTTAGGCTCCAAAATCAGCACGAAAAACGAAAAGAAATGAAAATTTTTACAAATGGAAAAAAAATTACGTTATTGTAAACTAAAATAACTGATTAGAACTAGACTAGAAATGGCCTAAATGCGGCGCAGGATGACTGTCTAACGATTACACTAAACAAATGCTACAACAAAAACCAATTTGGAATGTAAGACTCTAATGCACAAGATATATGTGGTTAGAGTTAGGTTAGGTTAGGTAGTTAGGCTCCAAAATCAGTACGAAAAACAGAAGAAATGAAAATTTTTACAAATGGAAAAAAAATTAGATTATGAAACTAAAATAACTGATTAGAACTAGACTGGTAAACTCTAAATGCGGCATAGGATGAGCTGTCTTACAGTTACACTGAAACAAATGCTACAACAAAAACCAATTCAGGTCTTAAGACTCTAATGCACAAAGATATGTGTAGTTAGGTTAAGAGTTAGGTTAGAGTTAGGATTGGGTTAGAGTAAGGCTCCAAAATCAGCACGAAAAACAGAAGAAATGAAAATTTTACAAATGGAAAAAAAATTACGTTATTGCTAAAACTAAAATGCTTGATTAGAACTAGACTAGAAGCCAGCTCATCAGCACAGGATGACTGTCTAACGATTACACTAAACAAATGTTACAACAAAAACCAATTTGGAATGCTTAAGACTCCTAATGCACAAAGATATATGTGGTTAAGGTTAGGTTGGGATTAGGTTAGGATTGGGCTCAAAATCAGTGAAAAACAGAAAGAAATGAGAATTTTTACAAATGGAAAAAATTACGTTATTATGAAACTAAAATAACTGATTAGAACTAGATAGAAATGGCCTTTCAGTAAAGGCATAGGATGAGCTGTCTTTTGAATTACACTAAACAAATGCTACAACAAAAACCAATTCGGAATGCTTAAGGCTCTAATGCACAAAGATATATGTGGTTAGGATTAGGTTAGGATTAGGTTAGGCTCCAAAATCAGCACGAAAAACAGAAGAAATGAAAATTTTTACAAATGGAAAAAAAATTGCACGTTATTATGAAACTAAAATAACTGATTAGAACTAGACTAGAAATGGCCTAAATGCGGCAGGATGACTGTCTAACGATTACACTAAACAAATGCTACAACAAAAAACCAATTTGGAATGCTTAAGACTCTAATGCACAAAGATATATGTGATTTAGAGTTAGGTTAAGGTTAGGTTAGGTTAGGCTCCAAAATCAGTACACGAAACAGAGAAGAAATGAAAATTTTTACAAATGGAAAAAAATTACGTTATTATGAAACTAAAATAACTGATTAAGAACTAGACTAGAAATGAAAGCTAAATGCGGCAGGATGACTGTCTTACGATTACACTAAACAAATGCTACAACAAAAAACAAATTTGGAATGCTTAAGACTCTAATGCACAAAGATATATGTGGATTCAGTTAGGTTAGGTTAGGTTAGGCTCCAAAATCCAGTACGAAAAACGAAGAAATGAAAATTTTTACAAATGGAAAAAAATTACGTTATTATGGAAACTAAATAGCTTGATTAGAACTAGACTAGAAATATGGCCTAAATGCGGCGCAGGATGACTGTCTTACGATTACACTAAACAAATGCACAACAAAAACCAATTCGGAATGCTTAAGACTCCTAATGCACAAAGATATATGTGGTTAGAGTTAGGTTAGGTTAGGTTAAGGTTAAGGTTAGGTTAGGCTCCTAAATCCAGCACGAAAAACGAAGAATTGAAAATTTTTACAAATGGAAAAAAATTACGTTATTATGAAACTAAAATAACTGATTAGAACTAGACTAGAAATGGCCTAAATGCGGCGCAGGATGTGTCTTACAGTTACACTAAACAAATGCTACAACAAAAACCAATTCGGAATGCTTAAGACTCTAATGCACAAAGATATATGGTTAGGTTAAGGTTAGGTTAGGTTAGGTTAGGTTAGGTGGGCTCCAAAATCAGCACGAAAAACAGAAGAAATGAAAAGGGTACACAAATGGAAAAAATTACGTTATTATGGAAACTAAAATAACTGATTAGAACTAATACAAAGAAATGGCCTAAATAAGCAGGATGACTGTCAACGATTACACTAAACAAATGCTACAACAAAAACCAATTTGGAATGCTTAAGACTCTAATGCACAAAGATATATGTGGTTAGGTTAGGTTAGGTTGGGCTCCCAAAATCAGTGCACGAAAAACGAAGAAATGAAAATTTACACAAATGGAAAAAATTACGTTATTATGAAACTAAAATAACTGATTAGAACTAGACTAAAAATGGCCTAAATGCGGCGCAGGATGACTGTCTTACGATTACACTAAACAAATGCTACAACAAAAACCAATTTGGAATGCTTAAGACTCTAATGCACAAAAAGATATATGTGGTTAGGTTGGGATTGGGATTAGAGTTAGGTTAGGCTCCAAAATCTAATTTTTGAAAAACTGAAGAAATAGAACACAAATGGAAAAGTACGTTATTATGAAACTAAAATAACTGATTAGACTAGACTAGAAATGGCCTAAATGCGGCTGGGATGACTGTCTTACGATTACACTAAACAAATGCTACAACAAAAACCAATTCGGAATGCTTAAGACTCCTATTGCACAAGAAATATATGTGGTTAGGTTAAAGTTAAGAGTTGGAAGTTAAGGGATTTAGGTTAGGTTGGATTAGGCTCCAAAATCAACACGAAAAACGAAGAAATGAAAATTTTTACAAATGGAAAAAATTACGTTATTATGGAAACTAAAATAACTGATTAGAACTAGCAAGAAATGGCCTAAATGCGGCGCAGGATGACTGTCTAACGATTACACTAAACAAATGCTACAACAAAAACCAATTTGGAATGCTTAAGACTCTAATGCTGCAAAGATATATTTGGTTAGGTTAGGTTAGGTTGGAGTGGTTCCCCCGAAGGTTCCGCTTTGTCGTAGCGGGGGGCTTAATAACCGTGTGGAGTTAACCACGGTGAAGCTAAGAGGAACCCAAATGGCCGGCCTAAGGCGCTCTAAGGCCGGCCCGGGAGGCTGCTCCGGGCAGCTGGAGCTGGGCCCACCCTGGATGCGTGTCGGTGGGCTGCGGGGTGTGGATGGACGGAGTGAGGCCGTGCCCGCACCATCCGCAGCAACCAGGCGGAGATCAGGGAATGGGGTGGCAGTGCGAGGACTGTTAGCACCGGTACCACGCATCGTCGCCCCCACCCTCCGCATCCCGAGACGGAGTCGCGGAGGCAGGGTAGTGTATCTCCCTATCCTCCGCGGCGACTCAAGCGGGAGTGCACCGCTGTGCGGCCGTGGTGGGGCCGCGGGTTCCGGTGGAGTGCTGGCGGTTGGTCTGCGCTCTCCTGTCCTCCCGCGGCCAGACATTGGTCGGCGGCGGAGCTAACACCAGATCCGCCGCGGGGGGCTGGGGGCTTTCTGGCCCCATGGCCTCTGGGGGCGGACTCGAAGTCCCGCTTCCCACCCTACAGAGAGCCGGTTGGAGGCGCGTCCGTGTTCGGCGTGCTCTGCCAGGAGGGTGGAGAAGATGTCCTCCCCGGAGAGGAGGCCGCCTGGTCGGCCCGGCGCAGGCAGGAGTCGCGGATGTGTGCGAAAGCGTTCCGTGACCCCGCCATGCACGCGGCTGATGGAGGAACACCATGGGGTTTAGTCAGTGCGAGTCCGACATAACCACCCTTGCCCCACCGTGGGTATGCGTATTTCGCAAAAAAAAAAAAAAGGTTAGATTAGGTTAGGTTAGAGTTTACGCTCCGAAATCCAATTTTTGAAAACGAAGAAATGAAAATTTTTACAAATGGAAAAAATTACGTTGTAAAACTAAAATAACTGATTAGAACTAGACTAGAAATGGCTAAATGCGGCGCAGGATGACTGTCTTACGTTACACTAAACAAATGCTGGCAAAAACCAATTTAGGTCTTAGACTCTAATGCACAAAGATATATGTGGTTAGAGTTGAAGTTAGGCTCCAAAATCAGTACGAAAAACGAAGAAATGAAAATTTTTTCTGGATGGAAAAAATTACGTTATTATGAAACTAAAATAACTGATTAGAACTAGACTAGAAATGGCTAAATGCGGCGCAGGATGACTGTCTTACGATTACACTAAACAAATGCTACAACAAAAACCAATTTGGAATGCTTAAGACTCTAATGCACAAGATATATGTGGTTAGGTTAGGTTAGGCTCCAAAATCCAGTACGAAAAACGAAGAAATGAAAATTTTTACAAATGGAAAGAATTACGTTGTATGAAACTAAAACCTTGCTGATTAGAACTAGACTAGAAATGGCCTAAATGCGGCGCAGGATTGACTGTCTTACGATTACACTAAACGTGCTACAACAAAAACCAATTCCGGAATGCTTAAGACTCTAATGCACAAAGATATATGTGGTTAGAGTTAGGTTAGGTTAGAGTTAGGTTACGAGGTGTACGTGGACGAGGTGGCACTCTGCGTTCGCAGGTGCCTCTCCCTCATCCGTCGGTGTCTGGGAGACTTCAGCGCCCCACTCCAGGGCGTGGGGGTCCCAAGAGAGGCAGTCCGAGAGACGGTTATGGAATGGGCGGCTGGATTGGACCTCCGACTGGCAAATCGAAGGGTCCGTGAGCTATGCGATGCGGTGGCAGGGAGTGATCGGTCGTGGACCTTACATGGGCGACTCCCGCTGCGATACGCATGCTGTCGGACTGGCAGGTTGCAGGAGGTGGTCACGCTTTCCGACCACCGACACATGTGTTCGATCTTGCAATCCGCCGCCCCGACGTGGATCAGCCGCCTAGAGAGCAGCCACGCGCGACGTTGGTGTCTCAAGCGGCTAGACCGAAGACGCTCGGGGCCGCCGCCAACGTCGCGGTATGGCCAGAAAAGCGCCGAAGAGGTTCCGTCCGATCGGAAGTGGAAGCGAACTGGTTCCGGGACACGATGACGCGTATT
This sequence comes from Teinopalpus imperialis, assembly GCA_029286865.1. Classification (NCBI taxonomy): domain Eukaryota; kingdom Metazoa; phylum Arthropoda; class Insecta; order Lepidoptera; family Papilionidae; genus Teinopalpus; species Teinopalpus imperialis. The sequence continues at coordinate 35,584 of JAGSMU010000423.1, forward strand.
TGTGACGCGTCGATGCCCCAGACCGGTCGCCCAAGCGCAGGGCGGTGTACTGGTGGTCGGCAGAGATCGCTGGGCTCCGAGCAATCTGCTTGCGGAGCCGCCGCCAGTACACCAGAGCCCGAAAGGGGAGACGAAGGCGAGCTCAATTGAGGAAATAGCCAGACTCTACGGGCGTATCCGAGCGGCCACAAAGGCGTTGCAGGTAGCCATCTGCAACGCCAGGTCTCAGTCCTGGGAACAGCTCCTGGAGGGACTCAGCGAGGATCCGTGGGGCGTCCGTATCAGATGGTGCTAGGTAAGCTCCGTCCCTGGATGCCCTGGTGACGGAAACTCTCGATCCGGCCCTTTAAAGGAGGATCAGCTCGCTCTTTCCGGAGGGCAGGTCAGTTCCTCAGCTCACCCCCAATCTTCGTGGGAGGAGAGAAGAGATGGGGGTGACTGTTGGTGAGCTGGACCGAGCCAGAGCCGCTTCTGGAAAGGCCGGAACACTGCGCCAGACCCGACGGAATTCCCGGTCGGGCTCCGGGTGTTGAGTCTGGCTACCCTAGGGGATTGTGGTTGAGGCAGCTGTTCACCAGCTGCCCGTAACCCTCGTTCCCTAGGGTCTGGAAAGAGGCCCGATCAACCTCTTGAAGAAGGCAGACAGAGTCGCAGATTCTTCCTCGCGTACCGTCCCATATTATGCCTGTTGGACGAGGCCGGCAAGTTATTCGAGAATTCTTGCCACCCGTCTCAACGGGCATCTGTCGCGTCGGTCCCGATCTCGCCGATAACCAGCTCCGGTTTCCGACGGGATGTTCCACCATCGACGCAGTTATGTATGCGTCCGCCTCGTCGGAGCAGGCTGTGTCCTGCGGAGTGGCGTTGGCGATTAGCCTAGACACGTCAACGCTCTTCAACTCCAGCCCTGGGGACGCGATTAGGGGCACTCGTACACCATGGTGTTCCCCCTACCTGCACGGCGTGATCGCGGACTACTTGCGCGCGACAGGTTATCTTGTTATTGACCGAGACGGTACGAGATCCGGAGGGAGATCCAGTGGGGTTCCACTAGGTCGGTGCTGGGCCCGTTACTGTGGAATCTCGCCTACGACTCTGTTCTGGTGAAAGTCGAGCCCGCTGGCGTTAATGTTATCCGCTATGCGTGACGACACGTTGGTGGTCGCCAGCGGGGACTCCTTCGAGAGGATCAAGGAGCTCGCCGGAGCTTGGGGCGGAAATCGCCGTCGCCAAAGTCCGCCGAGTTGGGACTGGAGGTAGCGCCTCACAAGACCGAGGCGCTATGGTTCCACAAACTGCCGCGGAGTAGGAACCACCCGACTCGTGCGTCCGGAGTAGGTGGGTCTGAAGTCAGAGTGGGGCGGTACATGAAGTACTTGGGCCTCACTCTGACGGACAGTCGAGGG
>JAGSMU010000424.1:0-29224 GCA_029286865.1 Teinopalpus imperialis
GAAGACGGTGATGGAATGGGCGGCTGGATTGGACCTCGACTGGCAAAATCAGGGGTCCGTGAGCACATGCGATGCGGTGGCAGGAGTCGGTCGTGGACCTTACATGGGCGACTCCCGCTGCGATGCATGCTGGACTGGCAGGTTGCAGAGGAGGTGGTCACGCTTTCCGACCACCGCCACATTGTGTTCGATCTTGCAATCCGCCGCCCCGACGGACTCCAGCCGCCTAGAAGGCAGCCACACGCGACGTTGGTGTCTCAAGCGGCTAGACCGAGACTTGCTCGGGGCCGCCGCCAACGTCGCGATATGGCCAGAAAGCGCCGAAGAGGTTCCGTCCGATCCGGATGTGGAAGCGAACTGGTTCCGGGACACGATGACGCGTATTTGTGACGCGTCGATGCCCCAGACCGGTCGCCCAAGCGCGGGGCAGTGCTGGTGGTCGGCAGAGATCGCGGAGCTCCGAGCAATCTGCTTGCGGAGCCGCCGCCAGTACCAGAGCCCGAAGGAGACGAAGGCGAGCTCCAAGTGAGGAAATAGCCAGACTCTACAGAGGCGTATCGAGCATACAAAGGCGTTGCAGGTAGCCATCTGCAACGCCAGGTCTCGATCCTGGGAACAGCTCCTGGAGGGACTCAACGGAATCCGTGGGGGCGTCCGTATCGGATGGTGCTAGGTAAGCTCCGTCCCTGGATGCCCTCGGTGACGGAAACTCTCGATCCGGCCCTTTTGGAAGGAGTGATCAGCTCGCTCTTTCCGGAGGGCAGGTCAAGTCCCTCAGTCCACCCCAATCTTCGTGGGAGTGGAGAGAAGAGAGATGGGGTGACCGAGCAGGAGCTGGACCGAGCTGTGAGCGCTTGAAGGCCAGAACACGCGCCAGGACGACGGATTCCCCGGTCGGGTCTGGGTGTGAGTCTGGCTACCCTAGGGATCAGGTTGAGGCAGCTGTTCACCGGCAGCAGCTGCCTCCACCGTATCCCTCGTTCCTAGGGCCTGGAAAGAAGGCCCGACTGGTCCTCTTGAAGAAGGCGAACCGTCGCAGATTCTCCTCTGCGTACCGTCCCATATGCCTGTTGGACGGGGCTGGCAAGTTATTCGAGAGAATTCTTGCCGCGTCATCAGCAGGCATCTCTGTCGCGATAATCGGTCCCGATCGCCGATAACCAGTTCGGTTTCCGACGGGAGCGTTCCACCATCGACGCAGTTATGTGCGTCCGTGTTCACCAGCGCGCCCTGCCAGGAGGGTGGAGAGAGATGTCCTCCCCGGAGAAGGGGCCGCCTGGTCGGCGGCGCAGGCGGGGTCGCGGATGTGTGCGAAAGCGTTCCGTGGCCCCGCCATACGCGACGAAGGTGGAACACCATGGGGTTTTAGTCGGTGCGAGTCCGACATAGCCCATCCTTGCCCCGCAGAGTGGGTATGCGTAGGCATTTCCCCATGTAAAAAAAAAAAAAAGGTTGTGGATAGGTTAGGTTACAAAATCAGCACGAAAACGAAGAAATGAAAATTTTTACAAATGGAATAAAATTACGTAATAATGAAACTAAAAATAACTGATCAGAACTAGACTAGAAATGGCCTAAATGCGGAGCAGGATGACTGTCTAATAATTACACTAAACAAATGCTACAACAAAAACCAATTTGGAATGCTTAAGACTCTAATGCACAAGATATAGGTGGTTAGGTTAGGTTAGGTTAGGTTAGGCTACAAAATCAGCACGAAAAACGAAGAAATGAAAATTTTTACAAATGGAATAAAATGACGTAATAATGAAACTAAAAATAACTGATCAGAACTAGACTAGAAATGGCCTAAATGCGGAGCAGGATGACTGTCTAATAATTACACTAAACAAATGCTACAACAAAAAACCAATTTGGAATGCTTAAGACTCTAATGCACAAAGATATAGGTGGTTCGGTTAGGTTAGGTTAGGTTAGGCTACAAAATCAGCACGAAAAACGAAGAAATGAAAATTTTTACAAATGGAATAAAATTCCGTAATAATAAAATTAAAATAACTGATCAGAACTAGACTAGAAATGGCCTAAATGCGGCGCAGGATGACTGTCTAACGATTACACTAAACAAATGCTACAACAAAAAACCAATTTGGAATGCTTAAGACTCTAATGCACAAAGATATAGGTGGTTCGGTTAGGTTAGGTTAGGTTAGGCTACAAAATCAGCACGAAAAACGAAGAAATGAAAATTTTTACAAATGAAATAAAATTACGTAATTATGAAACTAAAAATAACTGATCAGAACAAGACTAGAAATGGCCTAAATGCGGAGCAGGATGACTGTCTAATAATTACACTAAACAAATGCTACAACAAAAACCAAATTGGAATGCTTAAGACTCTAATGCACAAAGATATAGGTGGTTAGGTTAGGTTAGGTTAGGTAAGGTTAGGCTACAAAATCAGCACGAAAAACGAAGAAATGAAAATTTTTACAAATGGAATAAAATTACGTAATAATGAAACTAAAAATAACTGATCAGAACTAGACTAGAAATGGCCTAAATGCGGCGCAGGATGACTGTCTAACGATTACACTAAACAAATGCTACAACAAAAAACCAATTTGGAATGCTTAAGACTCTAATGCACAAAGATATAGGTGGTTCGGTTAGGTTAGGTTAGGTTAGGCTACAAAATCAGCACGAAAAACGAAGAAATGAAAATTTTTACAAATGGAATGAAATTACGTAATAATGAAACTAAAAATAACTGATCAGAACTAGACTAGAAGTGGCCTAAATGCGGCGCAGGACGACTGTCTACCGATTACACTAAACAAATGCTACAACAAAAAACCAATTTGGAATGCTTAAGACTTTAATGCACAAAGATATATGTGGTTAGGTTAGGTTAGGCTACAAAATACCCCCCCCGAAGGGTTCCCGCTTTGTCGTAGCGGGGGGGCTTAGTAACCGTGGTGTGGAGTTAACCACGGTGAAGCTAAGAGGAACCCAAATGGCCGGCCTAAGGCGCTCTAAGGCCAGCCCGAGGAGGCCGCTCCGGGCGGGCTGGAGCTGGGCCACCCTGGATGCGTGTCAGTGGGCTGCGGGGTGCGGATGGACGGAGTGAGGCCGTCTTACGCACCATCCGCAGCCGAGGCGGAGTCGGGGAATGGGGTGGCGGTGCGAGGACTGTTAGCATCGGTACCGCGCATCGTCGCCCCACCCTCCGCATCCGAGACGGAGTCGCGGAGGGAGGTAGTGTATCTCCCTATCCTCCGCGACTCAAGCGGGGTCGCACCGCTGATGCGGCCGTGGTGGGGCCGCGGGTTCCAGTGGAGTGCTGGTTGATCCTGCCGCTCTCCTGTCCTCCGCGGCCGAACATTGGTCCGCGGCGGAGCCTAACACCAGATCCGCCGCAGGGGCTGGGGCTTTCCTGGCCCCATGGCCTCTGGGGGCGGACTCGGGGAGTCCGCTTCCCACCTACAGAGGAGGCCGAGTTGGAGGGCGCGTCCGTGTTCCGGCGCGCCCCGCCTGGAGTGGGGTGGGAGAGGAGATGTCCTCCCCGGAGAAGGGGCCGGCTCTTTGCCGGCCAGCGCAGGCAGGGTCGCGGAGGTGTGCGAAAGCGTTCCCGTGACCCCGCCATACGCGACGAAGGTGGAACACCATGGGGTTTTAGTCGGTGCGAGTCCGACATAACCCATCCTTGCCCCGCAGGGGTGGGTATGCGTAGGCATTTCCCCATGTAAAAAGGCTACAAAATCAGCACGAAAAACGAAGAAATGAAAATTTTTACAAATGAAATAAAATTACGTAATTATGAAACTAAAAATAACTGATCAGAACAAGACTAGAAATGGCCTAAATGCGGAGCAGGATGACTGTCTAATAATTACACTAAACAAATGCTACAACAAAAAACCAAATTGGAATGCTTAAGACTCTAATGCACAAAGATATAGGTGGTTAGGTTAGGTTAGGTTAGGTAAGGTTAGGCTACAAAATCAGCACGAAAAACGAAGAAATGAAAATTTTTACAAATGGAATAAAATTACGTAATTATGAAACTAAAAATAACTGATCAGAACTAGACTAGAAATGGCCTAAATGCGGCGCAGGATGACTGTCTAACGATTACACTAAACAAATGCTACAACAAAAAACCAATTTGGAATGCTTAAGACTCTAATGCACAAAGATATAGGTGGTTAGGTTAGGTTAGGTTAGGTTAGGCTACAAAATCAGCACGAAAAACGAAGAAATGAAAATTTTTACAAATGGAATAAAATTACGTAATAATGAAACTAAAAATAACTGATCAGAACTAGACTAGAAATGGCCTAAATGCGGCGCAGGATGACTGTCTAACGATTACACTAAACAAATGCTACAACAAAAAACCAATTTGGAATGCTTAAGACTCTAATGCACAAAGATATCGGTGGTTAGGTTAGGTTAGGCTACAAATCCCCCCCGAAGGGTTCCCGCTTTGTCGTAGCGGGGGGGCTTAGTAACCGTGGTGTGGAGTTAACCACGGTGAAGCTAAGAGGAACCCAAATGGCCGGCCTAAGGCGCTCTAAGGCCGGCCCGAGGAGGCCGCTCCGGGCGGGCTGGAGCTGGGCCCACCCTGGATGCGTGTCGGTGGGCTGCGGGGTGCGGATGGACGGAGTGAGGCCGTCTTACGCACCATCCGCAGCCGAGGCGGAGTCGGGGGAATGGGGTGGCGGTGCGAGGACTGTTAGCACCGGTACCGCGCATCGTCGCCCCCACCCTCCGCATCCGAGACGGAGTCGCGGAGGGAGGGTAGTGTATCTCCCTATCCTCCGCGACTCAAGCGGGGGTCGCACCGCTGATGCGGCCGTGGTGGGGCCGCGGGTTCAGTGGAGTGCTGGTTGATCCTGCCGCTCTCCCTGTCCTCCGCGGCCGAACATTGGTCCGCGGCGGAGCCTAACACCAGATCCGCCGCAGGGGGCTGGGGCTTTCCTGGCCCCCATGGCCTCTGGGGGGCGGACTCGGGGGAGTCCGCTTCCCACCTACAGAGGAGGCCGAGTTGGAGGGCGCGTCCGTGTTCCGGCGCGCCCTGCCAGGAGGGGTGGAGAGGGAGATGTCCTCCCCCGGAGAAGGGGCCGCCTGGTCGGCCGGCGCAGGCGGGGTCGCGGATGTGTGCGAAAGCGTTCCCGTGACCCCGCCATACGCGACGAAGGTGGAACACCATGGGGTTTTAGTCGGTGCGAGTCCGACATAACCCACCCTTGCCCCCGCAGGGGTGGGTATGCGTAGGCATTTCCCCATGTAAAAAAAAAAAAAGGCTACAAAATAAGCACGAAAAACGAAGAATTGAAAATTTTTTTTACAAATGGAATAAAATTACGTAATTATGAAACTAAAAATAACTGATCAGAACTAGACCTGAAATTGCCTAAATGCGGAGCAGGATGACTGTCTAATAATTACACTAAACAAATGCTACAACAAAAAACCAATTTGGAATGCTTAAGACTCTAATGCACAAAGATATAGGTGGTTAGGTTAGGTTGGGTTAGGTTAGGCTACAAAATCACCCCCCCCGAAGGGTTCCCGCTTTGTCGTAGCGGGGGGGCTTAGTAACCGTGGTGTGGAGTTAACCACGGTGAAGCTAAGAGGAACCCAAATGGCCGGCCTAAGGCGCTCTAAGGCCGGCCCGAGGAGGCCGCTCCGGGCGGGCTGGAGCTGGGCCCACCCTGGATGCGTGTCGGTGGGCTGCGGGGTGCGGATGGACGGAGTGAGGCCGTCTTACGCACCATCCGCAGCCGAGGCGGAGTCGGGGGAATGGGGTGGCGGTGCGAGGACTGTTAGCACCGGTACCGCGCATCGTCGCCCCACCCTCCGCATCCGAGACGGAGTCGCGGAGGAGGGTAGTGTATCTCCTATCCTCCGCGACTCAAGCGGGGTCGCACCGCTGATGCGGCCGTGGTGGGGCCGCGGGTTCAGTGGAGTGTGGTTGATCCTGCCGCTCTCCCTGTCCTCCGCGGCCGAACATTGGTCCGCGGCGGAGCCTAACACCAGATCCGCCGCAGGGGGCTGGGGCTTTCCTGGCCCCATGGCCTCTGGGGGCGGACTCGGGGAGTCCGCTTCCCACCACAGGAGGCCGAGTTGGAAGGCGCGTCCATGTTCCGGCGCACCTTGCCTGAAGGGGTGGAGAGGGAGATGTCCTCCCGTAGAAGAGTCCACCTGGTCAGCCGGCGCAGTTGGGGTCGCGGATTTGTACGAAAACGTTCCCGTGGCCCCGCCATACGCGATTATGGAGGTACACCATGGGGTTTTAGTCGGTGCGAGTCCTACGTAACCCACCCTTGCCCCGCAGGCGTGGGTATGCGTAGGCATCTCCCATGTAAAAAAAAAAAAGGTTAGGTTAGGCTACAAAATCACCCCCGAAGGGTTCCGCTTTGTCGTAGCGGGGGCTTAGTAACCGTGGTGTGGAGTTAACCACGGTGAAGCTAAGAGGAACCCAAATGGCCGGCCTAAGGCGCTCTAAGGCCGGCCCGAGGAGGCCGCTCCGGGCGGGCTGGAGCTGGGCCCACCCTGGATGCGTGTCGGTGGGCTGCGGGGTGCGGATGGACGGAGTGAGGCCGTCTTACGCACCATCCGCAGCCGAGGCGGAGTCGGGGGAATGGGGTGGCGGTGCGAGGACTGTTAGCACCGGTACCGCGCATCGTCGCCCCACCCTCCGCATCCGAGACGGAGTCGCGGAGGAGGGTAGTGTATCTCCTATCCTCCGCGACTCAAGCGGGGTCGCACCGCTGATGCGGCCGTGGTGGGGCCGCGGGTTCAGTGGAGTGTGGTTGATCCTGCCGCTCTCCCTGTCCTCCGCGGCCGAACATTGGTCCGCGGCGGAGCCTAACACCAGATCCGCCGCAGGGGGCTGGGTTTGCTGCTGCTTTCCTGGCTCCCGCACTTTGGCCTCTGGAGGCGGACTCGGGGAGTCCGCTTCCCACCTACAGAAGGAGGCCGAGTTGGAGGGGCGCGTCCGTGTTCCGGCGCGCCTTGCAGGAAGGGTGGAGAGAGGGGGATGTCCTCCCCGAAGGAGAGCCGGCTTGCCGGCCAGCGCAGGCGGGGTCGCGGAGGTGTGCGAAAGCGTTCCCGTGGCCCCGCCATACGCGACGATGGAGGAACACCATGGGGTTTTAGTCGGTGCGAGTCCGACATAACCCACCCTTGCCCCCGCAGGGGTGGGTATGCGTAGGCATTTCCCCATGTAAAAAAAAAAAAAAGGTTAGGTTCGCCCGTCTGGGGTGCCACGTCAGAAAACCTCCTCGAGTGCCTGGTCGTTGAATTTCCCTTTGATACTATTGTATCCGGGGGAAAGGCAACGCCGGGACGGTGCACCCTGGGCACTGGTGATGATACGTTGTTGCCAGTGGCGAATGTTCTGACAGGGGGGGATAGCTGCTCTGCGTGTCCCTCTGATAAGCGGAGGGCACTGCAGAGTGGCAGGGGGGTTGCATTTCCTCTTGATTTCCAAATCCGGAGGAAAGGCAACCGAACGATGTTGCGCATTGGGAACTGTTGACGATAGGTCGTTCTCAGTGCCCACTGCGCGAGTGGAGGTTGCATTTCTCCTTGATTTCTGTATCCGGGGGAAAGGCAACAAATGATGGTGGGTATTGGGAACTGGTGACGATATATCGTTTCCAGTGCCTAATGCTCATAGTGGAGGGACGGGCTCGGTGTGCACTAACACTGCCTCCGGGCACAACCGTCCAAAACTGGGGAGTTACGTCGGCTCCACCAGCGCGCCGTAACCCGCTGTACTCTCTTCAAAGACCCCATCGCTGACGATCATGGGGTACGTCGAGGTGCAGCGGAGCGGAGGGCTTGCCTTAATTGGCCGGCCCGCGAGAAGGAAAACTCTTTAAAACCAGACAGCGAAGTCTTAAAAACCTGTGGGTACCAGGCGACCCCACAGTATTTAGCCTTGTCCCCGGAAGGCGTCACCCGGGGATCGACCTTTTATTTCGTCCACACTCGTGGGATTTATCATGGAAAATTCTCAAAACGAAGTTTGTAGGAGGGTGACTCAGCGCAGAGCGTTGAGTCTGTAATTGCAGTGGCCGGCCCATCAACATCTGGGGGCCAAAACAGCGGAGGAATAGCCGTGCCGAGGGAACCAGCGGTCCCGGCACGAGACAGGCGGGGGCGATTCGTGCGCCCTACTACGCCAGCTAGTTTAGGTGGTGAGAGCGATGGCGGAAGATCGGACGCATCGCTCACATCCGCCACTTCCGACGTGTCCGCAAGGACGAGAAAAAGGAGAGCCAAGCCTCCGATCGCGGCTGATAAGTTTCAGGCGGTGGCAGCCGAAGGCACGGACGTGGAGGTCGCCGACGATGATGGCATCTGGGACCCGAAAGTGGCTAAGACTAGCCTTCCAAGACCCGAAGATATGGCAAGGGATATGGAAGGCAAGTCAATGACGGACCTGGGTGCCTGCATCCGTGAGAGCCTGCTGGCGGTGGACAAGGTTGCCGACAAGTCCGGCAACCTAAAAGGGTCGTTTGTCCACAGCCTGCGGGTCGCAACAAGAATGGTTGAGGCGGCGACCTCGGAGCTGGCGCGGAGGGTCTCGCAGCCCCTAAACATCGAAGCTCGAGCGCGAGAACGCGGAGCTGCGTTCACAGCTAGCAGAGCTCAACGAGTAGGGAGCCTGACAGAGGAGCTCAGCGCACTCGAAGGCGGGATGAAGCACCTGCGGCTAGGGCACCTCCGTGCAATGCCGCCAAGACGCCAGTGTCTGCGCCGTCGGGCAGGGACTTCGAGAGTCAGCTGATGGAGCGCATCGATGCGCTCATCGAGAAGAAAGTTGGCGGCTTTTGGGCGCAGGCGCCCGTGATGTCCCCTCTGGTTGGTCCTCCAGAACACAGTGCGTCCCTCGGTGCCGCAAAGAAGAAGTCCGGCAAAGGGAAGCGCCCAGCGTCAGCAGCCAGCTTCTGACGCGCCTCCCGCAGCTCCCGCGCCTACCGCAGCTCCAGCGCCTACCGCAGCTCCCGCGGTTCCCGCGAAGCCAGTGGGAACTGGCCGAGCTGCTCCGGCATCCCAAACATGGGCGGTAGTGGCCAGCCGCAAAACCAAGAGGGCGGCTGCCCGGGTTACTTCCGTAACACAAGCAGCTGAAACCCGAAAGGTGCCGGCAAAGGAGGTGGCAAAAAAGCAGTCGGTGAAACCGGGAAGGTTGCCACGATCAGCGGCCATCACGGTCACCGTGCCGGAACATAACCAGACTTTGTACGCCGCAGTAATGGCTGCGGCGAAACAAAAAATAAAGCTGGCAGACTGCGGCATCGACACGGTGCGGCCAAGGAGGGCAGTTACGGGTGCGTTGATACTGAGGTATCCGGCCCCGACTGCGCCTCTAAGGCCGACGTGCTCGCCGCTAAAATGCGGGAGGCGCTAGCGGACATGGACGTCCACATAGCACGTCCTTTGAAGACCGGCGAGTTGAGGGTGATGGACCTTGACGAGTCTGTCACTCCAACGGAGGTCGCAGCAGCGGTGGCCGAAGCAGGAGGCTGCGCTGTAGCAGACGTAAGGGTGGGCACAATCCATCGCACCCTTGCGTTTGGGGTCGGCGTGGGTGCGGTGTCCTCTGGGCGCCGTACGGAAACTGGCCGCGGCAAAGTTCGTCCGGCTGGGATGGACGGCCGCTAAGATTGAGGTGCTAGCGGCAAGGCCGCTGCAGTGCTACCGGTGCCTTGAGTGGGGGCATGTTCGCAGCAGGTGCCCCAGCGAAAAGGACCGTAGCGCTCGGTGCTATGCCTGCGCGGAGCCGGGACATAAGGCGAGTCTGTGCACTGCGGCCGCCTTAAAGTGCCCGCTGTGCGCGGACCTTGGCCGCCCAGCCAACCATCGGCTGGGGACTAAGGCCTGCGCACCAAAGAAGGACCAAGGGGAGGGGATGTATGCAGGCCCCCCTACCTGAAGCCACCCCGAGTGCGCCAGAGGCTATGGAGGCTTCACCTTCAATAGAAGTGTGAAGATCCTCCAAAGCAACCTGAACCACTGCCGCGGGGCGCAAAACCTGCTGCTGCAAACCCTCGCGGAGTGGTCAGTTGCTCTGGCAGTAGCGGCGGAACCCTACCGAGTCCCGGACCATCCTCGTTGGTTCGGTGACACTAAGGGTTCCGTTGCTATCTACTGGGGTGGCGGAAGGGAGGATCCTCCCTGCACCCTGATTTCCAAGGGGCAGGGATTCGTCGCCGTCGAGTGGGGTCCCCTTGTAGTATTGGGCTGCTACGTTTCTCCCAACAGTACCCTCGCCGCTTACGAGGCGTACCTGGACAGGTGGGCGATTGCATCCGTGCATGCCTTCCCCGTCCTGTGCTTGTCCTGGGTGATTTCAACGCTCACTCTAGATCGTGGGGTTGCACCCGGGACAACGCAAAGGGAGAAACCGTGCAAGAATGGGCGGCGGGACTCGACCTCCGACTTTTGAATCGGGGGTCCATTAGCACCTGCGTGCGGTGGCAGGGGGAGTCGATTGTCGACCTGTCGTGGGCGACTCCCTCTGCCACTCGCATGGTGTCGGGATGGAGAGTGGCGGAAGACGTGGTCACTCTGTCTGACCACCGCCACATCGTTCTCGATGTGGCGCTCAGCTCTCCCGACGGTGCTACCCGCCGCCAACGCAGTAGCGGCCCTCCGCGACGATGGTCCCTCAAGCGGCTCGACATAGATATGCTCGAAGCCGCAGCCATCGTTGCGGCCTGGACAGGGACCCAGCCAAGGGGTCTTGCCCGATCGAAAGTGAAGCGACCTGGTTCCGGGCTACGATGACGTCAATCTGCGACGTGTCGATGCCTCGGACCGGGTCCCCCAAGCTCCGGGCGGTGTACTGGTGGTCGGAAGCCATAGCACAGTTGCGCAGGGACTGTTTGCGGGCCCGACGCCAGTACACCAGAGCCCGCAGAAGAAGGCAAGCCACTGCCGATGAAAGGCGAGAGCGTACGAGCTGTATAGAGGCGCCACAAAGCGCTCAACTCGCAATCGAGGACGCTAGGTCTCGGTCCTGGAGCGAACTCCTCGAGGGGCTGAACAGGGACCCATGGGGGCGGCCGTACAAAATCGTACTAGGCAAGCTCCGACCATGGGTCCCTCCGTTGACGGAAACCCTGGACCCTACTTTCGTTGGAAGAGTTGTGGACACTCTCTTCCCTAGGATCCAAGACGGCCCCGCACCCCCAACATTGCGATCAGACGAGGTCGCGTGGTCTGATGAGTTGGGGGTGACCAACGAGGAGTTGGACCGAGCCGTGAGGCGCCTCGGAGAAAGGAATACGGCCCCAGGCCCCGACGGAATTCCTGGTCGGGCCTGGGTGATCGCTCTCGCTGCCGGGCTGGGGGGAAGACTGAGACAGCTGTTCAACAGCTGCCTAAGTGTCGGTGTCTTCCCCTCAGCCTGGAAAGAGGCAAGGATGGTGCTCTTGAGGAAAGATGGCAGGATCGCTGAATCTCCCTCCGCGTACCGACCCATTTGTTTGCTGGATGAGGCGGGCAAATTGTTCGAAAGGATAATTGCCGCCCGCCTCAACACGCACCTGCGTCAAGTGGGCCCCGACCTGTCGGACAGCCAATTCGGCTTTCGGCAGGCGCGATCGACTGCGGACGCGATCCTTCGCGTCCGAGAGCAGTCGCAGCAGGCAGTTGCCCGGGGCGGTGTGGCATTGGCGGTCAATCTTGACATAGTCAATGCCTTTAATTCGCTGCCCTGGGTAACCATTAGGGAGGCTCTGGCATACCATCGCGTGCCTCCCTACCTGCTGCGCATCGCTGGGGCGTACTTACACGACAGGTGCATCCGGTACGTGGGTCGGGACGCGTCTGTCCACCTGAGGAGGTGAACTGCGGGGTTCCACAAGGATCCGTGTTGGGTCCTGGTGTGGAACCTCGCGTACGACGCGGTCCTGCGGGTTGATCTCCCCGTCGGTGTTAGTGTCGTCTGCTATGCAGATGACACTCTGGTACTGGCCGACGGGGACAGCTTCGAAAGCACCATCCGGCTTGCTGAGCTTGGGGTGGCATGCGTCGTGGATAAAATCCACGAGCTGGAGTCTCCGGATAGCGCCTCATAAGACCGAGGCGCTTTGGTTCCACAAACTCCCCAGAGGAACCACCCAGCTTGTCGGTTCGCGTTGGTGACGTGCAAGTCCGGGTGGGACCGGTGATGAAATATCTCGGTCTCATCCTGGACGGTCGCTGGGGCTTCGAGGAGCACTTCGACCGCCTGGTCCCCAAGATCGAGAGGGTAGTGGGTGCCATGCACCGGCTGCTGCAATCTCAGGGGCCCCAGGAAGGAGTCCGCCGCCTCTACGCGGGCGTCGTGCGATCGATGGCCCTCTATGGGGCGCCCGTATGGTCACATCGACTCACGGGCGTCCGTCGCTGCAGAGCTAAGCTCAATAGCCTGCAGCGAAAGATGGCCATCAGGATCGCACGAGGATATCGTACGATATCTTTCGAGGCGGCCACTGTCCTAGCTCGGTTTCCACCTTTGGACATCTTGGCGGAGATGGATGCGCGGGTGTATGCCCGCCTTCGTCTTCCCCAGGAGGAAGCCGAGCCCCTGGATGCGGGCGAGGTGCGAAGGCAGGAGCGTAGACGGGCGCTACGAGTGTGGCGCGAGAGGCTCCATGAGCCTCGTTTCTCGCGCCAGCGCACGGTCAGCGCGCTCTTGCCGAGCTTCGAAGCCTGGCTGCGAGCGGGGGAAGAGGCGCACGTCACCTACCGACTGACGCAGGTACTCACCGGGCACGGGTGTTTCGGTGAGTACCTGGTAGAATTGGACGCGAATCGACAACGCAATGCCACCACTGTGGCGGGACCGGGATTCCGCACAGCACACGCTCGCCGAGTGCCCTGCGTGGGAGTCCGAGCGACGGATCCTGGTCCAGAGGATCGGGCAAGATCTCTCTCCGCCAGTCGCAGTAGCGGCTGCGCTGGCGGATAAAGGCGCATGGAAGGCGCTGGTCTCCTTCTGTGAAGCCGTCATGGTACAGAAGGAGACCGCCGAGCGTGATCGGGAGGGCCGATCCCGCTCGGAGACGGCGACGCCGGGGCGGTGGCAACGTACGCTCCGGCCCGTCAGCCCTTTAGTCCCGGGCATAAGAATAGGGCTAAGGTACCCCTGCCTGTCGTACAAGGCGACTAAAGGGGATTTCGGGTTCGCGGGTGGTCAGGGTGGGGCTCTGACCACCCGGGAAGCGGACCCGGGAAGGACGGCAACTCGTAGTGGTCTCGAGAGCCGTAGCACCGCGAGGTTTCTAGGGGAGGTGTTTCCTCCCCAGGGACGTGCTCAGGCACCGTGCAGAGGGGCACCGGTGCGTTCCTATGGAAATCCCGGAGCCCCTCTAAATGCACTGAGGATGGCCACCGGGGGAGTTTTAGTGGTTAGAAATACCACATAACCCTGTCTCTCCCCCAGGAGGCAGGGTATCTTTCGAAGATTTCCCCCCCGATAACAAAAAAAAAAAAAAAAAAAAAGGTTAGCTTACAAAATCAGCACGAAAAACGAAGAAATGAAAATTTTTACAAATGGAATAAAATTACGTAATAATGAAACTAAAAATAACTGGTTACAACTAGACTAGAAATGGCCTAAATGCGGCAGGATGACTGTCTAACGATTACACTAAACAAATGCTACAACAAAAACCAATTTGAATGCTTAAGACTCTAATACACAAAGATATAGGTGGTTAGGTTAGGTTAGGTTAGGTTACAAAATCAGCACGAAAAACGAAGAAATGAAAATTTTACAAATGGAATAAAATTACGTAATAATGAAACTAAAAATAACTGATTACAACTAGACTAGAAATGGCCTAAATGCGGCGCAGGATGACTGTCTAACGATTACACTAAACAAATGCTAAAAAAAAAACCAATTTGTAATGCTTAAGACTCTAATACACAAGATATAGGTGGTTAGGTTAGGTTAGGTTAGGTTAGGTTACAAAATCAGCACGAAAAACGAAGAAATGAAAATTTTACAAATGGAATAAAATTACGTAATAATGAAACTAAAAATAACTGATTACAACTAGACTAGAAATGGCCTAAATGCGGCGCAGGATGACTGTCTAACGATTACACTAAACAAATGCTACAACAAAAAACCAATTTGGAATGCTTAAGACTCTAATACACAAAGATATAGGTGGTTAGGTTAGGTTAGGTTAGGTTAGGTTAGGTTAGGTTACAAAATCAGCACGAAAAACAGAAGAAATGAAAATTTTACAAATGGAATAAAATTACGTAATAATGAAACTAAAAATAACTGATTACATCTAGACTAGAAATGGCCTAAATGCGGCGCAGGATGACTGTGTAACGATTACACTAAACAAATGCTACAACAAAAAACCAATTTGGAATGCTTAAGACTCTAATACACCAAGATATAGGTGGTTAGGTTAGGTTAGGTTTGGTTACAAAATCAGCACGAAAAACGAAGAAATGAAAATTTTTACAAATGGAATAATATTACGTAATAATGAAACTAAAAATAACTGATTACAACTAGACTAGAAATGGCCTAAATGCGGCGCAGGATGACAGTCTAACTATTACAATAAACAAATGCTACTACAACAAAAAACCAATTTGGAATGCTTAAGACTCTAATACACAAAGATATAGGTGGTTAAGTTAGGTTAGGTTAGGTTAGGATAGGTTAGGTTACAAAATCAGCACGAAAAACGAAGAAATGAAAATTTTTACAAATGGAATAAAATTACGTAATAATGAAACTAAAAATAACTGAATACAACTAGACTAGAAATGGCCTAAATGCGGCGCAGGATGACTGTCTAACGATTACACTAAACAAATGCTACAACAAAAACCCACTTGGAATGCTTAAGACTCTAATACACAAAGATATAGGTGGTTAGGTTAGGTTAGGTTAGGTTAGGTTAGGATAGGTTCCCCCGAAGGGTTCTCGCTTTGTCGTAGCGGGGGGCTTAGCAACCGCGCTTGGTCACCCACGGTGAAGCTAAGAGGAACCCAAATGGCCGGCCTAAGGCGCTCTGAGGCCGGCCCGAGGTGGCTGCCCGGGTGGGCTCTTTATGAGCTAACCTAGGATGCGTGTCGGTGGACTGCTGGGGCAGATGTGGCGGAGCGAGGCCGTCTCCCCGCCCTCAGTAGCCGGGGCGGAGTCGCGGAGGAGAGGAGTGTCGGTGTTTCGTTGCCGCTCTCCTATCCTCCGCGACTCAAGCGGGGGTCGCACCGCATGATGCGGCTGTGGTGGGGCCGCGGGGGAAGAGGAGTGTCGGTGTTTCGTTGCCGCTCTCCCTGTCCTCCGCGGCCGAACATCGGTCGGCGGTGGAGCCGTAGACCAGATCCGCCGCAGGGGGCTGGGTTTGCTTAGTGCTTTCCTGGCCCCCATGGCCTCTGGGGGGCGGACTCGGGGGAGTCCGTTTCCCACCTACAGAGGAGGCCGAGATGGAAGGCGCGTCCGTGTTCCGGCGCGCCCTGCCTGGGAGGTGGAGAGGGGATGTCCTCCCCCGAAGGAGGGCCGGCTTGCCAGCCAGCGCAGGCGGGTCGCGGAGGTGTGCGAAAGCGTTCCCGTGGCCCCGCCATACGCGACGAAGGTGGAACACCATGGGGTTTTAGTCGGTGCGAGTCCGACATAACCCGCCCTTGCCCCCGCAGGTGGGTATGCGTAGGCATTTCCCCATGTAAAAAAAAAAAAAAAAAAAAGGATAGGTTCCCCGGTCGCACCGCATGATGCGGCTGTGGTGGGGCCGCGGGGAAGAGGAGTGTCGGTGTTTCGTTGCCGCTCTCCTGTCCTCCGCGGCCGAACATCGGTCGGCGGTGGAGCCGTAGACCAAGATCCGCCGCAGGGGCTGGGTTTGCTTAGTGCTTTCCTGGCCCCATGGCCTCTGGGGGGCGGACTCGGGGAGTCCGTTTCCCACCTACAGAGGAGGCCGAGATGGAAGGCGCGTCCGTGTTCCGGCGCGCCTTGCAGAGAAGTGGAGAGGGGGATGTCCTCCCCGAAGGAGGGCCGGCTTGCCAGCCAGCGCAGGCGGGTCGCGGAGGTGTGCGAAAGCGTTCCCGTGGCCCCGCCATACGCGACGAAGGTGGAACACCATGGGGTTTTAGTCGGTGCGAGTCCGACACCAGCCCATCCGCGCTTTGCAAAGTGGTGGCGTAGGCATTTCCCCATGTAAAAGGTTCCCCCGAAGGGTTCTCGCTTTGTCGTAGCGGGGGCTTAGTAACAAATGGCTTGGTCACCCACGGTGAAGCTAAGAGGAACCCAAATGGCCGGCCTAAGGCGCTCTGAGGCCGGCCCGGGTGGCACCGCTCCGGGTGGGCTCTTTATGAGCTTACCTTGGATGCGTGTCGGTGGACTGCTGGGGGCGGATGTAGCGGAGCGAGGCCGTCTCCCCGCCCTCAGTAGCCGAGGCGGAGTCGCGGAGGGAGAGGAGTGTCGGTGTTTCGTTGCCGCTCTCCCTATCCTCCGCGACTCAAGCGGGGGTCGCACCGCATGATGCGGCTGTGGTGGGGCCGCGGGGGAAGAGGAGTGTCGGTGTTTCGTTGCCGCTCTCCCTGTCCTCCGCGGCCGAACATCGGTCGGCGGTGGAGCCGCAGACCAGATCCACCGCAGGGGGCTGGGGCTTTCCTGGCCCCCATGGCCTCTGGGGGGCGGACTCGGGGGAGTCCGTTTCCCACCAACAGAGGAGGCCGAGATGGAAGGCGCGTCCGTGTTCCGGCGCGCCTTGCGAAATGAGGTGGAGAGGGGGATGTCCTCCCCGAAGGAGGGCCGGCTTGCCAGCCAGCGCAGGCGGGTCGCGGAGGTGTGCGAAAGCGTTCCCGTGGCCCCGCCATACGCGACGAAGGTGGAACACCATGGGGTTTTAGTCGGTGCGAGTCCGACATAACCCACCCTTGCTTGCAAGTGGGTATGCGTAGGCATTTCCCCATGTAAAAAAAAAAAAGGTTAGGTTAGGTTACAAAATCAGCACGAAAAACGAAGAAATGAAAATTTTTACAAATGGAATAATATTACGTAATAATGAAACTAAAAATAACTGATTATAACTAGACTAGAAATGGCCTAAATGCGGCGCAGGATGACTGTCTAACGATTACACTAAACAAATGCTACAACAAAAAACCTATTTGGAATGCTTAAGACTCTAATACACAAAGATATAGGTGGTTAGGTTAGGTTAGGTTAGGTTAGGATCCCCCCCGATGCCGGGTCTGGGTGTTGAGTCTGGCTACCCTCGGGAACAGGCTGAGGTGTGTTCGCAGCTGCCTCCGTTACCTCGTTCCCTAGAGGGGCCTGGAAGAGGCCCGAATGGTCCTCTTGAAGAAGGCAGACAGAGTCGCAGATTCTCCCTCTGCGTACCGTCCCATATGCCTGTTGGACAGGGCTGGCAAGTTATTCGAGAGAATTCTTGCCGGCCGTCTCAACAGGCATCTGTCACGATAATCGGTCCCGATCTCGCCGAAAACCAGTTCGGTTTCCGGCAGGGCGTTCAACCATCGACGCGGTCCTGCGCGTCCGCTCCCCTGTCGGAGCAGGCTGTGTCCCGGGGCGGAGTGGCGTTGGCGATAAGTCTTGACATCGTCAGCGCCTTTGCTTCCTGCCCTGGGACGCGATTGAGGGGACTCGTACACCTTGGTGTTCCCCACCACCTGCAGGCGTGATCGCGGACTACTTGCGCGACAGGTACATCTTGTACATGGACCGAGACGGTACGAGGATCGGAGGAGATCCAGTGTGAGAGGTTCCACAGGGTCGGTTTTGGGCCCGTGCACCAGTGGAATCGCCTACGACTCTGTTCTGCGAGTCGGAAGCTCCCCGCTGGCGTATATGTCGTCTGTTATGCTGACGACACGTTGGTGGTCGCCAGCGGGGACTCCTTCGGGGACCAAGGAGCTCGCCGAGCTTGGGGCGGAAATCGTCGTCGCCAAAGTCCACGAGTTGGGACTGGAGTAGCGCCTCCACAAGACCGAGGCGCTATGGTTCCACAAGCTGCCGCGCAGCGAGGGAACCACCCGACTCGTGCGTCCGAGTAGGTGAGTCTGAAGTCAGAGTGGGGCGGTACATGAGTACCTAGGCCTCCTCTGGACGATCACTGGGGCTTCGAAAGGCATTTCGAGCGCCTGGTCCCCGGATCGAGAGGGTAGCGGGTTGCTATGCACAGACTGCTGCCCAATCTCAGGGACCGAGTGAAAATCCGCCGCCTCTACGCTGGGGTCGTACGATCCGTAGCCTTGTACGGGGCGCCCATCTGGGCGAAAGAGGCTGGCCATCCGACGCTGTAGGACGAAATCTACAGCGTCAGGAGGATAGCCATACAGGTCGTACAGCGAGGATACCGCACGGTATCGTTTGAGGCGGCGACGATCCTGGCTCGCTTTCCACCTCTGGATATACTGGCGGACATGGACGCGAGGGTGTATCCGCAGTTGGGGTCCCTACGCCAGAGCGGTGGTGGCGAGAGCCAGAAGAAGGCGCTCGAGGGGCGGTAAAACGGCAGGAACGACGTATCGCATTCGCGACGTGGCGCGCAAGGCTCCGCGAGCAGTATGCGCCTGACGCGTCGTCGGAGCATTCCTGCCGGTCTTCGAAGCCTGGATGCAGCGACGAGGAGGAGAACTCACTTCCACAGACTTACGCAGGTGATCACCAGGCACGGTTGCTTCGGTGATTACCGTAATGAGAGATCGGTCGCGAAGACGACGGCGGGTGCTCCACTGTGGCGGCAACGACCGAGACTCCGCATCGCACGCTCGCCACTTGCCCGGCGTGGGAAGCCGAGCGGCGGGTCTTGGTCGGTCACATCGGACCCGGAGACGCCTGTCCCTGCCAGCAGTCGTGTCGGCGATGCTGCGCGGGGAGATCGGCGTGGAGGGGCAGCGGCCTCCTTCTGCGAGACCGTAATGGTCGAAGGAGCTGCCGAGCGAGACAGAGAGGACCGATCCTGCTCGGAGACAGGGCCGACGCGGCGCTCGCGCGCCTCGTCACAGCCCTCTATCGGTGATCCCCTACCGTAAACGGGGCCTACGGGTCGCTGACGATCGGAGTGGGGCTCCGACCGCCGTCAATATGAGCGACCCCGAGGAGGACGACGGCACGACGTGGTACCGTGTCGTCGTGATAGTTCCGTGAGGGTTCTGGGGGTGCGATCTTCACGCACGCCCCGGGACAGGCTATCCCAGCGAAGCGCAGGGGTTAGGTTGCGTTCCTAACGGAGATCCCGCGACCCCTCGCGAGCGTTGGTGGCGACCACCGTGGGGTTTTAGTCGGTGCGAGTCCGACGCCAACCCGCCCTTGCCCCGCGAAGTGGGTATGCGTAGGCATTTCCCCATGTAAAAAAAAAAAAAGGATCCCCGATGGGTTCCCGCTTTGTCGTAGCGGGGGCTTAGTAACCGTGGTGTGGAGTTAACCACGGTGAAGCTAAGAAGGAACCCAAATGGCCGGCTTCGACGTTCTAAGGCCGGCCGAGGAGGCCGCTTTCCGGGCGGGCTGAGCTGAACCCGCCCTGGATGCGTGTCGGTGGGCTGCGGGGTGCGGATGGACGGAGTGGCCGTCTTACGCACCATCCCGCAGCCGAGCGAGTCGGGGAATGGGTGGCAGTGCGGGACTGTTAGCAGCGGTACCGCGCATCGTCGCCCCACCCTCCCGCATCCGAGACAGGTCGCGGAGGAGGGTAGTGTATCCCTATCCTCCGCGACTCAAGCGAAGTCGCACCGCATGATGCGGCTGTGGTGGGGCCGCAGGTTCTGTGGAGTGCTGGTTGATCCTGCCGCTCTCCTGTCCTCCGCGGCCGAACATCGGTCGGCGGTGGAGCCGCAGACCAGATCCGCCGCAGGGGCTGGGGCTTTCCACAGCCCCCATGGCCTCTGGGGGCGGACTCGGGGAGTCCGTTTCCCACCTACAGAAGGAGGCCGAGATGGAAGGCGCGTCCGTGTTCCGGCGCGCCTTGCAGGAAGAGGGTGGAGAGGGGATGTCCTCCCCGAAGGAGGGCCGGCTTGCCGGCCAGCGCAGGCAGGGTCGCGGAGGTGTGCGAAAGCGTTCCCGTGGCCCCGCCATACGCGACGAAGGTGGAACACCATGGGGTTTTAGTCGGTGCAGGTCCGACATAGCCACCTTGCAGAGTGGGTGTAGGCATTTCCCCATGTAAAAAAAAGGTTAGGTTCCCCGAAGGGTTCCCGCTTTGTCGTAGCGGGGGCTTAGTAACCGTGGTGTGGAGTTAACCACGGTGAAGCTAAGAAGGAACCCAAATGGCCGGCCTAAGGCGCTCTAAAGGCCGGCCCGAGGCCACTCCGGGTGGGCTCGTAACAGAGCTCGCCTCGGAAGCGTGTCGGTGGACTGCTGGGGGCGGAGACGGGAACCGCCTTCCCGCCCTCAGTAGCCGAGGTGGAGTCCGGAGGGAGAGGAGTGTCGGTGTTTCGTTGCCGCTCTCCCTATCCTCCGCGACTCAAGCGAAGTCGCACCGCATGATGCGGCTGTGGTGGGGCCGCGGGGGAAGAGGAGTGTCGGTGTTTCGTTGCCGCTCTCCTGTCCTCCGCGGCCGAACATCGGTCGGCGGTGGAGCCGCAGACCAGATCCGCCGCAGGGGCTGGGTTGGCTTAGTGCTTTCCTGGCCCCATGGCCTCTGGGAGGCGGACTCGGGGAGTCCGTTTCCCACCTACAGAAGGAGGCCAAGGTGGAAGGCGCGTCCGTGTTCCGGCGCGCCTTGCAGGAAGAGGGTGGAGAGGGGATGTCACTCACAGAGGAGGGCCGACTGGCGCTGCTGAAACGGGGTCGCGGAGGTGTGCGAAAGCGTTCCCGTGGCCCCGCCATACGCGACGAAGGTGGAACACCATGGGGTTTTAGTCGGTGCGAGTCCGACATAACCCACCCCTTGCCCCGCAGAAGTGGGTATCACGTAGGCATTTCCCCATGTAAAAAAAAAAAAAAAAAGGATAGGTTAGGTTACAAAATCAGCACGAAAAACGAAGACATGAAAATTTTTACAAATGGAATAAAATTACGTAATAATGAAACTAAAAATAACTGAATACAACTAGACTAGAAATGGCCTAAATGCGGCGCAGGATGACTGTCTAACGATTACACTAAACAAATGCTACTAAAACAAAAAACCAATTTGGAATGCTTAAGACTCTAATACACAAAGATATAGGTGGTTAGGTTAGGTTAGGTTAGGTTAGGATAGGTTGGGGTGCCACGTCAGAAAACCTCCTCGAGTGCCTGGTCGTTGAATTTCCCTTTGATACTATTGTATCCAGGGGAAAGAGCAACGCCGGGATCAGTGCACCCTGGGCACTGGTGATGATACGTTGTTGCCAGTGGCGAATGTTCTGACAGGGAGGGATAGCTGCTCTGCGTGTCCCTCTCATAAGCGGAGGGTACTGCGGGTGGCAGGGGTTGCATTTCTCCTTGATTTCTGTATCCGGGGAAAGGCAACAAATGATGGTGGGTATTGGAACTGGTGACGATGCGTCGTTCTCAGTGCCCAATGTGGTGGAGGTTGCATTTCTCCTTGATTTCTGTATCCGGGGAAAGGCAACAAATGATGGTGGGTATTGGGAACTGGGGACGATATATCGTTTCCAGTGCCTAATGCTCATAGTGAGGCAGGCTCGGTGTGCGTTTTACTGCCACCGGGCACTCAACAAATCGAGTGTTGTGGGAGGTTGCATTTCTCCTTGATTTCTGTATCCGGGGAAAGGCAACAAATGATGGTGGGTATTGGGAACTGGGGACGATATATCGTTTCCAGTGCCTAATGCTCATAGTGAGGCAGGCTCGGTGTGCACTTACACTGCCGCCGGGCCTCAACCGTCCAAAACTGGGGAGTTACGTCGGCTCTCCCAGCGCGCCGTTACCCGCTGTACTCTCTTCAAAGTCCTCAGTGTTGACGTTAATGGGGTACGTCGAGGTGCAGTGGAGCGGAGGGCTTGCCTTAATTGGCCGGCCCGCGAGAAGGATCACTCTATAAAAACGTAGTCACGGACGTGGAGGTGACGCTGAGGATGAGGAGGGCATATGGGATCCTACAGTGGCCCAAATTAAGACTAG
This sequence comes from Teinopalpus imperialis, assembly GCA_029286865.1. NCBI lineage: Eukaryota > Metazoa > Arthropoda > Insecta > Lepidoptera > Papilionidae > Teinopalpus > Teinopalpus imperialis. The sequence goes on from JAGSMU010000424.1 coordinate 22,040, forward strand.
GGCAAAAGCCGGTCTCCCAAAACCCGACCATCTGGGTAGAGACATGGAGGGAAAGTCCATTACGGACCTTGGTGCCTGCATCAGGTCCGAAGCCTACTCGCGTGGACAAGGTGGCAGACAAATCTTGCAACCTAAAGGGCTCGTTTGTTCACAGCCTACGGGTGGCCTCCAGAATGGTCGGGGCAACCTCCTCCGGAGTTAGCACGGCGGGTCTCCCTGCCTCCCCTGGTTGAGAGGCTGGGCGCGAGAATGCTGAGCTGCGCTCGCGGCTCGCAGGCTAACCAGTAAGGTAGGGAGTCTGACGGAGGAGCTCAGTGCTCTCCGGAAACGCGAGAACCCCGGTAGCAAGAGGACGTCAGGCAAGGCTGCCAAGCAGCTCCTGCGATTGTGGGGTTGGACTCCGAAGTCGGCTTATGGAGCGTATCAGTGTACTTATTGATACGAAACTGGCCGCTTTCAGTGCAAGCACCTGTGAAACCCCTGGAACCCTCTCCCGGGATCAGGGCTGTCGTCAGGTCATGCAAAGGAAGCGTGGCACGACAAAGCGCACCCAGCCAGCGGCTCCGTGCCTCCCGCGTCTACCGCGCCTCCCGTTAAGCCAGTAGAGACCGGCCAGGCAGTTTCTGCGCCGCAAACGTGGGCGGTAGTGGCCAGCCGTAAGGCAAAGGGCGGCTGCTCAAGTTACTCCGGTAACAAAGCAGCCACGACCCGAAGGGCGCCGGCAAAGGCAGCAGCTCCTAAACAGGCAAAAGCAGTGAAGCCTGGGAGGCTGCCGAGCTCTGCGGCCATTACGGTCACCGTGCCGGGCACAGTCAGGTCCAGTACGCCGCAGTCATGGCTGCGGCGAAGACAAAGATCAGGCTGGCGGACTGCGGTATTGACACAGTACGGCCAAGGAGGGCAGTAACAGGGGCGTTGATACTGGAGGTATCTGGCATTGCGCCTCTAAGGCCGACATGCTCGCCGCTAAAATGCAGGAGGCGCTGGCCGACATGGACGTGCAAATAGCACGCCCACTGAAGACCGGCGAATTGCGAGTGATGGACCTCGATGAGTCCGTTACTCCAACGGAAGTTACCCAGCTGCGGTTTGCCGGGTGGGGAGGCTGCTGTCATAAGACGTGAAGGTGGGTACAAGTCAGAAGCACACCTTCACGTCCTACAAAGGACCAGTGTGGAGTGCGAGAATTAGTAATCCACTAGGGCCGTGCGGAAACTGGCGGCGGTGAAGTGCGTCCCGCATAGGATGGACGGCTGCAAAGGTAGAGGTGCTGGCGGCAAGGCCGCTGCAGTGCCACCGTTGCCTTGAATTGGGGCACGTCGCAGTAGTGCCTCAACGAGGACCACCAGCGCGCGCTGCTATGCCTGTAGTGAACCTGGGCACAAGGCAAGCCAGTGCACTGCGGCTACCCTGAAGTGCCGTTATGTGCGGACCTTGGCCGTCAATCCAACCATCGACTGGGGACCAAGGCCTGTGCACCCAAAGGAAGGCAAACGGGGGTGGGAGAAAGCGGGCTCCCCTGCAGAAGCCACCCCGAGAGTGCTTAGCGGCGGAGGCCATGGAGCTTCACCTTCGATAGAAGGGTGAAGATCCTCAAACCAACCTGAACCACTGCCGCGGGGCGCAAGACCTGCTGCTGCAAACCCTCGCGGAGTGGTCGGTTGCATTGGCGGTAGCAGCGGAACCCTACCGGGTCCCCGGACCATCCTCGCTGGTTCGGTGACATTAGGAGTTCTGTTGCTGTCACTGGGAGTGGTGGAGAGAGGATCCTCCCTGCCTGGTGCGGGGCGAGGTTGTTGCAGTGGAGTGGGGTCTCCTTGCAGTTGTGGGCTGCTACGTTTCTCCCAATAGTACCCTCGCCGCTTACGAGGCGTACCTGGACAGGTTAGGCGACTGCATCGTAGATGCGCTGCATCCACTATTAAGGTGACTTTAACGCTCACTCCAGATCGTGGGGCTCCACCGGGACAATGCAAAGGGAGAAACCGTGCTAAGTGGGCGGCGGGACTCGACCTCCGACTTTTGAATCAGGGAGTCCATTAGCACCTGCGTGCGATGGCAGGGGAATCGATAGTCGGCCTGTCTTGGGCGACTCCTTCTGCCACACGCATGGTGTCGGGATGGAGAGCGGAAGAAGTGGTCACACTATCGGACCACCGCCACATCGTACTCGAGGTGGCGCCATACCCGGCAGTGCTACGCCGCAGCAACAGCGGCCCGCCGCGGCGATGGTCCCTCAAGCGGCTAGACATGGACATGTTCGAAGCTGCAACCATCGTCGCGGCCTGGACAGGGGACCCTGTACAAGGGTCTTGCCCGATCCCGAAAGTGAAGCGACCTGGTTTCGGGCTACGATGACGTCCATCTGTGACGCCTCGATGCCTCGGACCGGGTCCCCAAGCTCAGGGCGGTGTACTGGTGGGCAGAAGATGGCAGTTGCGCAGGCAATGTTGCGGGCTCGACGCCAGTACGCGAGGCCGAAGAAGGAAGCAAGCCACAGCCGACGAAAGGCGAGAGCATACTTGGCTTACAGGGCGCGCAGGGTCTCCAGCGCTCGCGATCGAGAATGCTGGGTCTCTCGGTCCTGGAGCAAACTCCTCGAGGGGCTGGACCAGGGGCCCATGGGGCCGTCCGTACAAGATTGTACTGGAAAGCTACGACCATGGGTCCCGCCGTTGACGGAGACTGGGACTGCACTTTATTGGAAGGTGGTTGACACCCTCTCTTCCTAGGGCCCAGGGTTGCCTTTACATCACCGTCAGACCAGGTTGCATGGTCTGACCCGAGGTTAAGAAGAGTGACCAACGAGGAGTTGGACCGAGCCGTGAAGGGCGCCTCGGGCAGGCCGGCCCCAGGCCCCGACGGAATTCCTGGACGGGCTTGGGTGCTTGCTCGCCGCGCCGGACTGGGGAAGACTGAGACGGCTGTTCAGCAGCTGCCTGAGAGTCGTCTTCCCCTCATTCTGGAAGGAGGCAAGGATGGTGCTCCTGAAGAAGGATGGCAGGACCGCGGAATCTCCTCGCAGGCATTTGTTTGCTGGATGAGGCGGGCAAATTGTTCCGAAAGAATAATAGCCGTCCGCCTCGCACGCACCTACGTCAAAGTGGGCCCCGATTTGTCGGACGGCCAGTTCGGCTTTCGGCGGACGCGATCGACTGTGGACACGATCCTTCGCGTCCGAGGGCAGGCGCAGCGGGCAGTTACCCGGGGCGGTGTGGCATTGGCGGTCAACCTTGACATTGTCAATGCCTTCAATTCGCTACCCTGGGGGACGATCAGGGAGGCTCTGGTGTACCACCGTGTGCCTCCCTACCTGCAACGCATTGTCCGGGCCTACTTGTACGATAGGTGCATCCAGTACGTGGGTCGTACCGCGTCTGTCCACCGGAGGGAGGTGAACTGTGGGGTTCCGCAAGGATCCGTGTTGGGTCCACAACTGTGGAACCTCGCGTACGACGCGGTCCTGCGGGTCGATCTTCCCGTCGGCGTAAGAGTAGTTTGTTACGCAGATGACACTCTGCTACTAGCCGACGGGGACAGTTTCGAGAGCACCATCCGGCTTGCTGAGCTTGGGGTAGCATGCGTCGTGGACAAAATCCACGAGCTGGGTCTTCGGATAGCGCCTCATAAGACCGAGGCGCTTTGGTTCCACAAACTCCCCAGAAGGGAACCACCCAGCTTGACAGTTCGCGTTGGTGACGTGCAGGTCCCGGTGGGACCGACGATGAAATATCTCGGTCTCACCCTGGACGTCGTTGGGGCTTCGAAGAGCACTTCGACCGCCTGGTCCCACGGATCAGAGAGGGTAGTAGGTGCCATGCACCGGCTGCTACCAATCTCGGGGAGCCCCAGGGATGGAGTCCGCCGCCTCTACGCGGGAGTCGTGCGATCGATGGCCCTCAAGACCCGCGCCGTCCATCGACTCACGGTCGTCCGTCGTTGCAGAGCTAAACTTGGTAGCCTGCAGCGTAGGATGAAAGCCATCAGGATCGCACGGATATCGCACGATATCCATTCGAGGCGGCCACTGTCTAGCTCGGTTTCCACCGCTGGAAATCTTGGCGGAGATGGATGCACGGGTTTATACCCGTCTTCGCATTCCCAGGAGGAAGCCGAGCCCCTGGATGCGGGAGAGGTGCGTAAGCAGGAGCACAAACGTGCGCTGGAGGTGTGGCGTGAGAGGCTTCTTGAGCCACGGTACTCGCGCCAGCGCATTGTGCTTATCCTGCCGAACTTCGAAGCCTGGCTCCGTTTGAGGAAGAGGCGCATGCCTATAGACTGACGCAGGTGCTCACCGGGCATGGATGCTTCGGAAGTACCTGAACAGGTGGACGCGAATCGTCAACGCAATGCCACCACTGTGGCGGGGACCGGATTCCGCACAGCACCTCACCGGAGATTGCCCTGCGTGGGAGTCCGAGCGACGGATCCTGGTCAGAGGATCGGGCAAGACCTCTCTCCGCCAATCGCAGTAGCGGCTGCGCTGGCGGATAAAGGTGCATGGAAGGCGCTGGTCTCCTTCTGGCGGCTGTTATGTTACAGAAGGAGACCGCAGGAAAGGATCGGGAGAGGGCCGATCCGTCTCGGGAGACGGCGACGCCGGGGCGGTGGCAACGGACACCCCGGCCCGTCAGCCCTTTAGCTAATACACAAAGATATAGGTGGTTAGGGTTAGGTTAGGATAGGTTAGGTTCCCCGAAGGGTTCTTGCTTTGTCGTAGCGGGGGCTTAAGCGGCATGGCGTTCACCCACGGTGAAGCTAAGAGGAACCCAAATGGCCGGCCTAAGGCGCTCTGGGGCTGGCCGGCCGGGTGGCCGCTCCGGGTGGGCTCTTTGTGAGCTAACCTCGGATGCGTGTCGGTGAACTGCTGGGGGCGGATGTGGCGGAGCGGGCCGTCTTCCCGCCCTCAGTAGCCGAGGCGGAGTCGCGGAGGGAGAGGAGTGTCGGTGTTTCGTTTGCCGCTCTCCTATCCTCCGCGACTCAACGAAGGAATCGCACCGCGTGATGATGCGGCTGTGGTGGGGCCGCGGGAAGAGGTGTCGGTGTTTCGTTTGCCGCTCTCCTGTCCTCCGCGGCCGAACATCGGTCGGCGGTGGAGCCGCAGACCAGATCCACCACCCAGGGGCTGGGTTAACCCAGTGCTTTCCTGGCCCCATGGCCTCTGGGGGCGGACTCAGAGTCCGTTTCCCACCTACAGAAGGAGGCCGAGATGGAAGGCGCGTCCGTGTTCCGGCGCGCCTTGCCTGAGAGGTGGAGATGTCCTCCCCGGAGGAAGGGGCCGGTTTGCCAGCCAGCGCAGGCGGGGTCGCGGAGGTGTGCGAAAGCGTTCCCGTGGCCCCGCCACCATACGCGACGAAGGTGGAACACCATGGGGTTTTAGTCGGTGCGAGTCCGACATAACCCGCATCCTTGCCCCGCAGAAGTGGGTATGCGTAGGCATTTCCCCATGTAAAAAAGGATAGGTTAGGTTAGGTTAGGTTTTTTATTGAATGCCTGCGCGTTCCTGACGAGTCATTGTCAGGGATATTTTCAGGCTTTTTGTTGTTTTAACTTTTGTTAATTACAATTCGTAATAGAATGGTTCCACATTTCACTTCTTTTGTTATTCTATTTCAGTTCTTTGTTGTCTTTCTTTTTATTTTACATTTACCTTGTTCTTTAACATTCGATCTCTTTCATTTCATTATCCAAAATATGCTATTATATTCGATTTATTTATTTCTTAGATTTACTTTTCTTATTATTTCAATACAGTATTCATAAAATCATGTTTAGTTTCTTTTTGACAAATAAGTTGACTTAATTTTGTGGCTTCTATTTTAATTCGGTTTTAACTCTACATCCAGTCGATCCTACCACAATGCACTGGGCACTCTGTGATGGAGTGGATAACTGTTTCCGGAACATCCGGGTCTCACCAAATACACGACGGGCTCTCTTGCAGAAGCGATTCCAGGTACTCGAGAACCCGCCGTGCCCAGTGAGTGGTTACGTGAGTGCATGTTTGTAGTTACCGATTTTATGAATTACTGGAATATATATAAGATGTTGGGCAAAAATATCTTCGTGCCAGATGCCGTGGCTTCCTCCGTGTACCTCGGTTTCCATTCATGAAGAGTGTCCTCTCGGATTTGTCTCTTCATGAATAGAGCTCCAGGCACTGATCGTAGACGGGTTTGGATTTTGTGTGGCGCTGCGTGTTTCGCGGAGCTCATCGCTACCTCTCGTTTCCCGCTATCCCCATGGGCCTTCACCCGAAATTACAGGGGAGATGGACGGTTTTCCTTTAGTATTGCCTGGCTTATGGTGTTTGTGCCTGAATTGCTAAAGGGTGCCTTGTCTCACTGTTGCATAAAGTATCTAGGGCGGCCTGAATCACTGAATATTCAAATGAATATCCAGCTCTTTCCAGGGCCTCCACCGTTGCATTTCGGAGAGCCAGAAGCTCGGCGGTATGCTGTGCAATGGGACGACAGCAAACTTTTGGACTTGGTTTCGACGCCGTCTTTCCATAAGGAAAACGCGGCCCCGACCTTGCCCTCAAGCCCTGCCGTCCGTGTATATTTTATATTCCAAGTTCGCCAGGGTGTTAATCTGCTCCTGGCTCTCGAGGAATGTTTGTACTCTAGATGTAGCTTACATGCAGGGTGTGGATTTGGTGTATGTACTTCCATTCTCGACCTCCTATCTCCGTATGCATGCTCCTTTTTCCTTTTCTTATCTCAAAGACTGTGGCAGCCTCTTTGATACGAAGGTCGAGAGGCGGTATTCCTGACAGTGCGAGTGCGGAGTTAAGCCGAAACCGTTCTGTATGCTCGGCATATTTTTTCTGGGCGAAACCTCTTTGCACGGCATTGAGCTGTTTTCTAGAAACTAGCTTTGCTGCGTTTCCCCAGGCTCCAGCCGCATACGTAATGATCAGTTCCACTGCTGCCGTGTATATTTGTTTTTACTATTTCGGGGTTTTGGCCCCACCGTATTATTTTAGCCGCTCTGGTTAGATGTTTGTGTATGTAGAAAATAAAAATTAGTGCAAATAACTTTTAAATACTTTTACTTACTTTAAAAAAAAAAAACTTTTGAAGTCTTTTTAACATGATATTATTTCTATTATTTTTATAATATTTTTAATAGGATTATAGTCTGTTACGTTTTTATTGATAGTTTACCACCATTAGTGCAAAT
>JAGSMU010000425.1:0-41780 GCA_029286865.1 Teinopalpus imperialis
AACTTTTAAATACTTTTACTTACTTTAAAAAAAAAAAAAAAAAAAAAAAAAAAAAAAAAAAAAAAAAAAAAAAAAAAAAAAAAAAAAAAAAAAAAAAAAAAAAAAAAAAAAAAAAAAAAAAAAAAAAAAAAAAAAAAAAAAAAAAAAAAAAAAAAAAAAAAAAAAAAAAAAAAAAAAAAAAAAAAAAAAAAAAAAAAAAAAAAAAAAAAAAAAAAAAAAAAAAAAAAAAAAAAAAAAAAAAAAAAAAAAAAAAAAAAAAAAAAAAAAAAAAAAAAAAAAAAAAAAAAAAAAAAAAAAAAAAAAAAAAAAAAAAAAAAAAAAAAAAAAAAAAAAAAAAAAAAAAAAAAAAAAAAAAAAAAAAAAAAAAAAAAAAAAAAAAAAAAAAAAAAAAAAAAAAAAAAAAAAAAAAAAAAAAAAAAAAAAAAAAAAAAAAAAAAAAAAAAAAAAAAAAAAAAAAAAAAAAAAAAAAAAAAAAAAAAAAAAAAAAAAAAAAAAAAAAAAAAAAAAAAAAAAAAAAAAAAAAAAAAAAAAAAAAAAAAAAAAAAAAAAAAAAAAAAAAAAAAAAAAAAAAAAAAAAAAAAAAAAAAAAAAAAAAAAAAAAAAAAAAAAAAAAAAAAAAAAAAAAAAAAAAAAAAAAAAAAAAAAAAAAAAAAAAAAAAAAAAAAAAAAAAAAAAAAAAAAAAAAAAAAAAAAAAAAAAAAAAAAAAAAAAAAAAAAAAAAAAAAAAAAAAAAAAAAAAAAAAAAAAAAAAAAAAAAAAAAAAAAAAAAAAAAAAAAAAAAAAAAAAAAAAAAAAAAAAAAAAAAAAAAAAAAAAAAAAAAAAAAAAAAAAAAAAAAAAAAAAAAAAAAAAAAAAAAAAAAAAAAAAAAAAAAAAAAAAAAAAAAAAAAAAAAAAAAAAAAAAAAAAAAAAAAAAAAAAAAAAAAAAAAAAAAAAAAAAAAAAAAAAAAAAAAAAAAAAAAAAAAAAAAAAAAAAAAAAAAAAAAAAAAAAAAAAAAAAAAAAAAAAAAAAAAAAAAAAAAAAAAAAAAAAAAAAAAAAAAAAAAAAAAAAAAAAAAAAAAAAAAAAAAAAAAAAAAAAAAAAAAAAAAAAAAAAAAAAAAAAAAAAAAAAAAAAAAAAAAAAAAAAAAAAAAAAAAAAAAAAAAAAAAAAAAAAAAAAAAAAAAAAAAAAAAAAAAAAAAAAAAAAAAAAAAAAAAAAAAAAAAAAAAAAAAAAAAAAAAAAAAAAAAAAAAAAAAAAAAAAAAAAAAAAAAAAAAAAAAAAAAAAAAAAAAAAAAAAAAAAAAAAAAAAAAAAAAAAAAAAAAAAAAAAAAAAAAAAAAAAAAAAAAAAAAAAAAAAAAAAAAAAAAAAAAAAAAAAAAAAAAAAAAAAAAAAAAAAAAAAAAAAAAAAAAAAAAAAAAAAAAAAAAAAAAAAAAAAAAAAAAAAAAAAAAAAAAAAAAAAAAAAAAAAAAAAAAAAAAAAAAAAAAAAAAAAAAAAAAAAAAAAAAAAAAAAAAAAAAAAAAAAAAAAAAAAAAAAAAAAAAAAAAAAAAAAAAAAAAAAAAAAAAAAAAAAAAAAAAAAAAAAAAAAAAAAAAAAAAAAAAAAAAAAAAAAAAAAAAAAAAAAAAAAAAAAAAAAAAAAAAAAAAAAAAAAAAAAAAAAAAAAAAAAAAAAAAAAAAAAAAAAAAAAAAAAAAAAAAAAAAAAAAAAAAAAAAAAAAAAAAAAAAAAAAAAAAAAAAAAAAAAAAAAAAAAAAAAAAAAAAAAAAAAAAAAAAAAAAAAAAAAAAAAAAAAAAAAAAAAAAAAAAAAAAAAAAAAAAAAAAAAAAAAAAAAAAAAAAAAAAAAAAAAAAAAAAAAAAAAAAAAAAAAAAAAAAAAAAAAAAAAAAAAAAAAAAAAAAAAAAAAAAAAAAAAAAAAAAAAAAAAAAAAAAAAAAAAAAAAAAAAAAAAAAAAAAAAAAAAAAAAAAAAAAAAAAAAAAAAAAAAAAAAAAAAAAAAAAAAAAAAAGTATCTCAGAATCTTAACATTGTGTACCATTTATTACATTACAATACAATTTTAAACGACTGACTGGTCTGAATGTAGTGCCCCTTGTAGCCAGAGCGGCCACCAAGTTAGAGGAGCAGTTTGTCAGGTAAACATAATGTTAAATTTGCTGTGCATACTTGCCGTTAATCGTTATACCATTTGCAATAACCAATATTCCATGTTCATTTTCTATAGTTCTTTCTATGATCCGAAAGATCCATTATCTTCACTCTAGTTTACGATCAATTGCCATCGCGACACTTCACTCTATACATGATGGTACCAATATGGAAAGAGAGATCACGATTAAGACGATAAAAAATATTTAGATAAGATTATAATCATGCCAACCGTAGTGCGTCAAAGTTTTATCGGTGCTTTCTTAGAACAGTGGTAGAGCTACGATGCAGTTCGCTTCCAGCTGTTGTATGAATTAGCTCACCTGGGTGGGGCCTTCACCAAAATAGCATCACAACGCTCCAGCGTTTGGACTAATAAGTGTAAGGATTCAGAAACCCTTATTACTAGGGATGATTTTTCGCTTAGTCATCAGGATTATGCAAGTATGCGTCTACATTGCGATTGCCTTACCACCTGGTGTCTTGCGTGTTTGTCTATCTAATCTAACTTTAAATACGAAGAACTGAAACAATATTTCGTGATTTTCAAATGAACGATTGTATCACAATTTTACCATAGCATAAGAAGGATGACAAGACCACAACAGTGGAAGCAGAGGAATGCTTGACGAGAGGAGTGACACCGCCGAATGTGCTACGAGAGTGTTCACGTGTTAACTGCGCTACGCGGAGGACTACGGCTCGGTCTCCTCCAACATGCTTAGCCAGTGGAGCTGGTGAGATATTTGTTTATTCGTACTTTGGACACAGAATGTAATGTGAAGTTCAATCAATAATATATATATAAATATATATATATATATATATATATATATATATATATATATATATATATATATATATATATATATATATATACAAAAAAAATGTTAGTGTCTATTATTTTCGAAATATTGAATTTTTTATCTTTTCGAAAAAGAAAAAAAAAAGGAAAAAGCAATCAGTGTTACAACTAACCGAAATCTCTATTAAACAGGTTATTTATTTACATACACAACGCCAGAAAATATTTCCGTAGAAATGGGCAGGTTACATATTGTTTTGTATAAATAACTTTATGTTTTACTCTGTGAACATAAACAAAAAAAAATTTAACGTGATCTTCATTAGTCTATTAATATTTATGTGCCCAGTGGTACCCTGGTATGACAAAAATAAATACTATAATAAAATTTTATTTACTAACATAATGATGGCTGTACTACCTACCGTACGTCAGAAATAAACCATTATTAATATTATATTAATAAATTTAATAAACTAACTAAAACTGTCTCATTGAGATCTGGCAAATGTACATTACAATGTTTTTTTTTAACACGGCGGTAGTGCGTAGACGAGTTGAATGTACAAGCAAAAACGGCACCATCCTCGCGGAGTCCTCGTGCTCTTATAGCACGCAGCCTGAGAAGACCAAGCGTCAGCCACAGGGCTGTTGGTACTTGGGGCAAAGTGACTTGATATTATATAAGGAAAAGAATAAGAGATATGTTAGGCCAAGAAGGGAATAGGCTTTCATAGAATGCCACAATAACTTTGTATTTTACCTCGCATGGTCAGCGGTATTGCAGAAACAATACGACTTAGAAACATTCAAGAAGAGACCATACTCCTTTCGCAAATGCTGTCAACGCACTCACCAAGTACTCCGATGTAGTGGTGGTAATCGCTTACCACCGGGTGAGCCGCTAGATCTTTTTCCCCCCACTACTATAAAAAAGTTATGCGGTAAATAAAAGAAATCGATCACTTAATCCAGTTACCATTGAACGTTAGTGCGTCTCGGGCTTGACTGCCTAAATTTATCCATCAAGGATGGAAATGGTTGCAGTTTGTTTCTATCTGCAAAAAGAATGGGTCAGCTCGACCGGGGTAGGAGCACGCCCTCTCAGAATACCAGCGTAAAATAGCAGTATAATGCTGTTGTATTTCGTCTGGTGAGTGTAAGGATTCAGAAACCCTTATTACTAGGGATGATTTTTCGCTTAGTCATCAGGATTATGCAAGTATGCGTCTACATTGCGATTGCCTTACCACCTGGTGTCTTGCGTGTTTGTCTATCTAATCTAACTTTAAATACGAAGAACTGAAACAATATTTCGTGATTTTCAAATGCACGATTGTATCACAATTTTACCATAGCATAAGAAGGATGACAAGACCACAACAGTGGAAGCAGAGGAATGCTTGACGAGAGGAGTGACACCGCCGAATGTGCTACGAGAGTGTTCACGTGTTAACTGCGCTACGCGGAGGACTACGGCTCGGTCTCCTCCAACATGCTTAGCCAGTGGAGCTGGTGAGATATTTGTTTATTCGTACTTTGGACACAGAATGTAATGTGAAGTTCAATCAATAATATATATATATATATACAAAAAAAATGTTAGTGTCACCATTTTAGAAATATTGAATTTTTTATCTTTTCGAAAAAGAAAAAAAAAAGGAAAAAGCAACCAGTGTTACAACTAACCGAAATCTCTATTAAACAGGTTATTTATTTACATACACAACGCCAGAAAATATTTCCGTAGAAATGGGCAGGTTACATATTGTTTTGTATAAATAACTTTATGTTTTTACTCTGTGAACATAAACAAAAAAAAATTTAACGTGATCTTCATTAGTCTATTAATATTTATGTGCCCAGTGGTACCCTGGTATGACAAAAATAAATACTATAATAAAATTTTATTTACTAACATAATGATGGCTGTACTACCTACCGTACGTCAGAAATAAACCATTATTAATATTATATTAATAAATTTAATAAACTAACTAAAACTGTCTCATTGAGATCTGGCAAATGTACATTACAATGTTTTTTTTTAACACGGCGGTAGTGCGTAGACGAGTTGAATGTACAAGCAAAAACGGCACCATCCTCGCGGAGTCCTCGTGCTCTTATAGCACGCAGCCTGAGAAGACCAAGCGTCAGCCACAGGGCTGTTGGTACTTGGGGCAAAGTGACTTGATATTATATAAGGAAAAGAATAAGAGATATGTTAGGCCAAGAAGCGAATAGGCTTTCATAGAATGCCACAATAAAACACGGTTAAACATCACTGCCATGATTTCCAGTGACTGTGCGCTTCATACTTTGTATTTTACCTCGCATGGTCAGCGGTATTGCAGAAACAATACGACTTAGAAACATTCAAGAAGAGACCATACTCCTTTCGCAAATGCTGTCAACGCACTCACCAAGTACTCCGATGTAGTGGTGGTAATCGCTTACCACCGGGTGAGCCGCTAGATCTTTTTCCCCCCACTTCTATAAAAAAGTTATGCGGTAAATAAAAGAAATCGATCACTTAATCCAGTTACCATTGAACGTTAGTGCGTCTCGGGCTTGACTGCCTAAATTTATCCATCAAGGATGGAAATGGTTGCAGTTTGTTTCTATCTGCAAAAAGAATGGGTCAGCTCGACCGGGGTAGGAGCACGCCCTCTCAGAATACCAGCGTAAAATAGCAGTATAATGCTGTTGTATTTCGTCTGGTGAGTGTAAGGATTCGGAGACCTTTATTACTGGTGCGATTGCTTCTACATTATGATTCCTTGTCAAGGATGAATATAGATGTCATGGGCCGCAGAAATCACTTTCCATCAGTGTACTATGTGATTGTTTGTTGCTCTCAATGTAATAAAAAAAATGTATATGTGGGGCTATCTAAAGGCAACAGAGATCAGTTGCCTTCGGGTGAACTGTGTGCTAATGTAACAAACGAGGACAGGTTTCACATGATGGTAAGTGATAAAACCCATATCCACCCTCGACAGGGAAGCATAATGCAGATGCATTAACACCCCTGGTAACTGAGATGGTGAGCCTCGTCACCTATAAGAGTCAGATCCCTAAGCACCAGTCGAAACACGCCAGCATTCAAATTTTTAACCTTGTTTCTTTCTAAATCAGGGAAATAGTTGAAGTGGATGTTTGTTTGTTTATGTGGTACATTTATCATGAAAGTAATATCTAAAAGTCATTGATAATTTAAAAAAGTTGTATTTATTGCAAACTCTTTATTCGTAAACCTCTATTGTTCTATTGTCAAGTTCTTGCACAGGAATATTTCCTTAAAACAAAAAGCCTCTCTTTTTACTTGTAAATGCTGTTCGTTGAAAAGGAAATGGAAGGATTATTGAGGGAAGGAATATTTTTGTTTCGTCTCTTTTATTCCTATTACAAAGCCGACCTCATGTTTTTTTTTAATTAATTTTTATATGCTGTACAATGGTTTTATACAGTAACAGTATGCATATAATATACTAGATCCCTCAAGTGGGTATTGACCTCTTCTCCAACCAGGACGTATGGTCCACCACTAGCCTCCAGAGCGGATTAATGGACTTCGTACTTTTTTTACTATTTCTTAGATATGCTGCAGGTTTCCTCCCGATGTTCTCGTTCAACTAAGCGCGTGGATTCAAGGTGTGACCCTAAAGAATGACAATCAACATCATAATGTTCATTATATATATATATATATATATATATATATATATATATATATATATATATATATATATATATATATATATATATATATATATATATATATATATATATATATATATATATATATATATATATATATATATATATATATATATATATATATATATATATATATATATATATATATATATATATATATATATATATATATATATATATATATATATATATATATACAAAAAATGTTAGTGTCACCATTTTAGAAATATTGAATTTTTATCTTTTCGAAAAGAAAAAAAAAGGAAAAAGCAACCAGTGTTACAACTAACCGAAATCTCTATTAAACAGGTTATTTATTTACATACACAACGCCAGAAAATATTTCCGTAGAAATGGGCAGGTTACATATTGTTTTGTATAAATAACTTTATGTTTTACCACCGGGTGAGCCGCTAGATCTTTTCCCCACTTCTATAAAAAAGTTATGCGGTAAATAAAAGAAATCGATCACTTAATCCAGTTACCATTGAACGTTAGTGCGTCTCGGGCTTGACTGCCTAAATTTATCCATCAAGGATGGAAATAGTTGCAGTTTGTTTCTATCTGCAAAAAGAATGGGTCAGCTCGACCGGGGTAGGAGCACGCCCTCTCAGAATACCAGCGTAAAATAGCAGTATAATGCTGTTGTATTTCGTCTGGTGAGTGTAAGGATTCGGAGACCTTTATTACTGGTGCGATTGCTTCTACATTATGATTCCTTGTCAGGATGAATATAGATGTCATGGGCCGCAGAAATCACTTTCCATCAGTGTACTATGTGATTGTTTGTTGCTCTCAATGTAATAAAAAAAATGTATATGTGGGGCTATCTAAAGGCAACAGAGATCAGTTGCCTTCGGGTGAACTGTGTGCTAATGTAACAAACGAGGACAGGTTTCACATGATGGTAAGTGATAAAACCCATATCCACCCTCGACAGGGAAGCATAATGCAGATGCATTAACACTCCTGGTAACTGAGATGGTGAGCCTCGTCACCTATAAGAGTCAGATCCCTAAGCACCAGTCGAAACACGCCAGCATTCAAATTTTTAACCTAGTTTCTTTCTAAATCAGGGAAATAGTTGAAGTGGATGTTTGTTTGTTTGTTTATGTGGTACATTTATCATGAAAGTAATATCTAAAAGTCGTTGATAATTTAAAAAAGTTGTATTTATTGCAAACTCTTTATTCGTAAACCTCTATTGTTCTATTGTCAAGTTCTCGCACAGGAATATTTCCTTAAAACAAAAAGCCTCTCTTTTTACTTGTAAATGCTGTTCGTTGAAAAGGAAATGGAAGGATTATTGAGGGAAGGAATATTTTTGTTTCGTCTCTTTTATTCCTATTACAAAGCCGACCTCATGTTTTTTTTAAATTAATTTTTATATGCTGTACAATGGTTTTATACGGTAACAGTATTCATATAATATACTAGATCCCTCAAGTGGGCATTGACCTCTTCTCCAACCAGGACGTATGGTCCACCACTAGCCTCCAGAGCGGATTAATGGACTTCGTACTTTTTTTACTATTTCTTAGATATGCTGCAGGTTTCCTCCCGATGTTCTCGTTCAACTAAGCGCGTGGATTCAAGGTGTGACCCTAAAGAATGACAATCAACATCATAATGTTCATTATATATATAATTACATTGTGAGTAACAAACTCACACACAGTCCACCAGTGACTCCTGCCATCCCATGCCCATGACATCTACATTCATCCTTGATAAGGAATCATAATGCAGATGCATTAACACTCCTGGTAACTGAGATGGTGAGCCTCGTCACCTATAAGAGTCAGATCCCTAAGCACCAGTCGAAACACGCCAGCATTCAAATTTTTAACCTAGTTTCTTTCTAAATCAGGGAAATAGTTGAAGTGGATGTTTGTTTGTTTGTTTATGTGGTACATTTATCATGAAAGTAATATCTAAAAGTCGTTGATAATTTAAAAAAGTTGTATTTATTGCAAACTCTTTATTCGTAAACCTCTATTGTTCTATTGTCAAGTTCTCGCACAGGAATATTTCCTTAAAACAAAAGCCTCTCTTTTTACTTGTAAATGCTGTTCGTTGAAAAGGAAATGGAAGGATTATTGAGGGAAGGAATATTTTGTTTCGTCTCTTTTATTCCTATTACAAAGCCGACCTCATGTTTTTTTTAAATTAATTTTTATATGCTGTACAATGGTTTTATACGGTAACAGTATTCATATAATATACTAGATCCCTCAAGTGGTCATTGACCTCTACTCCAACCAGGACGTATGGTCCACCACTAGGCTCCTGAGCGGATTAATGGACTTCACATGTCTTCGTACTTTTGTACTATTTCTTAGACATGCAGGTTTCCTCCCGATGTTTTCGTTCAACTAAGCACGTGGATTCAAGGTGTAACCCTAAAAAATAACAATCAACATCATAATGTTCATTATATATATAATTACTTTGTGAGTAACAAATGAGCACACAGTTCACCTGTGATTCACAAATGATTACTGCGGTCCATGACATCTACATTCATCCTTGACAAGGAATCATAATGCAGATGCGTTGTCACCCTTGAGGACTGAGATGGAATGCCTCGTCTCCGGTAATACAGGTCTCCGGATCCCTACACTCACCAGACGAAACGCAGCAACATTATGATGCTATTTTGTGCTGTTATAACTCATTCTGTAGCTAGAAACAAACCGCAGTGTAGCTCCAACACTGTCATTATATTCTACATATAGTAATATCCAGCTACGATTTCTTCCAAATTCCTCGTGTTCCAGTGTATAGGTTCATGCGGGGGTGCGGGACCCCAGCACAGGGTGCTACGTAGCGTGTGGCGGGTGGTCGAACGAAGTGCCGCTGTCGCCTGCGAAGGTATGCGACGGCCCAACGTCATCAGGACCTGCGAGGTGGCCGCTTGTGCTGTGGGAGGTAAAAGATTGTTTCCATATTATAACCAAGAGCCTTAGTAGCTTAGTGTCCAAACACCCGCTTTAAATACGCGAGCATAGCAATTGACCAATCATGCCGGGCATGTCACACTACATTTTTATATATTATATATTTTAAATATTTTTTTTATTTATCTCTAAAATATGCCGGTTAAATCGCGAAGTTTCCAATACGCTCACTAGAGGGTAGACCTATGTTCAGTCATGGGATGTCTCTATTATTATAATATATATATGTTATTACTAATATATTGATATTATATTATTATATTGATGATATGTTTCCTTTGTAGATGGTGTCTGCAAGGATACATCTAGATTTTGCGAAAACGTACGCGCCATGAACATGTGCGCTTTGAAACGATATAAAGAACAATGTTGCCAGACTTGTGTTAATTACACATTAATGACACATTAAACCGTGGTCAAATATATTCACAGATCAATATGCGAATAGTTTCAAAGTGATTTTTAGATACCGAAAATCTACAGGACTACGTCCATTTTAAAAAAGAAATATATCTGAACATGATTACCAGAAATTATCTAAATGATTTAGTAGAAATAGAATCAAATAAAGCAAAGGACACTGGTGAATTAATTATCTGTGCTATGGAAATTGCTGAAAACGCAACTGGAATTGTAATAGAAAGTATAATATCCGATGACAATAGTTCCTGTAAAACAAAAGCTCAACTTCAGGAAAGTGCAAAAGAATTGGATAAACTCGGGTGCATCACAACAGGAATTAAGGAATATATATATATACATATATATATATATATATATATATATATATGTTATAACTAATATATTGATATTATATTATTATATTGATGATATGTTTCCTTTGTAGATGGTGTCTGCAAGGATACATCTAGATTTTGCGAAAACGTACGCGCCATGAACATGTGCGCTTTAAAACGATATAAAGAACAATGTTGCCAGACTTGTGTTAATTGATTAATGACACATTAAACCGTGGTCAAATATATTCACAGATCAATATACGAATAGTTTCAAAGAGATTATTAGATACCGAAAATCTACAGGACTACGTACATTTTAAAAAAGAAATATATCTGAACATGATTACCAGAAATTATCTAAATGATTTAGTAGAAATAGAATCAAATAAAGCAAAGGACACTGGTGAATTAATTATCTGTGCTATGGAAATTGCTGAAAACGCAACTGGAATTGTAATAGAAAGTATAATATCCGATGACAATAGTTCCTGTAAAACAAAAGCTCAACTTCAGGAAAGTGCAAAAGAATTGGATAAACTCGGGTGCATCACAACAGGAATTAAGGAATATATATATATATATTACAGATAAATTAGAAATTTGGAAGTGTTGTCAAAATATGTATAGTGTAGGATCAAAACCGTTGCATTGAATTGATACAACCGGTTCCGCTGATCGTGTAACAAGTTCTCGTAAATTTGATCCGGTGCTATCGTGACGGTATAAACTTTAATGTGAACATTGTTCAATTATGACGTCGAAGAAAAATGAACTCTATGGAATTGTTAAAGGTATAGAGAATAGAAAATTATTGGATAAATTGTTGTGCTTTTTAATTTTTTTTTTTAAATTATTACTGCAAATAGATAATGGTTGTTGACGCGCCAGACATATAGCAGTGATTAATTCAAAAAATATTTTAAATTCAAATAACATTCAATGGATGCAGGCTTAAGCATAAATTTATACTATAGTGGAAATAACAATAGGGTAATTACCGCTTTATTAACTTTTAGTGGGCCAAATGTCAAATACATTTTGACATTTTGACGTTTGATGCTCGGCGCATCGCTCTGTAATTGAAAATATATAAAAAAGAATATTATTTAATTTAAATTTAAAAATAGAAATTCGCTATAAACGTCAAGGCGTGTGGTGTGTGCGTGTGTGAGAATGTGATAAAATCGTATCTGATCGATGTGGGCACTAAAAATTAGCTCTAGTCGTGGACAAGCACTTTACTTAATCAACGGACCCATCCGAACTCCTTCGGAAAGAAAATACTAAATTATTCCAAAACTTGGTCCCTTGAATATAGTAAATTGTTTTGTAAAATATATTATATTATATGAATACATATATAATTAACATATACGACGCCGCACCATATGCTACTCTTAAAAAAATATCATATAATCTGAAATCTTTGAAAAAATGAATATTGTAGCATGGCTGCCAGAACCAGCAATTGGCGCGCAAATAATAATTTGTACGTCGAATTAGAAAAAAAAAATGTGTTTTGACGATTAATGACATTGATGAACGATAGGGCATTAAATGTAAAACATTAAAAAAATATTACCTATACTCGTATATACTAAATACATGAAAACATTTTATGTAAAGCAACAGTCGCTTATTAATTGTACATAATAATTATCTGATGTATTTCCTTCCATTCATAGAATGGTGATTATATACCAATTTAGAAGTCGACAGCTTATAAAGTTTTCTGCTCAACTGATTACATAAAAAAACGCAGTTGTAATTAATAACTTAACTAGTTAATTTGTTGTCAATTGTTAGTAAAATTTACCAGTGTATATATTTAATTATATAATCTTAAATCATTATTCCAAAGCATTTAATATTAATTTTATGCATTACAAGAACTACGCATTTATATGTAATTATATAATCTTAAATCATTATTCCAAAGCATTTAATATTAATTTTATGCATTACAAGAACTACGCATTTATATGTAATTATATAATCTTAAATCATTATTCCAAAGCATTTAATATTAATTTTATGCATTACAAGAACTACGCATTTATATGTAATTATATAATCTTAAATCATTATTCCAAAGCATTTAATATTAATTTTATGCATTACAAGAACTACGCATTTATATGTAATTATATAATCTTAAATCATTATTCCAAAGCATTTAATATTAATTTTATGCATTACAAGAACTACGCATTTATATGTAATTATATAATCTTAAATCATTATTCCAAAGCATTTAATATTAATTTTATGCATTACAAGAACTACGCATTTATATTTAATTATATAATCTTAAATCATTATTCCAAAGCATTTAATATTAATTTTATGCATTACAAGAACTACGCATTTATATGTAATTATATAATCCTATTGTTAAGTTCTCTAATACCGAAAAGAATTTAGATCTATGCTTATTGCAAATTATTTTAAAAAAAGTATTTTTTTAAATATATGACGTTTAATCAATGGTTCTGACATATTCTTTCTTAAATATTATTATGATTTTTATTTTTTATATTCATACGATTATATATGCCGTTTGCAAATTTATTCTACAAATATCGATGTCGCACATAGGTTAGTTAAGTCGTCATCTTACCAAAAATATTTTTCTTTTCTCAAAATCTAGTACTTCCTGGATATTTACGATGTTTATTGTAAATATTCCCAGTCAAAAAACAATATTTGTGCATCATAAATTGTTTGGTCTACGGGTATCGGTGCATTGTACAAACCGTCCCGTATATTGTATCTAATTTTTTCTCACAAATAATATTTTCTATTTCATCAGAAGCCACAACTGCAACTATCAAATCTTTATATATTTGATGTCGATATAAAATTAACAAACAGATAACTCAATTGAAAATATTACGTGACGCTTAAGCGATTAAAAAATTTGACAGGATAGTCTCTCGAATTATCATGTAAAATCCCAATTAAAACAATTCAAATCAAATATAGGTTTATATTATAGATTAATAAATTTGCACAGATAAATAATAATTCATTTCAATATAATCCAGATGTTTAATTTTTATGTAATAAAATTTATTTAATTTTTATAAACAAATGTCTAAGACAATTAATACATAAAGGGTATTTAACAAACATGGTAATATGAAATAAAAACCGGTTACGCTCAACTTAAAAGACAGATATTTTAATATTAACCCGGCTACCGATTGATTAAAAAGTGTTATAAGTTTGTTCCTTGATGCGTCTTAAGTAATTACTTTCCTAAGTAATCGCCGCCATTTTTCTGTATATTAGGTAAATTTATTCATATCTAACATTATTGTGTAGGACAACCCTATACAAAACGATAAGTCAACGGTTCCAACGATAAGTCAACGGGTGCAACGATAAGTCAACGGGTGCAACGATAAGTCAACGGTTCCAAAGATAAGTCAACGGTTCCAACGATAAGTCAACGGGTGCAACGATAAGTCAACGGTTCCAACGATAAGTCAACGGTTCCAAAGATAAGTCAACGGTTGCAACGATAAGTCAACGGGTGCAACGATAAGTCAACGGTGCAACGATAAGTCAACGGTTCCAAAGATAAGTCAACGGTTCCAACGATAAGTCAACGGTTCCAACGATAAGTCAACGGGTGCAACGATAAGTCAACGGGTGCAACGATAAGTCAACGGTTCCAAAGATAAGTCAACGGTTCCAACGATAAGTCAACGGGTCCAACGATAAGTCAACGGTTCCAACGATAAGTCAACGGTTCCAACGATAAGTCAACGGTTCCAAAGATAAGTCAACGGTTCCAACGATAAGTCAACGGGTGTAAGCGGCTCATTACTCTTTCATAGTCTGTGAGAGTGGCCTATATATAGTGGCCTAAGCAAGCGATGGGCTACGATAATTATACTGAATTAAATTTATGTAATAAGCCTAAAAACGTTGCAGAGACTCAACTAAAGTTACTTAAGAAAACTTAGTTTTCAGTGATTTTCAGTTTCTCAAAGAGCGAAGGCGAGATACCCATTCGAACTTACACCACTTAGTCACGAGGAAACACATCACCAGGTGAATGAGGAGCTTCCTTATCTTATGAATAGGCATTCTAGTGCACTCAACCATCTACCGCCAGCACTTAACACCAGGTGGAATCGAAGACCAAGAAGTATTGGCTTTTGATCATTAAAGGAAACGCCTAAATCCAATAACATTCTTCTAGTCGTAGTCGGGTTTCTATTTTATAATTCTTCTTGTTTATTTTGTCACTGTATTCATTATAACGTCGGTAGTAAATTGTTTATTTAGTAGTAAATATGTAATAAAACTCTTTTTTTTTTAATTCAAAATTATACTAAACTTTCCGCAGCATTGTTCGCATTATAACGTTTTTTTTTTTTTTTTTTTTTTTTTTTTTTTTTTTTTTTTTTTTTTTTTTTAATTCAAAATTATACTAAACTTTCCGCAGCATTGTTCGCATTATAACGTTTTTTTTTTTTTATTTTAAGTCTCTTAACTTAGGTCCAAACTGTACATTGTATCGAATATTTTCAAAAAAATATATGAGTAAGTTACTGAAATATCAGTCTTTTATTAATCCTATCATACAACAGTTTCGAATATTTGTAGAGATACACTGCAGTTTGTTTGCAGTTATAGTCCAGCATATCCATGCCGGATGGGTCGGCTCGACTATATATAAAAATAAATGTCACTGACAGTAGTAATGTGCACGCAATGCAATCGCCCGCTATCGTTACCTAGCTACCTGCGCACGCGGCGGCGATGCGTCATCGTGACCTTCGTTAGCACTCTGAGGAAAGAACTAAAAAATAAAACTCTAGAAAAGATAAAAATACAGAAACATACAACCATTTTATCTTCAAATTAAAAACTTTTATTTTCAGATATCGTAAACTTATTCCCATTAATACTTGACATAATTTAGCATATCGATTGTACCTATCTCGATTATTATCGATATGCACCACTACAATTCTTACGCACATCACTACACCTCTCCATAAGACCTGTAAATGCGAGCGAGACAGACGGATAAATATGATTTATAGGGAAGGACCATCTCATAGAATTCCAGTGCAAAATAGCATCATAACGCTGCTGTTGGTTTCGTCTGAGTGGTGACAAAACGAGACGTTCCATTTTAGTCATCAGAGTTGAGAATTCATCTCGTACTGGTTCCTTGTGGGGGAATGAGAGGGCCGCTGATATTCATTCATCATCATAATAAGTTTAGGGTACTACGAAATTTGAAGTCGTAGGTACGTATCCGCCATTAGAATATTGTTGTATTAACATCCTAGGACAAGCATATAAGTTTAACCGGAACGTTAGTAATATAATAGGAAAGCTAGCATTATTTAAAAAAATAAATATCCGTGGTGATCTAGTAGACAGAGTACCAGGCTTTGTGCAACACATAATTTTCAAGTACTCACGGTCAGTGTACGTCTTCCAGCGTCCCTAACACTACATTATAACTTAGATTTTTTTGCAAACGTACATATGATTAGTGCAGATAAGTGTATAACCTCTGTGTTATAATGGCTGTATTGTCATTCGCCGCAGTTACCACTTACCTTATCACCAGGTGGACGGTGCGCCCTTTTATCACCCCCCAAATATTTAATAAAAACTTATATTCAACGGAGAGTTTGATCGTTGATGATCAGCTACTTTCCGATCTTTTTAGATACTAAATTGATACTAAACTATACTTTGATAATTTAGATACTGAAACATCACCCTATTCGTTTACCGTCATCCCTTGATTGTGATAAAGCAACGTCAATTCCAGGCACGATTAAAACCGCTCGACGTTGCCTTACGATTGATAGCATAAGTTACGAGGAGTTTAACTACATCTCATAAACTTGCAACTTACCCGACAAGTGCATCGTTGTTAAGTTGACACGTAAATGATTGAAAAAAGTTCAAGTAAAACTTTTTTCGTCTAACATAATCCATTTATCAAGCCGTCCTGCTCGTGGAAAATGGAGCAAAAAGCTGAGAGCAGACCTTGCCATGGTTGAGTCTGCAAAAGCAATAAGAACAACAAAAACTAGTGAACGGCAACAAATCATTTCAACAACTATGGGCTTAATTCTAAATCTAATTTTATGTTTGCACCTTTTTAAATAAATATAAAATTGCATATAAATAAATAATATTGATCCAGTCAGACGAGTTTATATTTTGCAATCCAGTAATAGTTTACATTGCCTCCTAATCTGACACGAGACTGGTACTGTGCATAAAACCAATTATAAGGATCTTATCATGTTTATTTCAACTTATTTATTCCGATGTTTCGAGTACTCGGGGGTGTGTGACTATGTTTGTGTTTGAAGTAATGATATAATTTAATGGTTAAACCAAATACCGTTAGTTATCAAAACAACGTCATAAAATGTAAGCGTTAATTTAAGTGAAATCGTTAAAATTAGCTGTGATAATTCACTTATTTTTATTTTTTACCGAATTTACATTTAAATTGTTTCGAGGAGTTGAGCCGCTGAGTTTATACATCATACATTACGACGGAATTCAGAATTTCATCCTCATCTCAATGGTCGACAATCTGTCTAAATAACTACTTTGCGGAATCAGCTATCATATAGTCAGCTAGCGGTAATTTCCGAATCGATACGACTTAGGGACCTTCAACAAAGGAGCGATTTAACTAGACAAAAGTTTTCTCTTTCAAATATAATTCCACATAATAAAAACAACGTCATAAAATGTAAGCGTTAATTTAAGTGAAATCGTTAAAATTAGCTGTGATAATTCACTTATTTTTATTTTTACCGAATTTACATTTAAATTGTTTCGAGGAGTTGAGCCGCTGAGTTTATACATCATACATTACGACGGAATTCAGAATTTCATCCTCATCTCAATGGTCGACAATCTGTCTAAATAACTACTTTGCGGAATCAGCTATCATATAGTCAGCTAGCGGTAATTTCCGAATCGATACGACTTAGGGACCTTCAACAAAGGAGCGATTTAACTAGACAAAAGATTTCTCTTTCAAATATAATTCCACATAATAAAAACAACGTCATAAAATGTAAGCGTTAATTTAAGTGAAATCGTTAAAATTAGCTGTGATAATTCACTTATTTTTATTTTTACCGAATTTACATTTAAATTGTTTCGAGGAGTTGAGCCGCTGAGTTTATACATCATACATTACGACGGAATTCAGAATTTCATCCTCATCTCAATGGTCGACAATCTGTCTAAATAACTACTTTGCGGAATCAGCTATCATATAGTCAGCTAGCGGTAATTTCCGAATCGATACGACTTAGGGACCTTCAACAAAGGAGCGATTTAACTAGACAAAAGATTTCTCTTTCAAATATAATTCCACATAATAAAAACAACGTCATAAAATGTAAGCGTTAATTTAAGTGAAATCGTTAAAATTAGCTGTGATAATTCACTTATTTTTATTTTTTACCGAATTTACATTTAAATTGTTTCGAGGAGTTGAGCCGCTGAGTTTATACATCATACATTACGACGGAATTCAGAATTTCATCCTCATCTCAATGGTCGACAATCTGTCTAAATAACTACTTTGCGGAATCAGCTATCATATAGTCAGCTAGCGGTAATTTCCGAATCGATACGACTTAGGGACCTTCAACAAAGGAGCGATTTAACTAGACAAAAGATTTCTCTTTCAAATATAATTCCACATAATAAAAACAACGTCATAAAATGTAAGCGTTAATTTAAGTGAAATCGTTAAAATTAGCTGTGATAATTCACTTATTTTTATTTTTTACCGAATTTACATTTAAATTGTTTCGAGGAGTTGAGCCGCTGAGTTTATACATCATACATTACGACGGAATTCAGAATTTCATCCTCATCTCAATGGTCGACAATCTGTCTAAATAACTACTTTGCGGAATCAGCTATCATATAGTCAGCTAGCGGTAATTTCCGAATCGATACGACTTAGGGACCTTCAACAAAGGAGCGATTTAACTAGACAAAAGATTTCTCTTTCAAATATAATTCCACATAATAAAAACAACGTCATAAAATGTAAGCGTTAATTTAAGTGAAATCGTTAAAATTAGCTGTGATAATTCACTTATTTTTATTTTTACCGAATTTACATTTAAATTGTTTCGAGGAGTTGAGCCGCTGAGTTTATACATCATACATTACGACGGAATTCAGAATTTCATCCTCATCTCAATGGTCGACAATCTGTCTAAATAACTACTTTGCGGAATCAGCTATCATATAGTCAGCTAGCGGTAATTTCCGAATCGATACGACTTAGGGACCTTCAACAAAGGAGCGATTTAACTAGACAAAAGATTTCTCTTTCAAATATAATTCCACATAATAAAAACAACGTCATAAAATGTAAGCGTTAATTTAAGTGAAATCGTTAAAATTAGCTGTGATAATTCACTTATTTTTATTTTTTACCGAATTTACATTTAAATTGTTTCGAGGAGTTGAGCCGCTGAGTTTATACATCATACATTACGACGGAATTCAGAATTTCATCCTCATCTCAATGGTCGACAATCTGTCTAAATAACTACTTTGCGGAATCAGCTATCATATAGTCAGCTAGCGGTAATTTCCGAATCGATACGACTTAGGGACCTTCAACAAAGGAGCGATTTAACTAGACAAAAGATTTCTCTTTCAAATATAATTCCACATAATAAAAACAACGTCATAAAATGTAAGCGTTAATTTAAGTGAAATCGTTAAAATTAGCTGTGATAATTCACTTATTTTTATTTTTACCGAATTTACATTTAAATTTTGTTGGCCGTGTGCCGTTGTGATTACAGTTCAGGCAGCTCTCGGGTTCGATTCCCAGCCGAAAAACAATATTAGTGTATGACAAGCTGTTGGCTTTTCGGTCTAGGTACGTCGTATGTACGTCCCGTGCGTTTGACATTGCATTCTGATTATATACCATATGCACTGCATCGGAATAGAGAAGGGGACGAAGCGTGAGTGCCTCTGTGTTTGGTCGGAGTGCACTATAAAGTTGAAGTCGTCTTGTAATAAACAGAAGATATCGCCGTGGTCGAAATCAGCCAGGAGGACATAATTTTGAATATCAATTGGGGAAGGAGGACGGTGTTTTTGGGCAGTCATCACTTAGTATCTGCAGAACTATGTGCTCAATTGTCACCCTTAGTTTCCTAAAAAGCAACACTTTATTCTAGAGCATTGGTCCTGAATCATTTCTATGTCATGACCCACGAAAAATCCCAAAAATGTAAGTAAAACGCCTTCCAACCCCTTCACAATAAAATGATAATAGTATTTTAATTATTAATATATACCTAGTCCGGCCATAAGTTCTGTTACAAATGAAAATGCATTTTTTTTTATGAAGTAATATAATATTATTAAAATTTATACTTACATATTTATTAGTCTCAGCAAAAAATAAAAAAAAATTCTATTCGAAAGGTTGCCCTTTTGGATTTTATACAGGCCTTTAATCTATTTGGCCACGAATCTATGGATTTACTCAGTTTCCAAGGGTAAGGGACTCAATGTCGCCGTGTCGTTTAGGGCAGGCCTTGTCCTCTAAAATTAACCATAATCTGAAGTCTAAAGTGTTGCGGTCTGGGCTAGATGAGGGCCAGTCTACAGATCTTATAAAGTCCGGAACGTTGGTTTCAAGCCACGCTTAGACAGTTCATGTCTTGTGACTAGGTGCAGAGTCCTGCTGGAAAGACCACGGTAAAAAGTTTTAAAAAGTGTAGTTCTGAGAGGTTTCACAACATGATCCAAGACTGAAAATATCTTGATACACTTTGGCTGAAGTTTTCACTCCTTTTTCATAAAAATGTAGTTTTGTGACTCCTTGATAAGACACGCCCCACCAAACCATCACTGACGCAGGATGATGACCACATTGCACCTTTCCGTCCACTTGAGCAGCTTCTTTATAACTGTGAGCGTACACTTTATCATTTTGCTTATTGTAGTGTTCTTCAATCGTGAAAATTTTTTCATCGGTAAAGAGGATATTTCTGTGCCTTTCACCTGCGTATCGCGACAGAAGGCGTTTTGATCGATCCACTCTCTTATATTGTAAAGATTGATTTAGTGCATGTCCTGTATATCGACGATAAGCACCGAGCTTCAGGTCTTGTTTAATAATACGCGACAGAGTCCTAGCGGGAATCTTCATTTCTCGCGATAAGATTTTTTCCTTCCTAATGGGGTTTCGACGAATTCTAGCTTTAACAGCATTGACGGCCTTTGTAATCCTAACAGCACGCGGCCGCCCCGATCTTTTCTGGTCTTCAACGGAGGATATGTTGTTGTATCTGTTGATAGTACGATATACGAACATACGGCTGATACCAAGCTTTTGAAGTGTCTGGAATATGACCGACGGCTCCATACCCACTTTGTGCAAGGCTATTTTCTTAAACACCCCATTCCATATTGTAATTTGATAATGAACACACCGAGTAACAGTAATTATGGCCAGACTAGTTATACGTTTACACTTTCAAGGCAGTACAGTTCTCATTTATTAACTCATTTATTGAAAAGATAGCGACCTCCTTTAACAACCAATGCTATGCCCTCAGGGTCGCAACTCCTGACAGAGGTGAGAAACGATGCTTTAAAGTTACATACGCATTTACAGATAAATTCATTCATTAATATTAAACTTATATATACTTGAATAGTTGTACATTCCCACACAATTTACGACATCGTCCTTGCGTTAGTAAAGACCATGTATTTACATTTGGAAATATTGTACGTAATAGCATATACATTAGAGCTAAAATCATTTGACGTATACAGACATTAAGAATTGATTACAGAAAAATATCACATATATCAAGTTTACATAATCCTAGCGACTCGATTTAACTACGATATAAGTAATAAGGGAGAGTCTATATAGTTACGTCACTGGTAAGGACTGGTGTCTCTAGAGACACTTTATTTATATATTTATGTATTTATTATTTTTTGCTGTGTTACGGAATGAAAACGCTCCTACATTACGCCCTTATCAAGGATTAATCTGCCGCAGGATTAATTTATAACGTCACCCTCAATACAATAAAAAACGGTTTTAAGTAAATCATATGACCAAGTCTTCTCTTATATCGGAGGGTAGATCACTGTCAAGCAATAAGAATCGACCATATTGTTTGCAGTGAAATTTCTTTGGGTACGTTAAGAGAAATATTTCAAGAACAAATTAGACTGCCAACGACATACACGTAACGTTTAGAAACGTTTCTCATACAAAAAGGACGGAAAAAAAACAGTTCTGGCCAGGGAGAGAAAAAAAGAAATATAACGTATATTTCTTTTTTAATATATCTTTCTTTAATCTCTCTCTTTCTCTCTCGGACCTTTCCTTTTATTACTTACAAATATCGAGGTGTATGTTACCAAAGAAGATTTACTTCTGTCACGTATGCTCAATTGTATACCATAATTTTTTTAAATATCACATTTTGTAATATATAAATGTCCAATGATCTCCAATTAAAGAACTCCGATGTTTTTACACGACACATAAAGATTCTCTAGAGTTCACAAATTGAACTCTTATCTTACTCGTTTAGAAAAGATGTTGAACGGTAAGGATGCAGGACGAGACGGCAGCGCAGTGGGAGCCTGGAAATGCTTGCGCGCAAAAGGAATGGTACTTACCAACTTTTTTAACTGTATGTTTGTCACTCACTCTCAAAATTCCAGAGGCATGGAGATTGAGCACCATAATTCCTATTTTATATATATATATATATATATATATATATATATATATATATATATATATATATATATATATATATATATATATATATATATATATATATATATATATATATATATATATATATATATATATATATATATATATATATATATATATATATATATATATATATATATATATATATATATATATATATTTTTTTTTTTTTGATACGAATGTACACAAACAAAATAATAATTAGCGTGGCATCAAGCTCCTGATCTCTCCTCACTATGAAGTTATATGAAAGAGTGATCGACAATCGCATAAGATCTGAGTGCGCATTGTCAAAGAATCATTATGGCTTTGTACCCGGGCGATCGACAATCGATCCTATGTTTGCTTTGAACAGGATTGTTGAGAAAAATCAAAACGCCGACCTTTATATGCGGCTTTCTTGAACATGAAAAAGGCATTTAATCGAGTCCCGAGGGACACGATCTGGTGGAGCTTACGGAAAAAGTGTGTCCCGGAACCTATATATTAACATCGTAGCCGACATGTACAGAAATGCACGATCAATGGTGCGGACTGTTGTTGGTGAGAGAGACAAAACAAATAACGGTCACAGAAGGCGGCGACCAAGGCTCAGCACTCAGCCCCTTTCTGTTTTGCTTGGTTTTAGACTCACTTACCGAGTTAGCGCAGACCTCAGCTGCGTGGACCTTTATCTATGCAGACGACGTAGCTATCTACACTGAGAGAGTTACAAGAGGCAGTTCTGGCATGGAAACATCAGTTGCAGACCGGTGGCCTACTGCGTTGAGTGGTGCAAATACCCAGTATACGTCATTTAATGATCTCAATTCAAGTGATAACCGACCGATTCCTGTCGACGGTCACCTTGTGCGATCAGTAAAAATATCTGGGAAGTATGATGCACATTTCTGGGAACTTGGAAAACAATATTCAACACCGAATAGCCGCAGCCTGGCTAAAATGGCGAGATGTGACTGGTGTCGTTTGTGATATAAGAATACGGTAAAACTCAAGGGTTTAGTTTATAAGTCCATGATAAGACCAGTCCTCATGTACGGCAGCGAAACATGGGCCGTGACCCAAAAGAACGTGCATACTATTCAAGTTGCTGAAATGAAGATGCTAAGGTGGATGTGTGGCGTAACCAGGCTCGATAAAATCTGCAACGAGTACGTGCGAGGCAGCCTCGGTGTTCGCGACATCGCTGACAAGATGCAGGAGAGTAGGCTCCGATGGTATGGTCACGTAAAAAGGAGGCCGCCGGACTACGTCGGAAACTTTACACCGCATCTTTCCCTTGCCGGTCGCAGATTCAAGGGTAGACCCAAAACAAGATGGAAAGATGTAGTGCTCAAAGACATGTGTGACTGCCAAGTCTCGGACAGGGATGTTGAGGACAGAGCGAAGTGGAGGAGAAAGATAAGGAAAGCTGACCCCACCACCATATAGGATACAAGATAGGGAGAGAGAGAGAGAGATTTATAGTTATATTATTATTACACATTTTTATCATATCATGACTTAAAGGAATTAAACAGTATTTATTTATTTATTTATTTATTTATTTATTTATTTATTTATTTATTTATTTATTTATTTATTTATTTATTTATTTATTTATTTATTTATTTATTTATTTATTTATTTATTTATTTATTTATTTATTTATTTATTTATTTATTTATTTATTTATTTATTTATTTATTTATTTATTTATTTATTTATTTATTTATTTATTTATTTATTTATTTATTTATTTATTTATTTATTTATTTATTTATTTATTTATTTATTTATTTATTTTCACCACAAATAAATACATAGAATAAAAATTTTACATAATAGAATGTTGCCAGGGAAGATTTAATTTTTTTTTAAATTTAATTACGTATTTAATTATATTGTTTTCTAAGCTGAAGTATTATTTTATGTTTAAACTTATGCTATACTTTCAAATAAGAAACAATTTTAGAATTAGTTGTTTTTACAAGATTATTTTATATGCTTTTTTTTTTCAATTGTCTACGTTATTATGTTCTAATATTATGTTGGCAACACCAAATTAGTTTCTATCATATTCTGGTAGCACGGCAATCTTCTCTCTCTCTGATGTCATCAGCTCTGTCGACTACGCTTGTACATTTAGTGTCAAAATACAATTTTCTTTTTAAAATCCACAGTATTTTATTGAACATATTCTAATAATAAACTGTTGATTATATGGAGGTGTTTCTTATGACTAGCCTATCTTCTCTCTTTTTGTCTTTATTGTTTTTTGTTGATTACGAAATAACAAAAAATATGTTGCTTATAAAGAATTTCAATTTCAATAGAACGAAATATATATAGTTCGTAGTTTACAAAAAAAAATAACGACCTATTAAATATGTAGTTGGCATGTTATTGACTACAATTATACCAATACACCATATACGATTTTTTTATTGCATTAGGGTTGACAAACGAGCTCATAGTTCTCCCGATTGTATATTCCTGCGGCCCATGACACCACAATGCACCTAGCTCAGGTGTATTGTCACCCCTGACAACTGAGATCGAATCCCTCAGCAGCATCACCAGAATAAGGATCAACAAGGGTCTCCACATCCACACACTCGCCAAACGAAACAGCAACGTTATTCTTACATTATTACTGAAAAATAAATAGATCAAGATTGACATCTGGCAACAACTTATAATGAATAAAATAAATGGATCAAATTGACGTCTGTTTGGCAACACCTTTTAGCCATCAATAACTCTTCTTTTGTGCGTGTGAGTATTGCTATTGGTACAGAGACTTCTACAGCTTTACTTATAAATAATTCCTTACCGACGACACTTCAAGTGTTTATAAACGACTTAACAAAGAGCGTAGAAAACAAAAATAAATTTATTATATAATATACTATTTGCAGGTTACTTAAACGTCCTTAAAACTACTTTATAATATGACAAGCATGGAACTGAATCTTAAATAATAGTATGTCGGTGCTGTGTTCGTATTCTGAGACCTGCATTTCAGTAAATTGCTTCGATGAAAGTCATAAGATAAAGGCTTACGAACAATTCTTAAATATATTAAAGACAAAAAATCTCTCATCAAATGTGTTTAGACTTACAAATATTTAATTTATCGATTATATCGATATAGTTGGCATGTTTAGAAATTCAGTATTGGCTACCTTTATAGATATATATTTATAAATGTTTGTATTTTATATAATTTTGTTGTTCTTTAGATAGTTTTAGGTTTACTATTTTAGATTGATCACACCACACCGTAAGTACGATCTTCGTAACCGATTTTTTTGTTAAAAACAAATGCAATACATTATAAATATATTAGTGACAGTCAAAAAATAATCCTGCCTGTTTATTGTTCATTTATTCTGTTTGTCGACAATTACGATGAATGTGGATTAGGTATCATATCATGCGGGATATTCAATTATAGTAAAAGGTAAAATAAGTAAGACATTATTTTATTTCTTTCATGTATTGAGACTAGTTTTGCTTTTGAAAGAAAGTAACAACTTCTGGCCAAAAAAAGGGCAATAGGCTAATACGGATCAGTGTCCATTAAAGCGAAACTTTGGACATTATGGTTCTAAGGGGCTACACACCCTTCTTTTTTCTTGTGTACCACGCATACTTTTCTCTGAATACAACTGAATGCCATGACCCAATGTTATGAGAAAAGTAAAAAAATAAATTATAATAATAAAGCGATTGCTGTAGTAAAGGAAACTTAGACGTATAATAATAGAAAAATATAACACATTTTTTACTTCAATAGCATGAATATATTACTCTAATCTACAAATGTTTGCTATTTCATATGGTAGGTGCTAACACAACATACCACGTAAGTAATTGCTGACGTTAGTATATGGCATTAACCTTTCATTGTTGGAAACTAATTCTAAAATAAAAATATTAAAACGATTATATTGGAAATGGTTACATAATATACAATAAATTAATATTCGTTTTTGTACTTCATATAAAATGATATTAGTCGAATACGCAGATGCTTGCTATTTTCTTATGACAGGCGTTAATATCTTGCACCACGGACGTATACGTAAGGCGCTCGAAGTCTGCAGATCTATTCGGTGCTGCAGAAGCAGAATGTATCGAATTACCTGTGGAGTCTCCGTTTGCAAATAAACCTAGCCCTTTGTAACGGGAAGGTTAATACGTTTACAGTGCTTTCAATAGTCCCGGATTTTATTGAAATCGGAGATATCGAGTTCAGTTGTGCGACGCAGCTTACGATTGTAGGTATTATATTAAGATATATACTATTAGTTCAGATGAATATATATGATAGATTAGATACCAATTATCTAATCTACATTGCCGTGTAATTTACATAATGCTGTGATTGCTTAATTTGCTGGCGCTTACTTTTAATTTCATGGCACGCAAGTGACCTGAGTCGATGAGAGCATATGATAAATCAGGACTTCTAAATGCTGGCGTAACACTCGCAAAAGTAGTCACTCCTTATATGGATGGTCGTCCTACACTGTCCGAGGTTGCCAATAAAGAACTTTTTTATCTTCCCCATTGATTATCGGTTCGAAGAGCTATATCGCCAACCGCAAAAGTATAGATAACAATTAAAGTCTATACTTACTACCGGGGTTTCGTTGGAATTCGATTTGCGAATAATAGAGGTCTGAATCGGCGCAGAAAAAGGCGGAAAAGAGATTTACATATCCTACAACATTCAACTCTAATTCTACTGTGCTATATATATATATATATATATATATATATATATATATATATATATATATATATATATATATATATATATATATATATATATATATATAACTAAGCTGGCGTAGAGAACTAAGTGACTAGCTTGAAACCAACGTTCCGGACTTTATAAGAGCTGAAGACTGGCCCTCATCTAGCCCAGACCTCAACCCTTTAGACTTCGGGGAACGTTAGTTTCAAGCCAGGCTTGGGTAGTTCGTGTCTTGTGACCAGATGCAGAGACCTACTGGAAACTCCACGGTATATTTTTAATAAGTGTCTTGCTGAGAGGTTTCACAACGTGATCCAAGACTGTGTCTCGATACACTTTGGCTGAAGTTTTCACTCCTTTTTCACAAAAATGTAGCTTTGTGAGTCCTTGATAAGACACGCCCCACCAAACCATCACTGACGCAGGATGATTCACTTCAGCAGCTTGATGTAGCAGATGATAAGTGATTCCCATCCTCTTACTTGGTTCTTAGTTCCATAACATTGCGCTGGGTTCTTTCTTACTTCTTTGACAGTACAGGATATATTCTACTTTAAAACTCCTCTTCGACGAGATTATTTCAAGTCACGGTTGTCCGTTCACTTACGCACGTAAACACAAAACTATCAAAATTGCTCGATAATAATTTCATAAATAGCTTCCAACTGGTTGTATTAATCCTGAATTTGGTCTTATCGTATACTAATAATTATCTTCTAGAAAAACGGCTACACCTTTCTTAAATGCCGGCAAAGCATTTGCCTTGATCCTTTGGTGTCGCGAATGTCCATGGGCGGCTGTGATCACTAACCATCGGAAGGGCTGCTCGATCTTTTGCCGCCGATTCTATAAAAGAAAATAAGTCAAATAACATCTGACATACATGTTCCCATTATATATGCAAGTATATGTATTTCAAGAATGTATTTATTTATACCATATCTTCACAAATTGTCCTCGCAAATTGCGCCACTGGCTTATAATTAAAATGTCACCTGCGTTGGCTTCATTAGCTGCTTTCAACGTACACGTGAAATAATTTATGTACATACGTGTACACATATTGGCACCAAGCAAGTAATTCGGATCATCTCCTCTTATGTTTTTTAGTATCACGTAAACTATGCGATATTTGTTACCCTCGGTATTATGCAAAAAAAAACTCAATTAAAAGCTAACGAGGTATTCTATCGCAGTTCTCAGGGGTGACAACGCATGAATATCGAGGATGGTTCTAGAAGTCATCGAAACTGTGTGCTTGTTTGTCACCCTTAATATTATAAAAGAAATTAAATACAAGCTATTTCTCGTAGTAATATTTACAGATTTTACCTGTACACGAAAGGCATACGATCTGATTGTACGGGAAACTGCACTCCACTGCGGAATATGAAAGATTCCTTTACAAATGGAAAATTGCGACTCTATAATGCTATTGACCGATATAGACGATCGATATGCGAGTAAAATTTTTGAAGAATGTTTTAAATTGTACTTTAATTTGTATATTGTATGTATTTATAAGATTCATGTATTCTTAATATTAAAATAATTAATATTCTCGCATCCACAATATATACCCTGCTTAAACCAGAGGTAGGCTGGTGGAGAATGTATCTCGGCATTAAGTCCGCTTTTTAGTACTATTGATTCACACAGGCAAATAAGAATTAATTAATTAATTAATTTGAACACTAAACAGACTGTATACTGTGATAGTGCTACACTGTGGCTAGTTCCTATGCGCACCACCGCAAATTATCAGTATAAAATAACAGTATAATACTGCTATTTACGGGTGGTCAATGATTCGGAGTACCAAATACAGTTAAAGAAGTATTCCGTCTCACTCCTCAGAGGTGACAAAGGTTATTTGTGGTAAATGTAGATACCAGATGCAGTCATCACTTACCGTCAGGTGAAGTGTGTGATTTTTTTTTTTTTTTTTTTTTTTTTTTTTTTTTTTTTTTTTTTTTTTTTTTTTTTTTTTTTTTTTTTTTTTTTTTTTTTTTTTTTTTTTTTTTTTTTTTTTTTTTTTTTTTTTTTTTTTTTTTTTTTTTTTTTTTTTTTTTTTTTTTTTTTTTTTTTTTTTTTTTTTTTTTTTTTTTTTTTTTTTTTTTTTTTTTTTTTTTTTTTTTTTTTTTTTTTTTTTTTTTTTTTTTTTTTTTTTTTTTTTTTTTTTTTTTTTTTTTTTTTTTTTTTTTTTTTTTTTTTTTTTTTTTTTTTTTTTTTTTTTTTTTTTTTTTTTTTTTTTTTTTTTTTTTTTTTTTTTTTTTTTTTTTTTTTTTTTTTTTTTTTTTTTTTTTTTTTTTTTTTTTTTTTTTTTTTTTTTTTTTTTTTTTTTTTTTTTTTTTTTTTTTTTTTTTTTTTTTTTTTTTTTTTTTTTTTTTTTTTTTTTTTTTTTTTTTTTTTTTTTTTTTTTTTTTTTTTTTTTTTTTTTTTTTTTTTTTTTTTTTTTTTTTTTTTTTTTTTTTTTTTTTTTTTTTTTTTTTTTTTTTTTTTTTTTTTTTTTTTTTTTTTTTTTTTTTTTTTTTTTTTTTTTTTTTCTGCAATACAATCAGATCTCGTGCTGGTAAAAACTGCAAACTCTCCGAGCCAGATGGGCATATCGCTGCCGTATTTGGATGATCTTTTAAAGAAATATAATATACATATTGCAGGTCGGAGCTTAGATCTCTCCTTTAATTTCCTTCCCATAATACTAGTTCTTATACCAACACCTCCATTGCGCTGAGATTTCGTTTGTGGAATGCCCTTCCTGATAAAATTCATGCCATGT
This sequence comes from Teinopalpus imperialis, assembly GCA_029286865.1. Taxonomy (NCBI): domain Eukaryota; kingdom Metazoa; phylum Arthropoda; class Insecta; order Lepidoptera; family Papilionidae; genus Teinopalpus; species Teinopalpus imperialis. The sequence goes on from JAGSMU010000425.1 coordinate 29,695, forward strand.
GAACTGGTGTGCTATTTAAAAAACTCGTCAAGGAATACTTACTTATCATTATCCAGTTTAATATATTATTAAATATTATCTTAGCTTGCTTGTATGTTCTATATATATTTATTATTTTAGTTTACATTATATATTATATGTATTATTATTTATATAGTCCTGTATTTATTTATTTATATATATATATATATATATATATATATATATATATATATATATATATATATATATATATATATATATATATATATATATATATATATATATATATATATATATATATATATATATATATATATATATATATATATATATATATATATATATATATATATATATATATATATATATATATATATATATATATATATATATATATATATATATATATATATATATATATATATATATATATATATATATATATATATATATATATATATATATATATATATATATATATATATATATATATATATATATATATATATATATATATATATATATATATATATATATATATATATATATATATATATATATATATATATATATATATATATATATATATATATATATATATATATATATATATATATATATATATATATATATATATATATATATATATATATATATATATATATATATATATATATATATATATATATATATATATATATATATATATATATATATATATATATATATATATATATATATATATATATATATATATATATATATATATATATATATATATATATATATATATATATATATATATATATATATATATATATATATATATATATATATATATATATATATATATATATATATATATATATATATATATATATATATATATATATATATATATATATATATATATATATATATATATATATATATATATATATATATATATATATATATATATATATATATATATATATATATATATATATATATATATATATATATATATATATATATATATATATATATATATATATATATATATATATATATATATATATATATATATATATATATATATATATATATATATATATATATATATATATATATATATATATATATATATATATATATATATATATATATATATATATATATATATATATATATATATATATATATATATATATATATATATATATATATATATATATATATATATATATATATATATATATATATATATATATATATATATATATATATATATATATATATATATATATATATATATATATATATATATATATATATATATATATATATATATATATATATATATATATATATATATATATATATATATATATATATATATATATATATATATATATATATATATATATATATATATATATATATATATATATATATATATATATATATATATATATATATATATATATATATATATATATATATATATATATATATATATATATATATATATATATATATATATATATATATATATATATATATATATATATATATATATATATATATATATATATATATATATATATATATATATATATATATATATATATATATATATATATATATATATATATATATATATATATATATATATATATATATATATATATATATATATATATATATATATATATATATATATATATATATATATATATATATATATATATATATATATATATATATATATATATATATATATATATATATATATATATATATATATATATATATATATATATATATATATATATATATATATATATATATATATATATATATATATATATATATATATATATATATATATATATATATAGTGTCGCAATAGGCAATATTAGATTATTTAGTTCAGAAATCAGACTCCAATATACATACGTTTTAAATATAATGATATCGAAACTGCCTTTGTAATATTTTTGGCGTATTTTACCATTGTTGGTTTAACCTCGTTATAGAAGTGTATAAAGAAGAACGTACTCTTTGACAGACACTTACCTGGGTATAGAATATTCCAGACGAGGTTTAAGGATGTTTGTTTTTTTTTTTATTCTTCCAGAGCCAAATCACAGTTTGTTCAACTACGGCATGAACGAGTTTGCTTGATACAAGGACCACGCCCTAAAAGAATACCAACGTGAAATATAAGCATAACGCTTCTGTTTTTCTTAAAGCGATAGGGATCTAGAGACTAAATTAAAAAAAAAAAAACAGGTAACAAAGTTCAATACGAATTTTAAAATCGGTTCAATAGTACCAGAGATTATTTCATTATCACAGTCTGTCCAACTACAATCAATAAACATTAAATACAAAATTTAAAAAAATTGCTTCTGAAAGCTTTTTTTATTTGCTTAGATAATCCTTGCAACTGGAAGCCTCATGTATATTGTCTGTTTTATATAAGCTCTATAAATTTATTTTTGCCTTGCCCTTCGAAATTTTTATTATCGTCTAAAGAGTTCTGCTATTAAGGCTTATCATACGTATGTTGCCTTATTATTAAGGTATGGTCTGGTATTACGGGGCAACTCGGTACACATAAATCGTGCTTTTATTGCTCAAAAACGTTGTATTCGAGCAATCTGTGTCGTGCAAACCACTTTTCAAAGAATCGTGACCTTACTTATATACAATATATTGGAACTTGGTATTTTTTTCCTAAATTAAAAGATACTTTAATATATACAACTCGATACCCCGATAAAATCATAATGCCTCGAAAAGTAGATTATACTCAAATAATTGTTATCGGATGGCCATTTAAATATATAATAAAATCCCCATAAATATAGAACAATTTCGGTTAAGTCGATTCAGATGTCCCCAAAGCACTGGCTCATAAAAAACTATTTTACTAGGTAAATGAGATGTTATATTCAAAGAACGTGTATCGACTGATGAGTGCTGCCTATCTTTTTATTAAAAAAACTTATTATTTAATTTCAATATTTTAAATCTAAATTTAAATATCATTGCATGATTATTTGTTATTGTATAATTTAATTAATTTCTTTGTTTCTTGATCATAATTATGTTCATATGCATAATAAAACTTATTATTTAATTTCAATATTTTAAATGTAAATTTAAATATCATTGCATAATTATTTGTTATTGTATAATTTAATTAATTTCTTTGTTTCTTGATCATAATTATGTTCATATGCATAATAAAACTTATTATTTAATTTCAATATTTTAAATGTAAATTTAAATATCATTGCATAATTATTTGTTATTGTATAATTTAATTAATTTCTTTGTTTCTTGATCATAATTATGTTCATATGCATAATAAAACTTATTATTTAATTTCAATATTTTAAATGTAAATTTAAATATCATTGCATAATTATTTGTTATTGTATAATTTAATTAATTTCTTTGTTTCTTGATCATAATTATGTTCATATGCATAATAAAACTTATTATTTAATTTCAATATTTTAAATGTAAATTTAAATATCATTGCATAATTATTTGTTATTGTATAATTTAATTAATTTCTTTGTTTCTTGATCATAATTATGTTCATATGCATAATAAAACTTATTATTTAATTTCAATATTTTAAATGTAAATTTAAATATCATTGCATAATTATTTGTTATTGTATAATTTAATTAATTTCTTTGTTTCTTGATCATAATTATGTTCATATGCATAATAAAACTTATTATTTAATTTCAATATTTTAAATGTAAATTTAAATATCATTGCATAATTATTTGTTATTGTATAATTTAATTAATTTCTTTGTTTCTTGATCATAATTATGTTCATATGCATAATAAAACTTATTATTTAATTTCAATATTTTAAATGTAAATTTAAATATCATTGCATAATTATTTGTTATTGTATAATTTAATTAATTTCTTTGTTTCTTGATCATAATTATGTTCATATGCATAATAAAACTTATTATTTAATTTCAATATTTTAAATGTAAATTTAAATATCATTGCATAATTATTTGTTATTGTATAATTTAATTAATTTCTTTGTTTCTTGATCATAATTATGTTCATATGCATAATAAAACTTATTATTTAATTTCAATATTTTAAATGTAAATTTAAATATCATTGCATAATTATTTGTTATTGTATAATTTAATTAATTTCTTTGTTTCTTGATCATAATTATGTTCATATGCATAATAAAACTTATTATTTAATTTCAATATTTTAAATGTAAATTTAAATATCATTGCATAATTATTTGTTATTGTATAATTTAATTAATTTCTTTGTTTCTTGATCATAATTATGTTCATATGCATAATAAAACTTATTATTTAATTTCAATATTTTAAATGTAAATTTAAATATCATTGCATAATTATTTGTTATTGTATAATTTAATTAATTTCTTTGTTTCTTGATCATAATTATGTTCATATGCATAATAAAACTTATTATTTAATTTCAATATTTTAAATGTAAATTTAAATATCATTGCATAATTATTTGTTATTGTATAATTTAATTAATTTCTTTGTTTCTTGATCATAATTATGTTCATATGCATAATAAAACTTATTATTTAATTTCAATATTTTAAATGTAAATTTAAATATCATTGCATAATTATTTGTTATTGTATAATTTAATTAATTTCTTTGTTTCTTGATCATAATTATGTTCATATGCATAATAAAACTTATTATTTAATTTCAATATTTTAAATGTAAATTTAAATATCATTGCATAATTATTTGTTATTGTATAATTTAATTAATTTCTTTGTTTCTTGATCATAATTATGTTCATATGCATAATAAAACTTATTATTTAATTTCAATATTTTAAATGTAAATTTAAATATCATTGCATAATTATTTGTTATTGTATAATTTAATTAATTTCTTTGTTTCTTGATCATAATTATGTTCATATGCATAATAAAACTTATTATTTAATTTCAATATTTTAAATGTAAATTTAAATATCATTGCATAATTATTTGTTATTGTATAATTTAATTAATTTCTTTGTTTCTTGATCATAATTATGTTCATATGCATAATAAAACTTATTATTTAATTTCAATATTTTAAATGTAAATTTAAATATCATTGCATAATTATTTGTTATTGTATAATTTAATTAATTTCTTTGTTTCTTGATCATAATTATGTTCATATGCATAATAAAACTTATTATTTAATTTCAATATTTTAAATGTAAATTTAAATATCATTGCATAATTATTTGTTATTGTATAATTTAATTAATTTCTTTGTTTCTTGATCATAATTATGTTCATATGCATAATAAAACTTATTATTTAACACCAGCGTGAAATAACAGCATATAGCTGTTGTGCTTCGTCTGGTTAGTGTAAGGATCCGGAGACCTTTATTATCGGCTGGTGACGAGGCATTCCATCTCAGTCCTCAAGGGTGACAATGCACTGCATTATGACTTCTTATCAAGGATGAATTAAGATGTCATGGGCCGCAGAAATCACTTGTCATCAGGTGAACTCGTTTGTTACTCTCAATGTAATAAAAAATGGAGTTAAAAGGAAAGAAAAAATATTTACGTACAATAAAATGATTCTAAAAAGTTAATAAAATAAAATGGTTCTTTCGAATCGTTCGTCGGCTAAAACAAAGTTGTAGAATAAATACTAAAAAATAAAACAATAATGCATATGCGTTGCCACCCTTGAGGACTGAGATGGAATGCCTCATCACCAGTAATAAAGGTCCCCCTAATAAAAGATCCCTAATCTCACCAGTCGAAGCGCAGCAACATTATGCTGGTATCCTGTGCACGCGAGGTCGTACCCCGGTCGAGCTCACCCACTCATTCGGCAGCTAGAAATCAACTACAATTTAGCTCTACCACAATCTCTCTCTGGGAATTGTAACCAGGTCGAAGCAGGAAGATACTCTAACCATAACGCCAGGCGGATGTCGAGTTATTAAAATATAAGTGATGTAAATCGCTAAACATATGTATATAACATCCGGCAATACGTTCCCCTGAATTGTCGTTCATCTCGTTTACGAGTACGTGCGAGTCGCTCTTAAGCACGTTTCTTCAAGCACAAGATGGCTTCAGTTAAGCATGTCGTTACGATGTCGCAGCTACGAAATTATAAATTGACAAATTTCCACACTGCGAGTACCTTGGCCGCACAAAAAAAAAACAAGTACAAATACTTGTTTTTTTATTATTTGTTGGTGAGAAAAAGGCACACAGGTGAACTGTGTGTTCCTTGGTCATCTATTCTATCTATCTGTAAGTGATTCTTACGGAATAGCCACCCACATTCATCCTGGATAAGGAATCATAATGCAGACGCGTTAGTCACCCTGGAATGCTTCTTCACCACCTGTAATCAGGTCCCTTGATTCCTTCACTCACCGTTCGAAACTTAGTAGCGTTATGTTAGATGGTTCTGTGGGGGCGTCATCTTTCCCGATCGATTCATGGTGAGTGCTCCGAAGAGCTGTTTGGAACGATTCCTGTGGCCAAGTTCCGTGATCGGACGACACGACAGACCACCAGATTCCATCCTCACCGCGTGGATGGTTGGCACTCCTCTATTGTGCTCTTTTCGTGGAATTTTCTGCCCCGCACAGCTGCCTTGTGGAACGGCTTGTCCAAACCAGTATGACTAACTTTCCAAGTGTCTCTTTCCCGAGCCATTTGCATCCAGTTATTACCACACCAGTGGCTGAACGTATCTCTCCATCGTTTGCCTGGTCTCTCTATTCTCCTTTTGTTGTTGTAGCCTAGCCATTCGACACTCGTCTGGGAGAAATAGTTTTTAATTATGACTTTATTTTTAAATAGAATTTAATAGAATTTTCCTCTACGGTTAATTTTCCTATACGTAGCAAATAGGATAAGGTTATCGTATTTGTTACGTTGCGTAACATCGCTGATTTCCCGTGACATAGCATTCGCGGTTTAATCTAGATGCGCTCAACATATAGCGATACAATTTGTGATAAGCAAGCGGCAATCGTATAAACGCGTATGCAACGACATATTCTTCGTCTATTTATATATCTAACCTACTCCATACACAAACTAAACAAACCCCCCCACACGGATTCGTAGGAGATTTTTTAACACTAGTAGAGTCACTTTCCCTGGTCAATTAAAGCTACAACACTAATATTTATATTGTTAACCTACTTCGATTCATCTCTACATTACGCTAAGACAGGTAGAGAATATGAAGGCATTAAGTGATACCATATTTTCACACATTGTCCTCGCAAATTACGCCGCTGGCTTATAATTAAAATGTCACCTGCGTTGGCTTTATTAACTGCTTTCAACGTACACGTGAAATAATTTATGTACATACGTATTTTATTTCACGTATATATTGGCACCAAGCAAGTAATTCGGATCATCTCCTCTTATGTTCTTTAGTATCACGTAAACTATGCGATATTTCTTACCCTTGGTATTATGAAAAAAAAACCCAATTAAAAGCTAACGAGGTATTCTATCGCAGTTCTCAGGGGTGACAACGCATGAACATCGAGGATGGTTCTAGAAGTCATCGGTCATCACAGCATATCAACTGTGTGCTCGTTTGTCACCCTTAATATTATAAAAAAATTAAATACAAGCTATTTCTCGTAGTAATATTTACAGATTTTACCTGTACACGAAAGGCATATGATCTGATTGTACGGGAAACTGCACTCCACTGTCAACGTATCGATAACGAACCGCACTACGGAATATGAAAATTCCTTTACAAATGGAAAATTGCGACTCTATAATGCTATTGACCGATATAGACAATCGACATGCGAGTAAACATTTTTGAAGAATGTTTTAAATTGGACTTTAATTTGTATATTGTGTATATTTATAACATTTATGTACTCTTAGTATTAAAATAATTAATATTCTCGCATCCTCAATATATACTCTGCTTAAACCAGAGGTAGGCTGGTAGAGAATGTATCTCGGCATTAAGTCCGCTTTTTAGTACTATTGATTCACACAGGCAAATAAGAATAAATTAATTAATTAATTAATTAATTAATTAATTAATTAATTAATTAATTAATTAATTAATTAATTAATTAATTAATTAATTAATTAATTAATTAATTAATTAATTAATTAATTAATTAATTAATTAATTAATTAATTAATTAATTAATTAATTAATTAATTAATTAATTAATTAATTAATTAATTAATTAATTAATTAATTAATTAATTAATTAATTAATTAATTAATTAATTAATTAATTAATTAATTAATTAATTAATTAATTAATTAATTAATTAATTAATTAATTAATTAATTAATTAATTAATTAATTAATTAATTAATTAATTAATTAATTAATTAATTAATTAATTAATTAATTAATTAATTAATTAATTAATTAATTAATTAATTAATTAATTAATTAATTAATTAATTAATTAATTAATTAATTAATTAATTAATTAATTAATTAATTAATTAATTAATTAATTAATTAATTAATTAATTAATTAATTAATTAATTAATTAATTAATTAATTAATTAATTAATTAATTAATTAATTAATTAATTAATTAATTAATTAATTAATTAATTAATTAATTAATTAATTAATTAATTAATTAATTAATTAATTAATTAATTAATTAATTAATTAATTAATTAATTAATTAATTAATTAATTAATTAATTAATTAATTAATTAATTAATTAATTAATTAATTAATTAATTAATTAATTAATTAATTAATTAATTAATTAATTAATTAATTAATTAATTAATTAATTAATTAATTAATTAATTAATTAATTAATTAATTAATTAATTAATTAATTAATTAATTAATTAATTAATTAATTAATTAATTAATTAATTAATTAATTAATTAATTAATTAATTAATTAATTAATTAATTAATTAATTAATTAATTAATTAATTAATTAATTAATTAATTAATTAATTAATTAATTAATTAATTAATTAATTAATTAATTAATTAATTAATTAATTAATTAATTAATTAATTAATTAATTAATTAATTAATTAATTAATTAATTAATTAATTAATTAATTAATTAATTAATTAATTAATTAATTAATTAATTAATTAATTAATTAATTAATTAATTAATTAATTAATTAATTAATTAATTAATTAATTAATTAATTAATTAATTAATTAATTAATTAATTAATTAATTAATTAATTAATTAATTAATTAATTAATTAATTAATTAATTAATTAATTAATTAATTAATTAATTAATTAATTAATTAATTAATTAATTAATTAATTAATTAATTAATTAATTAATTAATTAATTAATTAATTAATTAATTAATTAATTAATTAATTAATTAATTAATTAATTAATTAATTAATTAATTAATTAATTAATTAATTAATTAATTAATTAATTAATTAATTAATTAATTAATTAATTAATTAATTAATTAATTAATTAATTAATTAATTAATTAATTAATTAATTAATTAATTAATTAATTAATTAATTAATTAATTAATTAATTAATTAATTAATTAATTAATTAATTAATTAATTAATTAATTAATTAATTAATTAATTAATTAATTAATTAATTAATTAATTAATTAATTAATTAATTAATTAATTAATTAATTAATTAATTAATTAATTAATTAATTAATTAATTAATTAATTAATTAATTAATTAATTAATTAATTAATTAATTAATTAATTAATTAATTAATTAATTAATTAATTAATTAATTAATTAATTAATTAATTAATTAATTAATTAATTAATTAATTAATTAATTAATTAATTAATTAATTAATTAATTAATTAATTAATTAATTAATTAATTAATTAATTAATTAATTAATTAATTAATTAATTAATTAATTAATTAATTAATTAATTAATTAATTAATTAATTAATTAATTAATTAATTAATTAATTAATTAATTAATTAATTAATTAATTAATTAATTAATTAATTAATTAATCACGTGCGACGAGTTGAAGGAAAATGTCATTGCGTGTCTAAGCAATAATAAAAAAATATTCAAAGTTAAATACATGTGAAGTCCCCCAATCCACAGTGGAACGACGTGGCGCACATTATAACACCCTCTCTAGTGGTGGAATTTATATTATTTAAAGATGGTTACGTTACGTGTAACGCTGCACACTGAATACAATATCTCTGAACATAATGATAGTCGTAACGTTATTTAAAGTACTGTCGATGCATTGAAGCTTCCGTTACGAGGGGAGCTTTCCGGTTTGAGAACGAAGACTCTACAGGTAATCCGATAGATACATACTTACTTCTCCGATAATAGCTATTTCTGTAGACTTCGAACAGTAATCGTGAGATGTTGGTGGTATAAGATATAAGAGCTTTGTTAACGCCTGCCATAAACTAATAGCAAACAACCGTATATGTTTATATTTTATTGCGTATGTTCTCGTATAAGATGCAGAAACTTAAACAAAAAATGTGGCCCGTGTATTTGTTAGTCACAATTAATATAATAAGGAAATAGTCGCAACATAGAAGAATCAAGAGATTACTTTCAGACTGCTAGCAAGCATTAAGAGGCCCTATCTAACCTACGTATGCACTAAGAGTTGACAAATAGAATAATTAAACTATAAAGGAGACTAAAGATAGCATATCCGCTGCCAATCCCAATGCCAAGCGTGCCAACTTGGCACTTAGGCTAGAACTAGATATGTATTAGACTTTAAAGAAAAGATACGTCTGTGTGATATCAGGTGAACTGTGTTTTCCCGTATGTTACTCTCAAAAAAATTATAAACAAGCATTAAATTGGAGTGATCAACCGGAAGAAAACGAAAAATTCTCTAATATGGCTCAATATTACTCACAGAACTGTAACATACGGCCTACAATCAAACAGGTTTATATTACAATTTAATGAAGTTTGAAAACACGACAATAATATGAAAAACGTAACTACCGCAACTACGCAAGTGAGAGCGCTCGTAGTTTGAGTAATTGTTTGGAGATCGTTCAGCTGATATCCTGAATGATGCTGAAAGATTTATAGTCCAATACAAAAGGTTAATAGATATTCGTACAGTAAAGTTATAGGCAGATAAAATTGGTTTGAGAACACCCAAACTCTAGTTTCACGCTTCCAAGCCTTTATATATTTAACGTTTAGATATATAAACATGTCTTAAAATTATGTATATATATATATATATATATATATATATATATATATATATATATATATATATATATATATATATATATATATATATATATATATATATATATATATATATATATATATATATATATATATATATATATATATATATATATATATATATATATATATATATATATATATATATATATATATATATATATATATATATATATATATATATATATATATATATATATATATATATATATATATATATATATATATATATATATATATATATATATATATATATATATATATATATATATATATATATATATATATATATATATATATATATATATATATATATATATATATATATATATATATATATATATATATATATATATATATATATATATATATATATATATATATATATATATATATATATATATATATATATATATATATATATATATATATATATATATATATATATATATATATATATATATATATATATATATATATATATATATATATATATATATATATATATATATATATATATATATATATATATATATATATATATATATATATATATATATATATATATATATATATATATATATATATATATATATATATATATATATATATATATATATATATATATATATATATATATATATATATATATATATATATATATATATATATATATATATATATATATATATATATATATATATATATATATATATATATATATATATATATATATATATATATATATATATATATATATATATATATATATATATATATATATATATATATATATATATATATATATATATAAC
>JAGSMU010000426.1:0-31686 GCA_029286865.1 Teinopalpus imperialis
TGTCTAACGATTACACACTGAACAAATGCTACAACAAAAACCAATTTGGAATGCCAAGACTCTAATACACAAAGATATAGGTGGTTAGGTTAGGTTAGGTTAGGTTACAAAATCAGCACGAAAAACGAAGACATGAAAATTTTTACAAATGGAATAAAATTGCGTAATTATGAAACTAAAAATAACTGATTACAACTAGACTAGAAATGGCCTAAATGCGGCGCAGGATGACTGTCTAACGATTACACTGAACAAATGCTGCAACAAAAACCAATTTGGAATGCTTAAGACTCTAATGCACAAAGATATAGGTGGTTAGGTTAGGTTAGGTTAGGTTAGAGTTAGGTTAGGTTACAAAATCCTTTGAAAAACGAAGACATGAAAATTTTTACAAATGGAATAAAATTGCGTAATTATGAAACTAAAAATAACTGATAACAACTAGACTAGAAATGGCCTAAATGCGGCGCAGGATGACTGTCAACGATTACACTGAACAAATGCTGCAACAAAAACCAATTTGGAATGCTTAAGACTCTAATACACAAAGATATAGGTGGTTAGGTTAGGTTAGAGTTAGGTTAGGTTACAAAATCAGCACGAAAAGCAGAAGACATGAAAATTTTTACAAATGGAATAAAATTACGTAATTATGAAACTAAAAATAACTGATTACAACTAGACTAGAAATGGCCTAAATGCGGCAGGATGACTGTCCTAACGATTACACTGAACAAATGCTACAACAAAAAGAAACCAATTTGGAATGCTTAAGACTCTAATACACAAAGATATAGGTGGTTAGAGTTAGAGTTAGGTTAGGTTACAAAATCCTTTGAAAAACGAAGACATGAAAATTTTTACAAATGGAATAAAATTGCGTAATTATGAAACTAAAAATAACTGATTACAACTAGACTAGAAATGGCTAAATGCGGCGCAGGATGACTGTCTAACGATTACACTGAACAAATGCTGCAACAAAAACCAATTTGGAATGCTTAAGACTCTAATACACAAAGATATAGGTGGTTAGGTTAGGTTGAGTTAGGTTAGGTTGAGTTACAAAATCAGCACGAAAAACGAAGACATGAAAATTTTTACAAATGGAATAAAATTACGTAATTATGGAAACTAAAAATAACTGATAACAACTAGACTAGAAATGGCTAAATGCGGCGCAGGATGACTGTCTAACGATTACACTGAACAAATGCTACAACAAAAACCAATTTGGAATGCTTAGACTCTAATACACAAAGATATATAGGTGGTTAGGGTTAGAGTTAGAGTTAGGTTAGGTTACAAAATCAGCACGAAAAACAGAAGACATGAAAATTTTTACAAGTGGAATAAAATTGCGTAATTATGAAACTAAAAATAACTGATTACAACTAGACTAGAAATGGCTAAATGCGGCGCAGGATGACTGTCTAACGATTACACTGAACAAATGCTGCAACAAAAACCAATTTGGAATGCTTAAGACTCTAATACACAAAGATATAGGTGGTTAGGGTTAGAGTTAGGATTAGGTTAGGTTAAGGTTAGGTTACAAAATCAGCACGAAAAACGAAGACATGAAAATTTTTACAAATGGAATAAAAGTGCGTAATTATGAAACTAAAAATAACTGATTACAACTAGACTAGAAATATGGCCTAAATGCGGCAGGATGACTGTCTAACGATTACACACTGAACAAATGCTACAACAAAAAACCATTTGGAATGCTTAAGACTCTAATACACAAAGATATAGGTGGTTAGGGTTAGGTTAGGTTAGGTTAGGTTAGGTTAGGTTACAAAATCAGCACGAAAAACGAAGACATGAAAATTTTTACAAATGGAATAAAATTACGTAATTATGAAACTAAAAATAACTGATAACAACTAGACTAGAAATGGCCTAAATGCGGCGCAGGATGACTGTCTAACGATTAAACTGAACAAATGCTACAACAAAAAACCATTTTGGAATGCTTAAGACTCTAATACACAAAGATATAGGTGGTTAGGTTAGGTTAGGTTAGGTTACAAAATCGACATGAAAATTTTTTCAAATGGAATAAAATCACGTAATTATGAAACTAAAAATAACTGATTACAACTAGACTGAAATGGCCTAAATGCGGCGCAAGGATGACTGTCTAACGATTACACACTGAACAAATGCTACAACAAAAACAATTTGGAATGCTTAAGACTCCTAATACACAAAGATATGGGTGGTTAGGGTTAGGATTAGGTTAGGTTAGGTTACAAAATCAGCTCGAAAAGAAACGAAGACATGAAAATTTTTACAAATGGAATAAAATTACGTAATTATGGAAACTAAAATAACTGATAACAACTAGACTAGAAATGAAAGCCTAAATGCGGCAGGATGACTGTCTAACGATTAAACTGAACAAATGCTGCAACAAAAACCAATTTGGAATGCTTAAGACTCCTAATACACAAAGATATAGGTGGTTAGGTTAGAGTTAGGATTAGGTTAGGTTAAGGTTACAAAATCAGCACGAAAACGAAGACATGAAAATTTTTACAAATGGAATAAAATTACGTAATTATGAAACTAAAATAACTGATTACAACTAAGACTAGAAATGGCCTAAATGCAGCGCAGGATGACTGTCTAACGATTACACTGAACAAATGCTACAACAAAAACCAATTTGGAATGCTTAAGACTCTAATACACACAAAGATATAGGTGGTTAGAGTTAGGTTAGGTTAAGGTTAGGTTGGGATTACAAAATCAGCACGAAAAGAGCAGAAGACATGAAAATTTTTACAAATGGAATAAAATTACGTAATTATGAAACTAAAAATAACTGATTACAACTAGACTAGAAATGAAAGCCTAAATGCGGCGCAGGATGACTGTCTAACAGTTACACTGAACAAATGCTACAGCAAAAACCAATTTGGAATGCTTAAGACTCTAATACACAAAGATATATAGGTGGTTAGGTTAAGGTTAGGTTAGAGTTAGGTTAGGTTACAAAATCAGCACGAAAAACAGAAGACATGAAAATTTTTACAAGTGGAATAAAATTGCGTAATTATGAAACTAAAATAACTGATTACAACTAGACTAGAAATGGCCTAAATGCAGCGCAGGATGACTGTCTAACGATTACACACTGAACAAATGCTACAACAAAAACCAATTTGGAATGCTTAAGACTCTAATACACAAAAGATAGGTGGTTAGGGTTAGGATTAGGTTAGGTTAAGTTAGGTTAGGTTACAAAATCAGCACGAAAAACAGAAGACATGAAAATTTTTACAAATGGAATAAAATTGCGTAATTATGAAACTAAAATAACTGATAACAACTAGACTAGAAATGGCTAAATGCGGCGCAGGATGACTGTCTAACATTACACTGAACAAATGCTACAACAAAAACCAATTTGGAATGTAAGACTCTAATACACAAAGATATGGGTGGTTAGGTTAGGTTAGGTTAGGATTAGGTTAGGTTAGGTTAGAGTTAGGTTACAAAATCAGCACGAAAACGAAGACATGAAAATTTTTACAAATGGAATAAAATTACGTAATTATGAAACTAAAATAACTGATTACAACTAGACTGAAATGGCCTAAATGCAGCACTTAGGATGACTGTCTAACAGTACACTGAACAAATGCTACAACAAAAACCAATTTGGAATGCTTAGACTCTAATACACAAGATATAGGTGGTTAGGTTAAGGTTAGAGTTAGGTTAGGTTGAGTTACAAAATCAGCACGAAAAACAGAAGACATGAAAATTTTTACAAATGGAATAAAATTACGTAATTATGAAACTAAAATAACTGATTACAACTAGACTAGAAATATGGCCTAAATGCAGCGCAGGATGACTGTCTAACGAGTACACTGAACAAATGCCACAACAAAAACCAATTTGGAATGCTTAAGACTCTAATACACAAGATATAGGTGGTTAGGTTAAGGTTAGGTTAAGGTTAGGTTAGGTTACAAAATCCCAGCACGAAAAACAGAAGACATGAAAATTTTTACAAATGGAATAAAATTGCGTAATTATGAAACTAAAATAACTGATTACAACTAGACTAGAAATGAAAGCCTAAATGCAGCGCAGGATGACTGTCTAACGATTACACTGAACAAATGCTACAACAAAAACCAATTTGGAATGCTTAAGACTCTAATACACACAAAGATATAGGTGGTTAGGTTAGGTTGGGTTACAAAATCCCAGCACGAAAAACGAAGACATGAAAATTTTTACAAGTGGAATAAAATTACGTAATTATGAAACTAAAAATAACTGATTACAGCTAGACTAGAAATGGCTAAATGCGGCGCAGGATGACTGTCTAACAGTTACACTGAACAAATGCTACAACAAAAACCAATTTGGAATGCTTAAGACTCTAATACACAAAGATATAGGTGGTTAGAGTTAGAGTTAGGTTAGGTTACAAAATCAGCACGAAAAACAAAGACATGAAAATTTTTACAAGTGGAATAAAATTACGTAATTATGAAACTAAAATAACTGATTACAACTAGACTAGAAATGGCCTAAATGCAGCGCAGGATGACTGTCTAACGATTACA
The DNA here is from genome assembly GCA_029286865.1 of Teinopalpus imperialis. Taxonomy (NCBI): domain Eukaryota; kingdom Metazoa; phylum Arthropoda; class Insecta; order Lepidoptera; family Papilionidae; genus Teinopalpus; species Teinopalpus imperialis. The sequence goes on from JAGSMU010000426.1 coordinate 4,599, forward strand.
CTGAACAAAATGCTTCAACAAAAACCAATTTGGAATGCTTAAGACTCTAATACACAAAGATATAGGTGGTTAGGTTAGGTTAAGGTTAGGTTAGGTTAGGTTACAAAATCAGCACGAAAAACGAAGACATGAAAATTTTTACAAATGGAATAAAATTACGTAATTATGAAACTAAAATAACTGATCACAACTAGACTAGAAATGGCCTGAATGCGGCGCAGGATGACTGTCTAACGATTACACTGAACAAAAGCTACAACAAAAAACCAATTTGGAACGCTTAAGACTCTAATACACAAAGATATAGGTGGTTAGGGTTAGGTTAGGTTAGGTTTGGTTAGGTTAGGTTACAAAATCAGCACGAAAAACGAAGACATGAAAATTTTTACAAGTGGAATAAAATTACGTAATTATGAAACTAAAATAACTGATTACAACTAGACTGAAATGGCCTAAATGCAGCGCAGGATGACTGTCTAACGATTACACTGAACAAATGCTACAACAAAAACCAATTTGGAGATGCTTAAGACTCTAATACACAAAGATATAGGTGGTTAGGTTAGGTTAGGTTAGGTTTGGTTAGGTTAGGTTACAAAATCAGCACGAAAAACGAAGACATGAAAATTTTTACAAATGGAATAAAATTACGTAATTATGAAACTAAAATAACTGATTACAACTAGACTAGAAATAGCTAAATGCGGCGCAGGATGACTGTCCTAACGATTACACTGAACAAATGCTACAACAAAAACCAATTTGGAATGCGTAAGACTCTAATACACAAAGATATAGGTGGTTAGGTTAGGTTAGGTTAGGTTAGGTTAGGTTACAAAATCAGCACGAAAAACAGAGACATGAAAATTTTTACAAGTGGAATAAAATTGCGTAATTATGAAACTAAAATAACTGATTACAACTAGACTAGAAATGGCCTAAATGCGGCGCAGGATGACTGTCTAACGATTACACTGAACAAATGCTACAACAAAAACCAATTTGGAATGCTTAAGACTCTAATACACAAAGATATAGGTGGTTAGGTTAGAGTTAGAGTTAGAGTTAGAGTTAGGTTACAAAATCCAGCACGAAAAACGAGACATGAAAATTTTTACAAGTGGAATAAAATTACGTAATTATGGAAACTAAAAATAACTGATTACAACTAGACTAGAAATGGCCTAAATGCGGCGCAGGATGACTGTCTAACGATTACACTGAACAAATGCTACAACAAAAACCAATTTGGAATGCTTAAGACTCTAATACACAAGATATAGGTGGTTAGGTTAGAGTTAGGTTAGAGTTAGGTTAGGTTACAAAATCAGCACGAAAAACGAAGACATGAAAAGAATTTTTACAAGTGGAATAAAATTACGTAATTATGAAACTAAAAATAACTGATTACAACTAGACTAGAAATGGCCTAAATGCGGCGCAGGATGACTGTCTAACGATTACACTGAACAAATGCTACAACAAAAAACCAATTTGGAATGCTTAAGACTCTAATACACAAAGATATAGGTGGTTAGGTTAGGTTAGGTTAGGTTAGGTTAGGTTACAAAATCAGCACGAAAAACGAAGACATGAAAATTTTTACAAGTGGAATAAAATTACGTAATTATGAAACTAAAAATAACTGATTACAACTAGACTAGAAATGGCCTAAATGCGGCGCAGGATGACTGTCTAACGATTAAACTGAACAAATGCTACAACAAAAAACCATTTTGGAATGCTTAAGACTCCTAATACACAAAGATATAGGTGGTTAGGTTAGGTTAGGTTAGAGTTAGGTTACAAAATCCAGCACGAAAAACGAAGACATGAAAATTTTTACAAATGGAATAAAATTACGTTATTATGAAACTAAAAATAACTGATTACAACTAGACTAGAAATGGCCTGAATGCGGCGCAGGATGACTGTCTAACGATTACACTGAACAAATGCTACAACAAAATACCAATTTGGAATGCTTAAGACTCTAATACACAAAGATATAGGTGGTTAGGTTAGGTTAGGTTTGGTTAGGTTAGGTTAAGTTAGGTTAGGTTACAAAATCAGCACGAAAAACGAAGACATGAAAATTTTTACAAATGGAATAAAGTACGTAATTATGAAACTAAAAATAACTGATTACAACTAGACTAGAAATGGCCTAAATGCGGTGCAGGATGACTGTCCTAACGATTACACTGAACAAATGCTTCAACAAAAACCAATTTGGAATGCTTAAGACTCTAATACACAAAGATATAGGTGGTTAGGTTAGGTTTGGTTAGGTTAGGTTGGGTTAGGTTAGGTTGGGATTTACAAAATCCTTTGAAAAACGAAGACATGAAAATTTTTACAAGTGGAATAAAATTGCGTAATTATGAAACTAAAAATAACTGATTACAACTAGACTAGAAATGGCCTAAATGCAGCTGGGATGACTGTCTAACGATTACACTGAACAAATGCTACAACAAAAACCAATTTGGAATGCTTAAGACTCTAATACACAAAGATATAGGTGGTTAGGGTTAGGTTAGGTTAGGTTAAGGTTAAGGTTACAAAATCCAGCACGAAAAACGAAGACATGAAAATTTTTACCAAATGGAATAAAATTACGTAATTATGAACTAAAAATAACTGATTACAACTAGACTAGAAATATGGCCTAAATGCGGCACAGGATGACTGTCTAACAGTTACACTGAACAAATGCTGCAACAAAAACCAATTTGGAATGCTTAAGACTCTAATACACAAAAGATAGGTGGTTAGGGTTAGGATAGGTTAGGTTAGGTTAGGTTACAAAATCAGCACGAAAAGAAACGAAGACATGAAAATTTTTACAAGTGGAATAAAATTACGTAATTATGAAACTAAAAATAACTGATTACAACTAGACTAGGAAATGGCTAAATGCGGCTGGGATGACTGTCTAACGATTACACTGAACAAATGCTACAACAAAAACCAATTTGGAATGTAAGACTCTAATACACAAAGATATGGGTGGTTAGGGTTAGGTTAGGATAGGTTAGGTTAGGTTGGGTTGGGTTACAAAATCCAGCACGAAAAACGAAGACATGAAAATTTTTACAAGTGGAATAAAATTACGTAATTATGAATCTAAAATAACTGATTACAACTAGACTAGAAATGGCCTAAATGCGGCGCAGGATGACTGTCTAACGATTACACTGAACAAATGCTACAACAAAAAACCAATTTGGAATGCGTAAGACTCTAATACACAAAGATATAGGTGGTTAGGTTTAGGTTAGGTTAGGTTACAAAATCAGCACGAAAAACGAAGACATGAAAATTTTTACAAGTGGAATAAAATTACGTAATTATGAAACTAAAAATAACTGATTACAACTAGACTAGAAATGGCCTAAATGCGGCGCAGGATGACTGTCTAACGATTACACTGAACAAATGCTACAACAAAAACCAATTTGGAATGCTTAAGACTCTAATACACAAAGATATAGGTGGTTAGGTTAAGGTTAGAGTTAGGTTAGAGTTAGGATTAGGTTACAAAATCAGCACGAAAAACTAAGACATGAAAATTTTTACAAGTGGAATAAAATTACGTAATTATGAAACTAAAAATAACTGATTACAACTAGACTAGAAATGGCCTAAATGCGGCGCAGGATGACTGTCTAACGATTACACTGAACAAATGCTACAACAAAAACCAATTTGGAATGCTTAAGACTCTAATACACACAAAGATATAGGTGGTTAGGTTAGAGTTAGGTTAGAGTTAGGTTAGGTTAGGTTAGAGTTAGGTTAAGGTTAGGTTAGGTTTGGTTAGGTTAGGTTAGAGTTAGGTTAGGTTAAGGTTAGGTTAGGTTAGGTTACACAAAATCAGCACGAAAAACGAAGACATGAAAATTTTTACAAATGGAATAAACTTACGTAATTATGGAAACTAAAAATAACTGATTACAACTAGACTAGAAATGGCCTGAATGCGGCGCAGGATGACTGTCTAACGATTACACTGAACAAATGCTACAACAAAAACCAATTTGGAATGCGTAAGACTCTAATACACACAAAGATATAGGTGGTTAGGTTAGAGTTAGGTTAGGTTAGAGTTAGGTTAGGTTAGGTTAAGGTTAGGTTAGGTTAGGATAGGTTAGGTTAGGTTAGAGTTAGGTTAGGTTAGAGTTAGGTTAGGTTAGGTTGGGTTACAAAATCAGCACGAAAAACGAAGACATGAAAATTTTTACAAGTGGAATAAAATTACGTAATTATGGAAACTAAAAATAACTGATTACAACTAGACTAGAAATGGCCTGAATGCGGCGCAGGATGACTGTCTAACGATTACACTGAACAAATGCTACAACAAAAACCAATTTGGAATGCGTAAGACTCTAATACACACAAAGATATAGGTGGTTAGGGTTAGGTTAGAGTTAGGTTAGGTTAGGTTAGGTTAGGTTAGGTTTGGTTAGGTTAGGTTAGGTTAAGGTTAGGTTAGGTTACAAAATCAGCACGAAAAACGAAGACATGAAAATTTTTACAAGTGGAATAAAATTACGTTATTATGAAACTAAAAATAACTGATTACACTGAACAAATGCTACAACAAAAACAATTTGGAATGCGTAAGACTCTAATACACAAGATATAGGTGGTTAGGTTAAGGTTAGGTTACAAGGGGTGCCACGTCAGAAAACCTCCTCGAGTGCCTGGTCGTTGAATTTCCCTTTGATGCTATTGTATCCGGGAAGGCAGCGCCGGGATAGTACACCCTGGGCACTGGTGATGATACGTTGTTGCCAGTGGCGAATGTTCTGACAGGGGGGATAGCTGCTCTGCATTGTGTCCCTCTGGTAAGCGGAGGGCACTGCGGAGTGGCAGAGGTTACATTTCCTCTTGATTTCCAAATCCGGAGGAAGGCAACCGAACAATGTTGCGCATTGGGTACTGGTGACGATACGTCGTCCTCAGTGCAATATAGTGGTGCATTTCTCCTTGATCAAAGTATCCGGGGAAAGGCAACAAAATGAAAGGTGCATTGGGAACTGGTGGCGATACGTCGTTGGCAGTGACTAATGTACTCACAATTAATGAGGACGGAGCTCGGTGTGCGTTTTGCTGCCACCGGGCACTCAACAAATCGAGCGTTGTGGGAGGTTGCATTTCTCTTTGATTTCTGAATCCGGGGAAAGGCAACAAATGATGGTGGGTATTGGGAACTGGCGACGATATATCGTTTCCAGTGCCTAATGCTCATAGTGGAGGACGGGCTCGGTGTGCGTTTTACTGCCACCGGGCACTCAACCGTCGAAGCGTTGTGGGAGGTTGCATTTCTCCTTGATCAAAGTATCCGGGGAAAGGCAACAAAATGAAAGTGCGCATTGGGAACTGGTGACGATACGTCGTCCTCAGTGCCAATATTGCGGGTGGAGGTTGCATTTCTCCTTGATTTCTGTATCCGGGGAAAGGCAACAAATGATGGTGGGTATTGGGAACTGGTGACGATACGTCGTCCTCAGTGCCAATGCGCGGGTGGAGGTTGCATTTCTCCTTGATCAAAGTATCCGGGGAAAGGCAACAAATGATGGTGGGTATTGGGAACTGGTGGCGATACGTCGTTGTCAGTGCCTAATATTGCGGGTGGAGGTTGCATTTCTCCTTGATCAAAGTATCCGGGGAAAGGCAACAAATGATGGTGGGTATTGGGAACTGGTGACGATATATCGTTTCCAGTGCCCAATGCTCATAGTGGAGGACGGGCTCGGTGTGCACTTACGCTACCGCGGGCGTTCAACCAAATCAAACTGGGGACCCGTCCAGCCAGCGCGCCGTAACCCGCTGTACTCTCTTCAAGGACCCCAGCGTTGACGATTATGGGGTACGTCGAAGTCTGAACGGAGGCTTGCCTTGGCCCGGCCCGCGGAAGGATCACTCTATAAAAACCAGACAGCGAAGTCTTAAAACCTGTGGGTACCAGGCGACCCCACAGTATGTAGCCTTGTCTCTGGAATAGGCGTCACCCGGAGATCGACATTTTATTTCGTCTAACTCGTGGGATTTGTTATGGAATTTTCAAACAACCTAGGGGAGAAGGAGACTTAGCGAAAAGCGCTGAGTCTGTAATAGCAGTCGAAGGTCCCTCAACATCAAGGGACCAGAGCCAGGAGGAAGAGCAACATCTGCGGGACCAGTAGTCCCGGCACGGGACAGGCGTGGACTTGCTTTACTGCCTTAAATGCCTGTGAGTTTGGGCGGTGAGTGACGGCGGAAGGTCCGATGCCTCACTCCAGATCCGCAACCTCAGAGGTGTCCCTGGGACAAGTAGGAAGAAGGAGAGCCAAGCCTGCGACTGTCGTGGCCGACAAATTCCAGGCAGTCGCAGTCTCAGGCACGGACACGGAGTTGGTCGCTGACGAAGAGGAGGCATCTGGGACCCTACTGTAGCCCAGGCCAAAACGCGTGCGAAGGAAAGCCTTCCAAAACCCGCAGATTTGGGTCGGGAGATGGAAGGCAAATCGACCATTGACTTGGATGCCTGCATCGGGCCAATCTACTGGCGGTCGACAAGGTTGCCGATAAATCTGGCAACCTTAAAGGGTACATTTGTGCACAGCCTGCGGCTGGCGGCCAGGATGGTCGAGGCAGCCACTGCGGAACTGGCGCGGAGGGTCTCCCAGCCCCCAATGTTGAGAGGCTGGAGCGTGAGAACGCTGAGCTCCGCTCGCAGCTGTCGAGCTCTCAATAAAAGGTGGGAAAGCGTCACCAGAGGCTCAGCGCCCTCCGCAAAGGTGGGAACCTCGTGCAGCCATGCCTCCTACTCAGCAGCTCCTGGCGCTCCGGGGGTCGGAGCGTGGACGATGGGCTCATGGAGCGCTTGGGGTCTCTCATAGAGGCGAGGCTGGCTGCCTTCGAGGCGAAGATCTTCCCGAGAGAACAATTCAGCCCCATTGGGAGTGCAGTCGAGGCCTTCCGCGAGTGCTTCGCAACCGCTGCCACAGCCGGTGCATACAACACCGTCACTTGCGGAAAGGAAAAAGGCGAAACCCTCCCACCCTCCAGTAGCGGAGTTGCCTCCGGTGGCCACGCAAGGCGCTGATGGTGGTGGAAGTGCCAGCATCCACGTCGTGGGCACAGGTGGCTAAAGGCCAAAAAGCCTACGACGCGGCAGCCAGCGGCCTGCAGCCACCAAGGCCAGAGCAAAAAGGCGAAGCTCATACGCACTCCGTCCACGGCTGCCGTGACGGTGACGCTGCTCACCGCTTACACCAAAAGTGATGGAGTAGCCAGAATCGAATAAAAGGCTGGCGGACATCGGCATCGAGACTGTCCGCCAAAGCGGGCTGTGACCGGTGGTCTCCCTTTTGGAGATCAGCGGTCCTGATTACAGCTCGAGGGCGGATGGTCTCGCGACTAAAATGCAGGAGGTCCTTTCAGAAATGGACGTCGGATTGGCCGCCAGTCAAGTCGGGCGACATTCGTGTGAAGGACCTCGATGATGCCGTCAGCCCGAGCGATGTCGCGGCGGCTGTGGCCGAGCTGGAAGAGGGTGTTCGGTGGACGACGTGAAGGTCGGAGAGGTCCACAGAACACCCATGCGTATGGTACGTGCTGGGTGCGGTGCCCACCAGCGGTGCTGCCAAATTGGTGACCATGGGCGTGTACGCGTGGGCTGGGGATCTGCTGGGGTGGAACTCTTGGATCCCAGGCCATGCACTGCCCCTCCAGTGCCTGGAGAGGGAGCACACGTTGGTAGCAGGTGCCCTATCCAGGCGAACCGGAGCACGCGCTGCTACGCTTGTGGGGAAGCCGGGCTGGGGCCAGAGGTACAAGCTCTTGCACTCAAATGTCCACTGTGCTCGGACCTGGGGCTGCCCTCTAACCATCGTCTTGGTAAGAGGTGCGCCCCACCATCAAGAGCGGGAGAAAACCATCTCCTCCTGCCCCGCAAGCGCAGCGAGCAGTCCCAGCGGCACCAGCCGCAACCCGGAGCACCAGCTCGGGGATGGAGAATCGCGTAGGCCTCTTCGCACCCCTCAAGGTCCTTCCAGGTGGCAACTGAACCACTGCCGCAATGCTCAGCATTTGTTTATGCAGACCATTGCGGGGTGCCAAAGTTGCTCTGGCGGCAATCAGCGGGCCCTATGCCGTGCCGGACCACCCTCACTGGTTCGGCGATGAGCTGGGTTCCGTAGCGATCTACTGGGGGTGGAGAGGGTGTCCCCACCCTGCTCCCTATTGGGAAGGGTCAGGGCTTTGTTGCAGTGCAATGGGAAACCCTGGCCATAGTTGGCTGCTACGTCTCTCCCGCGAGGTCCCTCGCCGACTACGAGGTGTACCTGGACGAGGTGGTGCTCTGCGTTCGCAGGTGCCTCCCTCGTCCGTCGGTGTCCTGGGAGACTTCAACGCCCACTCCAGGGCGTGGGGGAATCTGGCGACAGTCGAAAGGAAGACGGTGATGGAATGGGCGGCTGGATTGGACCTCCGATTGGCAAATCGGGGGTCATCGCAATGCGTGCAGTGGCAGGAGTCGGTCGTGGATCTTACATGGGCGACTCCCGCTGCGATGCGCATGTTGTCGGGCTGGCGGGTTGCAGAGGAGGTGGTCACGTTATCCGACCACCGCCATATTTTATTCGATCTTGCAATCCGCCGCCCCGACGCTGTCACCAGCCGCCGAGAGGCAGTCACGCGACGTTGGTGTCTCAAGCGGCTAGACCGAGACTTGCTCGGGGCCGCCGCCAACGTTGCAATATGGCCAGAAAGCGCCGAAGAGGTTCCGTCCGATCCGGAAGTGGAAGCGAACTGGTTCCGGGACACGATGACGCGTATTTGTGACGCGTGATGCGGACCGGTCGCCCCAAGCGCGGGGCGGTGTACTGGTGGTCGGCAGAGATCGCGGAGCTGCGAGCGATCTGCTTGCGGAGCCTGCCCGGCGCGGAGCCCAGAAAGGCGAGCGAGCTCCGAGTGAGGAGATAGCCAGACTCTACGAGGCGTATCGAGCGGCCACGAAGGCGTTGCAGGCAGCTGTCTGCAACGCCAGAGTCTCAGTCTGGAGAGCTCCTGGAGGGACTCAGCGAGGATCGTGGGGCGTCGTACAGGATGGTGCTAGGAAAGCTCCGTCCTTGGACGCCCCGGTGACGGAAACTCTAGATCCGGCCCTCTTGGGAAGAGTGATTAGCTCGCTCTTTCCGGAGGTCAGTCAGAATCCCTCAGTCTACCCCAATCTTCGTGTCATTGGGGTGACGAAATGGGGTGACCGCACAGGAGCTGGACCGAGCCGTGGGCCGCGAAAGCCAGAACACCGCGCCAGGACCCGACGGAATTCCCGGCCGGGTCTGGGTGTTGAGTCTGGCTACCCTCGGGAACAGGCTGAGGCAGCTGTTCACCAGCTGCCTCCGTAACGCCTCGTTCCCTAGGGCCTGGAAGGAGGCCCGAATGGTCCTCTTGAAGAAGGCAGACAGAGTCGCAGATTCTCCCTCTGCGTACCGTCCATATGCCTGTTGGACGAGGCTGGCAAGTTATTCGAGAGAATTCTTGCCGCCCGTCTCAACGGGCATCTGTCGCAATGTCAGTCCCGATCTCGCCGAAAACCAGTTCGGTTTCCGACAGGGCGTTCCACCATCGACGCGGTTCTGCGCGTCCGCTCCTGTCGGAGCAGGCTGTGTCCCGGGGCGGCGTGGCGTTGGCGATAAACATTGATATCGTCAACGCCTTTAATCCTGCCCTGGGACGCGATAAGGGGGGACTTTTACACCATGGTGTTCCCCCTACCTGCAAGGCGTGATCGCGGACTACTTGCGCGACAGGTACATCTTGTACATGGACCGAGACGGTACGAGGATCGGAGGAGATCCAGTGTGGGGTTCCACAGGGGTCGGTTTTGGGCCCGTTACTGTGGAATCGCCTACGACTCTGTTCTGCGAGTCGAGCTCCCCGCTGGCGTATATGTCGTCTGTTACGCTGACGACGTTGGTGGTCGCCGGCGGGGACTCCTTCGGAAAGGGACCAGGAACTCGCCGAGCTTGGGGCGGAAATCGTCGTCGCCAAAGTCCACGAGTTGGGACTGGAGGTAGCGCCTCACAAGACCGAGGCGCTATGGTTCCACAAACTGCCGCGGAGCGGGAACCACCCGACTCGTGCGTCCGAGTGGGTGAGTCTGAAGTCAGAGTGGGGCGGTACATGAAGTACCTAGGCCTCACTCTGGACAGTCGCTGGGGCTTCGAAGAGCACTTCGAGCGCCTGGTCCCCGGATCGAGGAGGGTAGCGGGTGCTATGCAGACTGCTGCCCAATCTCGGGGACCGGTGAGGAAGTTCGCCGCCTCTATGCCGGGGTCGTACGATCCGTAGCCCTCTATGGGGCGCCCGTATGGGCGAAAGAGGCTGGCCATCCGACGCTGTAGGACTAAGATCTACAGCGTCCAGCTGAATGTACATACAGGTCGATACGAAAGGATACCGGACGGTATCGTTCGAGGCGGCGACAATCCTGGCTCGCTTTCCACCTCTGGATATTCTGGCGGACATGGACGCGAGGTGTATCACCGGATTCGCGTCCTACGCCAGGCAGTGGTGGCGAGCCAGAAGAAGGCTCGAGGCGGTAAAACGGCAGGAACGACGTATCGCATTCGCGACGTGGCGCGCAAGGCTCCACCCGAGGAGCAGAATGCGCGCAAACGCGTCGTCGGAGCATTCCTGCCGGTCTTCGAAGCCTGGATGCAGCGACGAGGAGGAAGACTCACCTACAGACTTACGCAGGTGATCACCGGGCACGGTTGCTTCGGTGATTACCTGTGTAAGATCGCAGGCGACGGCGAATTGCTTCCACTGTGGCGGCAACGATCAAGACTCCGCATCGCACACGCTCGCCGCTTGCCCGGCGTGGGAAGCCGAGCGGCGGGTCTTGGTCGGTCACATCGGACGGAACCTGTCCTGCCAGCAGTCGTGTCGGCGATGCTGCGCGGGGAATCGGCGTGGAGGGCCGTAGCCTCCTTCTGCGAGACCGTAATGGTCGAAAGGAGGCTGCCGAGCAGGACAGAGAGGACCGATCCTGCTCGGAAGACGGGGCCGACGCGGCGCTCGCGCGCCTCGTCACGGCCCTCTATCGGTGATCCCCTACCGTAAACAGAGGCCTACGGAGTCGCTGACGATCAGGTGGGGCTCCGACCGTCCAGTAATAGCGACCCCGAGGAGGACGACGGCACGACGTGGTACCGTGTCGTCGTGATAGTTCCGTGAGGTTCTGGGGTGCGATCTTCACGCACGCCCCGGGACGAGCTATCAGCGAAGCGCAGGGGTTGCGGTTGCGTTCCTAACAGAGATCCCGCGACCCCTCGCGAGCGTTGGTGGCGACCACCGTGGGGTTTTAGTCGGTGCAGGTCGACATAGCCGCCCGCCCCCGCGAGGAATATCGGGTATGCGTAAACATTTCCCCACGAAAAAAAAAAAAAAAAGGTTAGGTTACAAAATCAGCACGAAAAACGAAGACATGAAAATTTTTACAAGTGGAATAAAATTACGTAATTATGAAACTAAAAATAACTGATTACAACTAGACTAGAAATGGCTAAATGCGGCGCAGGATGACTGTCTAACGATTACACTGAACAAATGCTACAACAAAAACCAATTTGGAATGCGTAAGACTCTAATACACAAGATATAGGTGGTTAGGTTAGGTTAGGTTAGAGTTAGGTTACAAAATCAGCACGAAAAACGAAGACATGAAAATTTTTACAAATGGAATAAAATTACGTAATTATGAAACTAAAATAACTGATTACAACTAGACTAGAAATGGCTAAATGCGGCGCAGGATGACTGTCTAACGATTACACTGAACAAATGCTACAACAAAAACCAATTTGGAATGCTTAAGACTCTAATACACAAGATATAGGTGGTTAGGTTAGGTTAGGTTAGGTTGAGTTACAAAATCAGCACGAAAAACGAGACATGAAAATTTTTACAAGTGGAATAAAATTACGTAATTATGGAAACTAAAAATAACTGATAACAACTAGACTAGAAATGGCCTAAATGCGGCACTTGGGATGACTGTCTAACGATTAAACTGAACAAATGCTACAACAAAAAACCATTTTGGAATGCTTAAGACTCTAATACACAAGATATAGGTGGTTAGGTTAGAGTTAGGTTAGGTTAGGTTACAAAATCAGCACGAAAAACAGAAGACATGAAAATTTTTACAAGTGGAATAAAATTACGTAATTATGAAACTAAAATAACTGATTACAACTAGACTAGAAATGGCCTAAATGCGGCACTTGGGATGACTGTCTAACGATTACACTGAACAAATGCTGCAACAAAAACCAATTTGGAATGCTTAGACTCTAATACACAAGATATAGGTGGTTAGGTTAGGTTAGGTTAGGTTAGGTTGGGTTACAAAATCAGCACGAAAAACGAAGACATGAAAATTTTTACAAGTGGAATAAAATTACGTAATTATGAAACTAAAATAACTGATTACAACTAGACTAGAAATGGCCTAAATGCGGCGCAGGATGACTGTCTAACGATTACACTGAACAAATGCTACAACAAAAACCAATTTGGAATGCCAAGACTCTAATACACAAGATATAGGTGGTTAGGTTAGAGTTAGGTTAGGTTAGGTTAAGGTTACAAAATCAGCACGAAAAACGAAGACATGAAAATTTTTACAAATGGAATAAAATTACGTAATTATGAAACTAAAAATAGCAGTTACAACTAGACTAGAAATGGCTAAATGCGGCGCAGGATGACTGTCTAACGATTACACTGAACAAATGCTACAACAAAAACCAATTTGGAATGCTTAAGACTCTAATACACAAAGATATAGGTGGTTAGGTTAGGTTAGGATTAGGTTAGGTTAGAGTTAGGTTAGGTTAGGTTAGGTTACAAAATCAGCACGAAAAACGAAGACATGAAAATTTTTACAAATTGGAATAAAATTACGTAATTATGAAACTAAAATAACTGATTACAACTAGACTAGAAATGGCCTAAATGCGGCGCAGGATGACTGTCTAACGATTACACTGAACAAATGCTACAACAAAAACCAATTTGGAATGCGTAAGACTCTAATACATAAAAGATATAGGTGGTTAGGTTAGAGTTAGAGTTAGAGTTAGGTTAGGTTACAAAATCAGCACGAAAAACAGAAGACATGAAAATTTTTACAAGTGGAATAAAATTACGTAATTATGAAACTAAAAATAACTGATTACAACTAGACTAGAAATGGCTAAATGCGGCAGGATGACTGTCTAACGATTACACTGAACAAATGCTACAACAAAAACCAATTTGGAATGCTTAAGACTCTAATACACAAAGATATAGGTGGTTAGGTTAGGTTGGGTTAGGTTAGGATTAGGTTAGGTTAAGGTTAGGTTAGGTTACAAAATCAGCACGAAAAACGAAGACATGAAAATTTTTACAAGTGGAATAAAATTACGTAATTATGAAACTAAAATAACTGATTACAACTAGACTAGAAATGGCCTAAATGCGGCGCAGGATGACTGTCTAACGATTACACTGAACAAATGCTACAACAAAAACCAATTTGGAATGCTTAAGACTCCTAATACACAAAGATATAGGTGGTTAGGTTAGGTTGGGTTAGGTTAGGTTACAAAATCAGCACGAAAAACGAAGACATGAAAATTTTTACAAATTGGAATAAAATTACGTAATTATGAAACTAAAATAACTGATTACAACTAGACTAGAAATGGCTAAATGCGGCGCAGGATGACTGTCTAACGATTACACTGAACAAATGCTACAACAAAAACCAATTTGGAATGCGTAAGACTCTAATACATAAAGATATAGGTGGTTAGAGGGTTAGGTTAGGTTAGGTTAGGTTAGGTTACAAAATCCTTTGAAAAACGAAGACATGAAAATTTTTACAAGTGGAATAAAATTACGTAATTATGAAACTAAAATAACTGATTACAACTAGACTAGAAATGGCCTAAATGCGGCGCAGGATGACTGTCTAACGATTACACTGAACAAATGCTACAACAAAAACCAATTTGGAATACTTAAGACTCTAATACAAAGATATAGGTGGTTAGGTTAGGTTAGGTTAGGTTAGGTTAGGTTAGGTTGAGTTACAAAATCAGCACGAAAAACGAAGACATGAAAATTTTTACAAGTGGAATAAAATTACGTAATTATGGAAACTAAAATAACTGATTACAACTAGACTAGAAATGGCCTAAATGCGGCGCAGGATGACTGTCTAACGATTACACTGGAACAAATGCTACAACAAAAACCAATTTGGAATGCTTAAGACTCTAATACACAAGATATAGGTGGTTAGGTTAGGTTAGGTTAGGTTACAAAATCAGCACGAAAAGCAGAGACATGAAAATTTTTACAAGTGGAATAAAATTACGTAATTATGAAACTAAAATAACTGATTACAACTAGACTAGAAATGGCCTAAATGCGGCGCAGGATGACTGTCTAACAGTTACACTGAACAAATGCTACAACAAAAACCAATTTGGAATGCCAAGACTCTAATACACAAGATATAGGTGGTTAGGTTAGGTTAGGTTAAGGTTAGAGTTAGGTTAGGTTGGGTTACAAAATCAGCACGAAAAACGAAGACATGAAAATTTTTACAAGTGGAATAAAATTACGTAATTATGAAACTAAAATAACTGATTACAACTAGACTAGAAATGGCCTAAATGCAGCGCAGGATGACTGTCTAACGATTACACTGAACAAATGCTACAACAAAAACCAATTTGGAATGCGTAAGACTCTAATACATAAAGATATAGGTGGTTAGGTTAAGGTTAGAGTTAGAGTTAGGTTAGGTTACAAAATCAGCACGAAAAACGAAGACATGAAAATTTTTACAAGTGGAATAAAATTACGTAATTATGAAACTAAAATAACTGATTACAACTAGACTAGGAAATGGCCTAAATGCGGCAGGATGACTGTCTAACGATTACACTGAACAAATGCTACAACAAAAACCAATTTGGAATGCTTAAGACTCCTAATACACAAAGATATAGGTGGTTAGGTTAGGTTAGGTTAGGTTAGGTTAGGTTAGGTTACAAAATCAGCACGAAAAACGAAGACATGAAAATTTTTACAAATGGAATAAAATTACGTAATTATGAAACTAAAAATAACTGATTACAACTAGACTAGAAATGGCTAAATGCGGCACCAGGATGACTGTCTAACGATTACACTGAACAAATGCTACAACAAAAACCAATTTGGAATGCTTAAGACTCTAATACACAAAGATATAGGTGGTTAGGTTAGGTTAGAGTTAGGTTAGGTTACAAAATCAGCACGAAAAACGAAGACATGAAAATTTTTACAAGTGGAATAAAATTACGTAATTATGAAACTAAAAATAACTGATTACAACTAGATTCAGAAATGGCCTAAATGCGGCACCAGGATGACTGTCTAACGATTACACTGAACAAATGCTGCAACAAAAACCAATTTGGAATGCTTAAGACTCCTAATACACAAAGATATAGGTGGTTAGGTTAGGTTAGGTTAGAGTTAGGTTAGGTTGGGTTACAAAATCAGCACGAAAAACGAAGACATGAAAATTTTTACAAGTGGAATAAAATTGCGTAATTATGAAACTAAAATAACTGATTACAACTAGACTAGAAATGGCCTAAATGCAGCGCAGGATGACTGTCTAACGATTACACTGAACAAATGCTACAACAAAAACCAATTTGGAATGCTTAAGACTCTAATACACAAAAGATAGGTGGTTAGGTTAGGTTAGGTTAGGTTACAAAATCAGCACGAAAAGCAGAAGACATGAAAATTTTTACAAATGGAATAAAATTGCGTAATTATGAAACTAAAATAACTGATTACAACTAGACTAGAAATGGCTAAATGCGGCGCAGGATGACTGTCTAACGATTACTCGAACAAATGCTACAACAAAAACCAATTTGGAATGCTTAGGAACTCTAATACACAAAGATATAGGTGGTTAGGTTAGGTTAGGTTAGAGTTAGGTTAGGTTACAAAATCCTTTGAAAAACGAAGACATGAAAATTTTTTACAGTGGAATAAAATTGCGTAATTATGAAACTAAAATAACTGATTACAACTAGACTAGAAATGGCTAAATGCGGCGCAGGATGACTGTCTAACGATTACACTGAACAAATGCTACAACAAAAACCAATTTGGAATGCTTAAGACTCTAATACACAAGATATAGGTGGTTAGGTTAGGTTAGGTTAGAGTTACAAAATCAG
This sequence comes from Teinopalpus imperialis, assembly GCA_029286865.1. Classification (NCBI taxonomy): domain Eukaryota; kingdom Metazoa; phylum Arthropoda; class Insecta; order Lepidoptera; family Papilionidae; genus Teinopalpus; species Teinopalpus imperialis. The sequence continues at coordinate 20,906 of JAGSMU010000426.1, forward strand.
CACGAAAAACGAAGACATGAAAATTTTTACAAATGGAATAAAATTACGTAATTATGGAAACTAAAATAACTGATTACAACTAGACTAGAAATGGCCTAAATGCGGCGCAGGATGACTGGCTAACGATTACACTGAACAAATGCTACAACAAAAACAATTTGGAATGCTTAAGACTCTAATACACAAGATATAGGTGGTTAGGTTAAGGTTAGGTTAGGTTAGAGTTAGGTTAGGTTGGTTCCCCGAAGGGTTCTCCTTTGTCTTGGGGGCAGTAACCAAGTAGCTTGGTCACCCACGGTGAAGCTAAGAGGAACCCAAATGGCCGGCCTAAGGCGCTCTGTGGCCAGCCCGAGGAGGCACCGCTCCCGGGTGGGCTCGTAACAGGCTCGCCTCGGGGAGGCGTGTCGGTGGACTGCTGGGGGTGGAAGTGGGCGGGCCGCCTTCCCGCCCTCAGTAGCCGAGGTGATCGCGGAGGGAGAGGTGTCAGTGTTGCGTTGCCGCTCTCCTATCCTCCGCGACTCAAGCGAGGAATGCCGCATGATGCGGCTGTGGTGGGAGCCGCGGGGAAGAGGAGTGTCCCGGTGTTTCGTTGCCCGGCGCTCTCCTGTCCTCCACGCAGCCAGGCTATCGGTCGGCAGTGGAGCCACCAGACCAGATCCTACGCAGGGCACAGGTTAGCTTAGTGCTTTTCTGGCCCCATGGCCTCTAGAGGCGGACTCAGGGAGTCCACGTTTCCCTACAGAGGCCGAGGGTGAAGGCGCGTCCGTGTTCCGGCGCACTTAGCACTGAGAAGGAGTGGGAGAGGGAGATGTCCTCCCCGGAGAAAGAGGCCGGTTTGCCGGCCAGCCTGCAAATGAGGTCGCGGAAGTGTGCAAGCGTTCCGTGGCCCCGCCATACGCGACGAAGGTGGAACACCATGGGGTTTTAGTCGGTGCGAGTCCGACACTAACCCATCCGCCCCTTGCGAAGTGGGTATCACGTAGGCATTTCCCATGTAAAAAAAAAAAAAAAGGTTAGGTTAGGTTCCCCGAAGGTTCCTTTGTCGTAGCGGGGGCTTAGTAACCGTGGTGTGGAAGTTAACCACGGTGAAGCTAAGAGGAACAAATGGCCGGCCTAAGGCGCTCTAAAGGCCGGCCCGAGGCACCGCTCCAGGCGGGCTGGAGCTGTCTGCCACCCTGGATGCGTGTCGGTGGGCTGCGGGGAACGGATGGACAGGTGAGGAGCTGTCTTACGCACCACCATCCGCAGCGAGGCGGAGTCGGGGGAATGGGAGTGGCGGTGCGGGGACTGTGGCACGGTACCGCATCGTCGCCCCACCCTCCGCATCCCGAAGCGGCGTCGCGGAGGGAGGTAGTGTATCTCCTATCCTCCGCGACTCAAGCGAGGTCGCACCGCTGATGCGGCCGTGGTGGGGCCGCGGGTTCGAGTGAGTGTGGTTGATCCTGCCGCTCTCCTGTCCTCCACTGACCCGAACATTAGTCGGCGGCGGAGCCACAACACCCAGATCCGCCGCAGGGGCTGGGGCTTTCCTGGCCCCCATGGCCTCTGGGGGCGGACTCGGGGAGTCCGCTTCCCACCCTACAGAAAGGAGGCCGAGTTGGAGGCGCGTCCGTGTTCCGGCGCGCCCTGCCAGGAAGGGTGGAGGAGATGTCCTCCCCGGAGAAGGGGCCGCCTGGTCGGCCGGCGCAGGCAGGGTCGCGGATGTGTGCAGCGTTCTGACCCCGCCACTTTTGACTTTGATGGAGGAACACCATGGGGTTTTAGTCGGTGCGAGTCCGACATAACCACCCTTGCCCCGCAGTAAATGGGTATGCGGCATTTCCCCATGTAAAAAAGGTTAGGTTAGGTTAGGTTGCGGGGCGGTGCGGGGGCTTAGTAACCGTGGCAGTCACCCACGGTGAAGCTAAGAGGAACCCAAATGGCCGGCCTAAGGCGCTCTGTAGCCGGCCCGAGATAACCGCTCCAGGAGATATGTAGGCTCACCTCGGAAGCGTCGGTGGACTGCTGGGGGTGGAAGTGGCGGGCAGGGCCGCCTTCCCGCCCTCAGTAGCCGAGGCTGAGTCGCGGAGGGAGAGGAGTGTCGGTGTTGCGTTGCCGCTCTCCTATCCTCCGCGACTCAACAGGGGTCGCACCGCATGATGCGGCTGTGGTGGGGCCGCGGGGAAGAGGTGTCGGTGTTGCGTTGCCGCTCTCCCCTGTCCTCCGCGGCCGAACATCGGTCGGCGGTGGAGCCGTAGACCAGCAGATCCGCCGCAGGGGCTGGGATTTGCTTAGTGCTTTCCTGGCCCCCATGGCCTCTGGGGGCGGACTCGGGGAGTCCGTTTCCCACCTACAGAGGGAGGCCGGATAGGCGCGTCCGTGTTCCGGCGCGCCTTGCAGAAAGGTGGAGGGGATGTCCTCTCCCCCGAAGGAAGGCCGGCGCGCCGGCCAGCGCAGGCGGGGTCGCGGAGGTGTGCGAAAGCGTTCCCGTGGCCCCGCCATACGCGACGAAGGTGGAACACCATGGGGTTTTAGTCGGTGCGGAGTCGACACCAACCCATCCTTGCCGCAGTGATGGGTATGCGTAGGCATTTCCCCATGTAAAAAAAAAGGTTGCGGGGCGGTGTACTGGTGGTCGGCAGAGATCGCGGAGCTGCGAGCGATCTGCTTGCGGAGCCGCCGCCAGTACACCAAGAGGCCCCGAAGGAGGCGAAGGCAGGCTCGAGTGAGGAGATAGCCAGACTCTGAGGCGTATCGAGCGGCCACGAAGGCGTGCAGGCAGCTGTCTGCAGCGCCGGAATCAGTGGAAGGCTCTGGGGAGGGACTCAACGCGGGGATCCGTGGGGGCGTCCCGTACTGGGATGGTGCTGGGAAGCTCCCGTCCTTGGACGCCCCGGTGACAGAAACTCGATCCGGCCCTCTTGGGAAGAGTGATTAGCTCGCTCTTTCCGGAAGGTCAGTCAAGTCCCTCAGTCTACACAATCTTCGTGTCATTGGGTGACGAAATGGGGGGTGACCGCACAGGAGCTGGACCCAGCCGTGGGCCCTTGAGAGGCAGGAACACCGCGCCGGGACCCGGCAAGATTCCCGGCCGGGTCACGGGTGTTGAGTCTGGCTACCCTCGAGACAGGTGAGGCAGCTGTTCACCAAGCTGCCTCCGTAACTTTCTCGTTCCCTAGGGCCTGGAAGGAGGCCCGAATGGTCCTCTTGAAGAGGCAGACAGAAGTCACCAGATTCTCCCTCTGTACCGTCCCATATGCCTGTTGGACGAGGCTGGCAAGTTATTCAGGAAATTCTTGCCGCCCGTCTCAACAGGCATCTGTCGCAATGTCGGTCCCGATCTCGCCGAAAACCAGTTCGGTTTCCGACGGAGCGTTCCACCATCGACGCGGTTCTGCGCGTCCGCTCCCTGTCGGAGCAGGCTGTGTCGGGGCGGCGTGGCGTTGGCGATAAACATTGATATCGTCAGCGCCTTTAATCCCTGCCTGGGACGCGATAAAGAGAGGACTTTTACACCATGGTGTCCCCTACCTGCAAGGCGTGATCGCGGACTACTTGCGCGACAGGTACATCTTAATACATGGACCGAGACGGTACACGAGGATCCGGAGGAGATCAGTGTAGAGGTTCCACGGGGGTCGGTTTTGGGCCCGTTACTGTGAGTCTCGCCTACGACTCTGTTCTGCGAAATCAGCTTTCCCGCTGGCGTATATGTCGTCTGTTACGCTGACGACACGTTGGTGGTCGCCAGCGGGGACTCCTTCGAAGGACCAAGGGCTCGCCGAGCTTGGGGCGGAAATCGTCGTCGCCAAAGTCCACGAGTTGGGACTGGAGGTAGCGCCTCCACAAGACCGAGGCGCTATGGTTCCACAAACTGCCGCGGAGCAGGGGCTCACCGACTCGTGCGTCCGAATGGAAGTGAGTCTGAAGTCAGAGTGGGGCGGTACTGAAGTACCTAGGCCTCACTCTGGACGATCACTGGGGCTTCGAAGAGCACTTCGAGCGCGCCTGGTCCCCAGATCGAGAGGTATGGTGCTATATGCACAGACTGCTGCCCAATCTCGAGGACCGAAGTGAATTCGCCGCCTCTATGCCGGGGTCGTACGATCCGTATTAGCCCTCTATGGGGCGCCCGTATGGGCGAAAGGCTGTATGCGACGCTGTAGGATAAGATCTACAGCGTCCAGCGATAAGATGGCCATACGGGTCGTACGAGGGATAACAGACGGTATCGTTCAGGCGGCGACAATCTGGCTCACTTTCCACCTCTGGATATTCTGGCGGACATGGACGCGAAGGGTGTATCACCGGATTCGCGTCCTACGCCAGGCGGTGGTGGCGAGCCAGAAGAACGCTCGGGCGGTAAAAGAGCAGCAGGAACGACGTATCGCATTCGCGACATTGGCGCTGGAAGCTCCGCGAGGAGCACTATGCGCCGCAAACGCGTATCGTCAGACATTCCTGCCGGTCTTCGAAACCTGGATGCGGCGACGAGGAGGAGGAACTCACCTACGGACTACGCAGGTGATCACCGGGCACGGTTGCTTCGGTGATTACCTGTGTAGATCGATCATGAGCGACGGCAGTGCTTCCACTGTGGCGGCAACGACCAAGACTCCGCATCGCACACGCTCGCCGCTTGCCCGGCGTGGGAAGCCGAGCAGCGGGTCTTGGTCGGTCACATCGGACGGAACCTGTCCCTGCAGCAGTCGGTAATCGGCGATGCTGCGCGGGGAATCGGCGTGGAGGGCCGTAGCCTCCTTCTGCGGACCGTAATGGTCCGAGGAGAACTGCCGAGCGGAAGGACAGAGAGGACCGATCCTGCTCGGAGACGAGACCACCGACGCGGCGCTCGCGCCTCGTCACGGCCCTCCTATCAGTCCCCTACCACCGTAAACGGGGCCTACGGGTCGCTGACGATCGGGTGGGGGCTCCGACCGTCCAGTAATAACGACCCCGGGGAGGACTTTGACGGCACGACGTGGTACCGTGTCGTCGTGATAGTTCCGTGAGGTTCTGGGGTGCGATCTTCACGCACGCCCCGGGACGGGCTATCCAGCGAAGCGCAGGGGGTTGCGGTTGCGTTCCTGGCGGAGATCCCGCGACCCCTCGCGAGCGTTGGTGGCGACTTTCCACCGTGGGGTTTTAGTCGGTGCAGGTCCGACGCAACTCGCCCTTGCCCCGCGAGGAATCGGGTATGCGTAGGCATTTCCCACGCTAAAAAAGGTTAGGTTAGGTTAGGTTACAAAATCCTTGGGGTGCCGTCAGAAAACCTCCTCGAGTGCCTGGTCGTTGAATTTTCCTGCTTTGATACTAATCCGAGGAGAGCAACGCCGGGACCAGTGCACCCTGGGCACTGGTGATGACACGTTGTACCAGTGGCGAATGTTCCTGACAGGGGGATAAAGCTGCTCTGCGTGTCCCTCCTGATAAGCGGAGGGTACAGCGGAGTGGCGGGAGTTGCATTTCCTCTTGATTTCCATATCCGGAGGAAGGCAACCGAACGATAGTGCGCATTGGGCACTGGTGACGATACGTCGTTCTCAGTGCCCAATGCGAAAATTGAGGTTGCATTTCTCCTTGATCAAAGTATCCGGGGAAAGGCAACAAAGTGAGGTGTACATTGGGAACTGGTGACGATACGTCTGGCAGTGCTAATGTTACAATTAATGAAGGACGGGCTCGGTGTGCGCTTTACTGCCGCCGGGCACTCAACAAATCGAGCGTTGTGGGAGGTTACATTTCTCCTTGATTTCTGTATCCGGGGAAAGGCAACAAATGATGGTGGTATTGGAACTGGTGACGATATCGTTTCCAGTGCCTAATGCTCGCATAGTGGTGGGACGGGTCGGTGTGCACTCACACTGCCGCCGGGCATTCAACCGTCAAAAGAAACTGGGGAGTTACGTCGGCTCTCCCAGCGCGCCGTAACCCGCTGTACTTCGTCAAAGACCCCAGTGTTGACGATAATGGGTACGTCGAAGTGCAGCAGGCCCGGAGACTTACCTTAATTAGCCAGCCCGTGAGGAGTAAACCTCTATAAAATAATCAGACAGCGAAGTCTTGAAAACCTGTGGGTACCAGGCGACCCCCACAGTATGTAGCCTTGCCCTCGGAATGGCGTAACCCGGGGAGCCGACCTTTTATTTCGTCCACAATCGTAGGGAACCAATATAGAGTAAACCTAAAACAAGATACATGTCGGCGAATGAAGTGATGATGACGGTAATCTATACTAAGCGTGGAGTCCCTTGACGAGAGAAAAGTGCGGGGAGAAACGTCCGTCTATGGACGAAGGATGCGGCTCTGGTTCGGTAACGGGCCAACAAGGAAAAACTAGCTTGGGTATGGCAGCAACATCTGCCAAGAGAGGTCGAGAATTTAACTGCGGGGCAATATGTCGGCCTCGCCCGAGCTAAAATGGAGTTAGTGGCCGCTAAGGAAGCGGAATTGAGGGGTGGCGGAGACGGGAAGTCGTTTTAGCGTCTCGTCAGCTCCGCGCCCGGCAGGACAACAACCCTGTCGGAGTCGTCGTCCAACGTGGCGACTTCGAGACGGCGGAGCTAGAAAAGAGGGTAGAGGACAGCGTGAGCGTCATCACCATGGTTGCAACAAGGTCGAAAAAGAACCTGAAGGGGCATCTGGGTGAAGGCGCGCAAAGAGGCTACCGAGAACGTCGGCGAGTTACCAAGACTCTGCAGCGACGTTGTACCTCAGACGAGACGCAGGAAGCTGCAGGCGAATGTGCTCGCCTACAAGGTGAAGTGGCTAAGGAAGGAAGTGGCTGACCTGCGGATGCAAACGAACCAGCCCGGCTAACAAACCGAGGAGCGGGCAAGGAGGAGCTCGTGCGCTCGATCATTGACCAGGTGGGGTCAATGATCAACGCCAGATTGCCGCCTGGAGGACCGCCTCCTGCCGGGCGCCTCCGCCCCCATTGACGACCGACAAGAGGCCGGAAGCTTGTTGCCCGGTATCTCTCGTCAACTCTTCGCCTTCCCAGACACCGGCTAAAAGCAAAACCACCGCCTGTGGGCAGCTAGCGTCAAATCGGTTGTCGCTGGGGTCACTGTGGCCCAGAAGCGCCCAAAGGAAACAGAAGTGAGCCTGTAAAGGAGGAGCCCAAAAGAAGCGGCGATCCCAGCCTGCCACCTGCCCCGAGTCGTAGAACAACCCTGGACTACGGTAGCCGAAGGAGCTCAAAACAAGGGAGGAGGGAAGACAGAAGCAAATTGTTAGCAAACCAAAGGGCGGTTAAAATTGCGACTCGCGATCCTCTGCTGTGGTTGTGACCCTGGAGCCTGAAGAGGCTGCTGCAAAGGGCGTCACATATATTGACGTAATTACCGAGGCGAAGGCGAAAATAAACCTAGCCTCCCTCGGTATAACTGAATGCGCGCTTCCGCATCTGCGCCACAGGGGCTCGAATGTTCGAGGATCCCCGGCGCGGCGCAGCAGCTAAGGCGAACGCCCTGGCTCAAAGCAGGCGAGGTGCTTGCAGCCTTGGGCATACAAGTGCAGAGTGTCAGACCGGCGAAAGACTGCAGAAGTCAAGGTGTCGGTCTGGACGGCCTCCACCACAGCAGAAGGACGTAATTGCGGCGGTAACGAAGGCTGTCCCCAAGGACAGCTGTAAAATGCGAGGTCCTGCACGATATCCACAGGCCTTGGGATAGCCTGGAGTCCAGTGATGCCCAATGGCTGCCGCCAAAAGGTGGCACCAGCGGGCACCTAACGATTTCATGGGTGGCGGCCGAGGTGAAGCTCGTGGGCCCTCACCTCTTAAGGTGTTTTCCGCTGTTTCGAGGCGCGGGACGTGAGGGCTCCAGTGCGAGCGCACCGATCGACCAGGAGATGTGCTGCCGATATTAGTCAACCTGGCCACAAGGCGGCACAGTCTTCCGCCACCCCGCGTTATGCCGTGTGCGTCGCCGCTAAGAAACCGGCGGACCATAGGATGGGGGAAGGCCTGCAAAAGCGCCTTTAAAGCCAGTAAAAAGGCCAGTCCCGCCGTTGCCACCTGGGCAGCCGACCAGCCAGCCGATGGAGGAGAGCGTCCACGGCCTGGGACCACTCCACAGCCGCCGCAGGGGATAGGAAGAACGTATACTCATTCCCCCTTACGACTCGAGTGATGGACTCGGGGAAGTCTGTTACTCGTATGAGTCAGCGGTGAGAGCGCCCGGTGTTCCCGCGCGCTCTCAACACAACATCAAATCTACCGAGGCCACACAACCGGCCGCCACCAGCTGTGCACGCGGAAGAATGCTCACAGCGTACCCACTATGCACAGCACTGGGTGGAGCGATGGAACACCGTGGGGTTTTAGTCGGTGCGAGTCAGAGCATAACCCGCCTCATTGCGTGGGCGGTATGCGTAGAGCATTTCCCCACGAAAAGGTTACAAAATCAGCACGAAAAACGAAGACATGAAAATTTTTACAAGAGTGGAATAAAATTGCGTAATTATGAAACTAAAAATAACTGATTACAACTAGACTAGAAATGGCTAAATGCGGCGCAGGATGACTGTCTAACGATTACACTGAACAAATGCTACAACAAAAACCAATTTGGAATGCTTGAAGACTCTAATACACAAAGATATAGGTGGTTAGGGTTAAGGTTAGGTTAGGTTAGGTTGGGTTGGAGTTGCAAAATCAGCACGAAAAACGAAGACATGAAAATTTTTACAAGTGGAATAAAATTGCGTAATTATGAAACTAAAAATAACTGATTACAACTAGACTAGAAATGGCCTAAATGCGCGCAGGATGACTGTCTAACGATTACACTGGAACAAATGCTGCCAACAAAACCAATTTTGAACAGCTTAAGACCTAATACACAAAGATATAGGTGGTTAGGTTAGGTTAGGTTAGGTTAGGTTAGGTTACAAAATCAGCACGAAAAACGAAGACATTACGAAAAATTTTTACAAATGGAATAAAATTACGTAATTATGAAACTAAAAATAACCGATAAATAACCAGACTAGAAATGGCCTAATGCGGCGCAGGCAGGATGACTGTCTAACGATTAAACTGAACAAATGCCAACAAAAACCATTTTGGAATGTTAAGACTCTAATTTCACAATAAGATATAGGTGGTTAGGTTAGGTTAGGTTAGGTTAGGTTAGGCTAGGTTAGGTTAGGTTACAAAATCAGCACGAAAAACGGAAGACATGAAAATTTTACGCGGAATAAAATTACGTAATTATGAAACTAAAAATAACTGGTTACAACTAGATTCAGAAATGGCCTAAACGCGGCGCAGGATGACTGTCTAACGATTACACTGAACAAATGCTACAACAAAACCAATTTGGAATGCTTAAGACTCTAATTGGCCACAAAGATATAGGTGGTTAGGTTAGGTTAGCTAGGTTATTAGGTCAGGGCCCCCCGAAGGGTTCCCGCTTTGTCGTAGGCGGGGAAGCTTAGTAACCGTGGTGTGGAGTTAACCACCACGGCGAAGCTAAGAGGAATCCCAAACACGGCCTAAGGCGCTCTAAGGCCGGCTCCGAGGGGAGATCTGCCCGGGCGGGCAGGAGCTGGGCCCGCCCTGATGCGTGTCGGTGGGCTGCGGGTGCGGATGGACGGAGTGAGGCTGTCTTTACGCACCATCCGCAGCCGAGGCGGAGTCGGGGGAATGGGGTGGTGGTGCGAGGACTGTTACACCGGTACTGGCAGTATCGTCGCCCCACCCTCCGCATCCGAGACGAAGTCGCGGGAGGGAGGGTAGTGTATTCCCCTATCCTCCGCGAATTCAAGCGGGGGTCGCATTCGCTGATGTACGTGGTGGGGCCGCGGGTTCAGTGGAGTGTTGGTTGATCCTGCCGCCTCCCCGTCCTCCGCGGCCGAACATTGGTTGGCGGCGGAGCCTAACACTGTGATCCGCCGCAGGGGCTGGAGACTTTCCTGCTCCCCATGGCTCTTGGGGCGGACTCGGGGAGTCCGTTTCCCACCCACAGAGGAGGCCGATAGCTGGCGCGTCCGTGTTCCGGCGCGCCTTGCAGGAGAGGGGTGAGAGGGGATGTCCTCCCCGATAGGCAGGGGAGGCTGGGCTTTCCACTAGCCCCATGGCCTCTGGGGGCGGACTCGGGAGTCTGCTTCCACCCACAGAGGAGGCTGAGTTGGAAGGCGCGTCCGTGTTCCGGCGCGCCTTGCCGAAGAGGGAGGTGGAGAGGGGCCTCCTCCCCGAAGGAGGAGCCGGCTTGCCCGGCAGCGCAGAGCACGGGGTCGCGGAGGTGTGCGAAAGCGTTCCCGTGGCCCGCCATACGCGACGAAGGTGGAACACCATGGGTTTAGTCGGTGCGAGTCCCGACGCCAACCCACCACTTGCCCCCGCAGGGTATGCGTAGAGCATTCCCCATGTAAAAAAAAAAAATAAAAAAGGTTCCCGGGGCGGCGTGGCGTTGGCGATGGCATTTGATATCGTCAGCAATTCCTGCCCTGGGACGCGATAAGGGGACACACACCATGGTGTTCCCCTACCTGCAGGCGTGATCGCGGACTACTTGCGCGTGGGTACATCTTGTACATGGACCCGAGACGGTACAGGGATCGGAGGAGATCCAGTGTGGGGGTTCCACAGGGGTCGGGTTTTGGGCCCGTGCTGGAATCTCGCCTACGACTCTGTTCTGCGAGTCAGGCTCCCCGCTGGCGTATATGTCGTCTGTTACGCTGACGGCGTTGGTGGTCGCCAGCGGGGACTCCTTCAGGAAGGGACCAAAGGGCTCATGAGCTTGGGGCAGAAATCGTCGTCGCCAAAGTCCACGAGTTGGGACGGGCTTTCCACT